>OZ026624.1:92582083-92737583 GCA_964020975.1 Hermodice carunculata
GTATATTATAGTTAAGTGTGATGTTTATCATGTTTTACAGGCTTTGGGCTAATGTTGTTTACTTTGTATGTACCGACGTCAAGTATAATTTAGGGTTTTGAGTTTCTCTCATTAAGTTTTGTGCCGCTGTACATAATGGGGAGAAATTATGCTGAATGTTTATCATTGAGGCATTAGAGGATGGTAATGAAACTCTCCTAATCGCAAGCAAATTATTTCTGAAGATGTAAGCATGGGATTACGCGACATTTAAAATATTGGAGGTTGTGTGTTTCGTTCTGAATGGGGCACAGGGGCGGATTAACGTGTGTGTAAAGCACTTGAACGGCCCATATATGGAAATAGGGGAAGGGTGTGCATGTCAAATGTCAGTGGCGCGTCATACAACAGGTCACATGACTGCTAGCATGTCGACTTGAGATTGGAAAGTATCGATACCGGAAATAAATTCAATTTTTTCGTTTTCTTTTGCGACAGCTTATGAAACTCTTTGTGCTTCCTAACAACACAGTCAATAATGTCAGTTTACACGGTAGAGGTGTAAATTAGATGATACTTTATATGTGTTCCTACATTCTAAGACACTCTTGTATGTAGTGTGACCGTATTTACCAAATTATGATAATTTTTAAGACGTGCGCTTAACGGGTTTTTTCTCACACAATTGTTAGCATTTCCTTTTTAACAGCAATGAATCGAGGTATTCGTATCTATGTGAAATATCTTTACACTGTCTAGTTATGCAGTACCCTTAACGTAATGCGCTTTTCTTATCTTGTGTCATTTCAATTTTTCCATTTTTGCACGGGGATTCCAACATTCTGGTCTTTACAGATTACAAAAGAAGGCTATACGTATCGTGTCCAGTAGCAAATTCAACTCTCATACCAAATCCTTATTCAAGAAATTAAAATTACTTAAAATAGAAGATATGTTTAAACGCCATGTCTTGCAATTCTTTTTCAAACACCAAAACAAGAATCTTGCCATCCATTTCCAAACTATCGAACTCAGTCAAGCATCCAAAATTCATCAGTATGATACAAGAATCCGAAATTGCCTGTATCCAAATCAAGTTAATCGGAAATTTACAAAAAGTTGTATTAGAAATCATATCATAAACTTGTTGATGAAACAACCGGATCAATTTTAAACAAAATGAACACCCATAGTTATAAAGGGTTCCCACATTGTGTAAAAAATGGTGCATTTCGCTGTAGAGTATAAATTAGAATGTACAATTCCGAATTGTAATATTTGTGAACACAACTTTCCAGTAGTTGTTATATTTGTGAACCTGATACTTGAGTGGTGTTACCAAGGAGTTAATTTTACCTAATGTATATATATATTTTCTTTTGCTTTTCTGGTGCACTACATGATGTCTCAATGTGTGAGCAGTTCGAGGCTATTTCTTTGTTCTAACCTACACAATGTAATATATAACTTCTCTCATCATTAGATGGCATCCATGATAGCGCAGTCTTCCATGCCTTAATGGATTGTCTCCTGACATTATCTAGATTCTAGATTTCCACATGTAGCTCTTAATTATCATTCTATATTAATTTTGAGAATTCCCTGTACACTGTGGGGTCTTTGGGGGGGGGGGTTTGTTTTTGTTTTTGTTTGTTTTTTTTTTTTTTTTGTTTTTTTTTTTTTGTTTTTTTGTTTTTTTGGTTTTTTTTTTTTGTTAGTTTTTTTTTTGGGGGGGGTTGTTTGTTTGTTTGTTTGTTCGTCGAAAAAACTGATTCTAAGTCTCAGTCTGAGTCTGAGTGAATAGCACCTTCTTTCACGTAGAGTTTAATTCAAAGCCGCACGACGCGTCCAACAAGCACGAATTAAGATGTTAGGGTACATTCACATGGGAAAGAAATTTTAACATCGGCATGATATGTATCAAATAATTCACATTGCAAGCAAATACTAACTCAATATTATTAAATTCATTCTCATTAGAAACAAATTACATGATCAGTGTGACATATATTCACAATAGAAACAAATGTTATTTTATAACATCATATGTCTCAAATACATTTATATCGAAAAACAAATTTAAACATGATCTGTATCAAACACATCCACCTTGGAAGCAAATCTTAATCAGGATTGCCTAAAAAAAACTGCCCCTCGTTTACTCGAGCTCATACACGCATCATTACTTTTGAGCATCAAGACCCCAGTGAACAAAATGTATATGTGCACAGTATATTTTCGTGAAATAAAACAGTGTCAAGACAACAATGTAACCTAGTATTACACTGTCAAATTCATTTTTAGAAACAATCTGTACTGGTTGTTGTTGTTGTTGTTGTTGTTGTTGTTGTTGTTGTTGTTGTTGTTCTTGGCATACCTTTCATAAATACGTGTAATCTTCAACTATCGCTGTACTTTCATTTGACATACTTGTGGCTACTGTTAAATTCCAAATATGTTGCTGAGCAAAACAGCAACAATTAGAGTTGCATTATGATATGTAAAGGTGAAATACCAAGTGAAACATCGTTGATATCTGTGAATTTAAGCTGGATATTAAATGGAAATAGGATAAACTTGTGTCTAGCTTCCAAGTAAAAAATAACGGGATACTATCGCAGCTGGTTGATGATAAGTAAGTCACTCAATTTGAAACGCTTGGTAGTTTTAATTCCACAAACTAATATCTTTAAGACCTCAACTGACAAAATGCTGCAGTTGTCGCCAAGCCCAAGTCTGTATTATTTAGGATTATTTCAAAGTTAGGAAAACAGACCAAAAGAAATATGCTGGTGTAAATTCTATGTCACTATTACTGGATCTTTCCCTGCAAGTTGGTCTCACAGCAATTCTATATAAGCTTATCTAAAGTATGCCGAAAGTTGATATATGGCAGCTCATTATACCCGTAGAGATGCATGCAGATTATCAGGACATGGTAGTCAAGTGGCGTCACTTCTTGTTTAATAAGGTCAAAAGTCCCACACTTGTTTGCTGCACACGAAATCACTAAAATGGCCACACAAACTATGTAACGTGTATTTTGATTAATCCCGTGGTGTGAAAGTGGAAATGTGGCCAAAAATATTTGCAATCTTCTAAAATAAGTTGATTTCAAGCAAGAGAACAATATAATGGCGGAGGAAGGAACTGTCAGTACTGATGCCATTGCAATAGAACTGGAAAACCGAGATCCCCAAAAGCTCAACTATCATGTGAAGGTAGGCATGAGATATAATCTGATATACACTGAAGTTAAGAACAATATTCTCCGATGTTTATTCATTTTCAATACTTTAAAACTTTAAGTTTTAACCTATGGCACTTCCCGACGTCAACGCTCATGCCTGGAGGATTCCATGTGAATTATACCGTTCGTGACTGAGGCATTAAAAGCAATCACCCGCTTTTACTGATGCAGCATTCGTGCGACAAATACTATCAAAAAACTTGTAATCCTCAGGCATCTTCTCAATAATATAAGAATTTAAAGGATAGGGACTAAAATGTAACTGAATGAATTAATGAATGTGTAAAAGCCTGACTGGTAAAATGACTTTAGTGGGAGGGCCAGATTACGAGTAAGCTTAATTAGAAATACGGTCCTCAGTAAAGTGCAGGCACCAGGACGTTTTGTTCCATGCTCGGGGGGGGGGGGCACAAACTCAACATCAGGGTAGGTCGGTGCCGCGGACATTTTTATACAATACCCTATTTTAATCCAACACCAGATGTAAAAAGGCACCCTTCCTTAATCCTGGAATGTGTTGAAAGGAGTGCTGCATTGGTGCATTTTGGCGCATTCTGGAGACCAACATTCCAATTTAAACAAGTTTTAGCATATTTTTACTTCCCACAACAATTCCCCTCAAAGAACTTACTAATTATATCCTATATCTCCAGTTCACTCAAATAATTGTTACCCCTATCCTAATCCAACTGTGTACATTTTGGGGGGCTTTTCTAATCCTGGAAGTAATGAAAACAGGGCCTCTCCCGCGGCACATACCCAGTATAATCCTACATGGGAGTACCCCCCCCCCCGCGGGGTCACCAAATATTGTTTGGAAAATGTACCTTGAATGAATACTCTTTCCTTCTAGGCTCTACCACCTACGTTATGGGCCTCATAAATTAAACATTCTTATTACTACACGAAGAGTGGATCTCAGCGCCCTCAATGCACATCCATATACTCGTCGTTTGATAGACTCACAAACATGTCATTGTGAGCATCATTCTGGAACTACTTATCATTTCCGTTTGCACTGTCCATTGTATACAATTCCCAAAACATTTTCTTGACTAGAATCTCTTCAGCTCTCGAAATAATTCATCTTAATTTAAATTTTAATAATTTATGTAATAATGATAAAGTGTCGCTTTGTTTGTTCGGTCACCACAATTTGTCTCTTGAGTGTAACTGCAAATTATTGGATGCTTCGACGGAATTTATTCTCCAAACAAAAGATTCTATAAAGAGGTGGATGTTAATTCTGATTCAGACGAAGATGATTGATTTCATGTGTCTAGTTAAACAAAACTAGTTAGTTGTTTGACTGGCTCCTACAAAGTTTAAAACAATCATATGCGCCTACTCTGATACATCGTCCTGCCATGTTGTTCTTCTTTTGTTATATTGTATGGTTCAAGTTATTATTATGATTAGTAGTAGTAGTAGTAGTAGTAGTAGTAGTAGTAGTAGTAGTAGTAGTAGTAGTACCATTATTTTCTGTTTCCATTGTAGATTATTGTATATTTTAATGTATTTAGAGGCATTGTATGCACTTGAGGAAAGTGTCTTGTACTAGCCAATGGCTATTGCCCAATCCTCGTTAAAGAAATAAAGTTTATTACCACTACATTGTTTCAAAGAAATCAATATTTATATGAGAAAATCGATGAAAAACTATGGCAAGTCTCAGCGGCCAACTGCACATGTATCTTTTGATTATTTTGGAACAGTCATTTTCCACAATGTTTGAACAAGCCATGAGCAGTACCAATCAGTTCTAACAACAATCAAGTCACATGTCCGCGAGAAAACAAAATGGTGGTACATTTTAACATATCGTTCGAAATAAGGGACACGCCAAAGCAGCTTAAAAAGATATTTATGTTTGCTATTACAGTGGTTGACTGACTTTGATGGGGATCTAAAGGTGAGATCCATATGAATGGAGTGTAGAACATTAATATTGACTAACTTGACTAACTTGACAAGGGCAAACTTAGAAGGGATGGGAGAAGGTAACCCTTATTAGGGCTCCCACGACCCTGCCAGGTAGCATCATCAGCAGGGGCGGTGGGTATGCCAAGCGCAAAGTTGCGACAGTGGGACAGGGCTGAGTGTGTGTGTGGAGGGGGGTGTTTCCTTTTTTCTTTTTTGTATTTTTTTTTTTTTTTTTTTTTTTTGTTTTTTTGTTTTTGTAATAAGGCGACCTGACTAGCTACTAAGCTAGTCAGGACCGCGGCAGAGAAGCGGAATGCCACAGAATATTATTACATCCCGACTTGAAAGGTCGTCAAAACTTAAATACCTTGCGTCACTGCACAGAACTCAGAACTCAGAACAGTTTATTCAATATGATATGAAATAGGTTACATGAATTTCAACGTTTGAGGTGACAAAGTGGTAATTAAGCAATAACCAAGAACTCGTAATTGAACTAAATGATATTAGGATGACCTTGGCAAAGGATTCTATGATCCGCTATCGCCAAGGCCACCTCTCGGTAAAATTATAATTAGCAACAACTGGCAAAAATAGTAAGAACAGAGATTAGAAGCTTAAATATACAGGGTAAATATAAAGTCACTTAATTACCACAAACATAACAGTGTGCAACTGTACAAGTGTCTTTATATTGCTTCACGAAGAAAAGCTTTATGTAGGTTGCGAAACCATTATAAGAATGTGTGAAAAGTTAATCTTTGATACAGGGTTGTTGTTTTTTAAGAGGGTTGGAAGGTAATACCTAATACAATGTTTTGTCGAATTTCTAGAAGGAATAGGAACCTGGCTGTCATTTCTATGTCGAGTGAAATATCGATGAGAAGGTATTGTAGCTGCAAATATGTTGTTTAAGTAATCAGGGGTTTTATTTTCTAAATATCTATAGTAGAATTTTAAGGATCTTAACTTAAGAATATCTGGTACTTGTAAAAGGTTTAACGTTTTAAATAAAGGATCCGTGTGGGCATTATATCTTGCCAAGCAAACAACACGAACAGCCTTCTTTTGAAGTTTGAAAATACGGTCACACGTGAAACCCCACAGAAGAATGCAATAATTTAGATGAGGAAGAAAAAGAGAATTGTAGATTTGTAATAGAATATCTTGAGGAAAATAATTTTGTGTTCTTTTCATAACACCAATAATTTTTGAGAGCTTATTTCCAATTTTGTTAACGTGTGAGTGCCAATTTAAGTTTTCGTTAATTCGTAAACGTAGGAAATCAAATTCACTAGTTTCGTAGATGGGCACATTCTTTATTGTAAGATTTAAGGTGAAATTTAATTTTCGTTGAGGGAAATGAAACACCATATATTAAGTTTTAGCAATATTAATAGATAATTTGTTGGCTGACAGCCAATCACATACCTTGTTTAATTCGATTTCTATGCTATTTGATACAGAGTCAGTGTCCTTGAGAGGAAAATTGAAAGAACTAAGTGAATTGATAAGAGTCGTGTCGTCTGCATAAAAAATCGTTTCAAATTTTGAAGATGCCAAATACATGTCATTTGTGTAAAATATAAAAAGAAGAGGACCCACAATAGAGCCCTGTGGCACTCCAGTTGTAATAGGTAGACACTTTGAAAAAACATCGTCGAATTTGACGTATTGTTTTCTGTTTGTGAAGTAATTTCTAAACCAATGTAAAGGGGTTCCTTTAATACCGTGATAATTCAGCTTATGGAATAGAATTTCGTGGTTCAGAGTATCAAAGGCCTTTGATAAATCTAAAAATATTGTGACAGGTATGTCTCCAGTATCAAGAATCTGAAGAAGACGATCTGTTAATTCCATAGCGGCAGTTTCGGTGGAGTGCAATTTTCTGAAACCATGCTGGCTTGCGTAGAAAAGCTTTTTAGATATAAAAAATTCGTATGACTGATTATACACCACTTTTTCAAAAACTTTGGAAATAGCTGGCAGGAGAGAAATTGGTCTATAGTTATCCAATAAAGAGTTATCGTCTTTTTTATAAAGAGGTAATACTTTTGCTATTTTTAATTTATCTGGAAAGATACCTGTGGTGAGAGACTGATTGACAATTAAAGCTAGAGGTACAGAAAGAGAAGTTACTTAACCTTTCAATAAATACTTAGATATCCCGTCCTGTCCGGAACTAGTCTTGGGTTTAAAATTTTTGAAAATCATAGAAATGTCATCTGGAGATACATGTGAGAAAGCAAAATTACAATCGTTTGGTGTTGAAAGATAAGAGGTAAAAGGTATGGAATTACCATGATTAACCTGTGCAGCTAAATTGGGACCAATATTGATGAAAGACTGACTAAAACATTCGGCAATTTGGTGCTTGTCAGTTATAATTTTGCCGTTAATTTTGAAAGCTAAAGGAAATCTATTTTTGAATATATTGCCATCCATGACAGAGCGTATTGTGTCCCAAGTCTTTTTTTACATCATTTCTATATTTTGCAAATTTTGAATAATAGTAATTCGGTTTCTGTTCACGGATACATTTGTTGAGGACTTGATTGTAGGTTTTGAGATTAATTTTCGTAGGACATACAAAGGTGACTCGTGTGATGTGCATTTTAATTTCTTGTATAGATTATCACGAAATTTGATAGATCTAAGAATGCCGTTGAATATCCCGTTATTTTTCTTATGCTTATATTTGTTGAATTTAATTTTTTCTTATGGGCATATGTTTTTCTTTAGCCTTGGTCAAAATAGTTTCTAACGTGGAGTAATTAATATTTGGGTCATGATGTGAATTTGTATCAAGTAATTGCATAATATTACAATTATTGATCTCCTCATAAAAATTATGTACAGAATTAGAGTCTAATTTTTCAGCTAGAATATATTTGGGAGGGTTTTCTATATTTAGAGCTTGGTCAATGAATGTAAAACAGGGCATGTGATCTGATAAATCCGTAAGGACAATGCCAGAGAGACAAGACTTTTTACAATGCGAAGTATTACAGAAAATGTTGTCTATCAGAGTAGCATTCCTTTCAGAAAATTGGGTAGGAAAAATACTTTGGGGCACAAAACCACTGTTGAAAATCATGTCTAAGAAATCAGCATATTTTGCACGTGTGTTCATTTTTAATAAATTTATGTTAAAATCACCGACTATCATTTTGTCACCTGGTTCACGGGATATGGTTTCAATGATTGGGAAAATATCATTCATAAAATTTTCAATGTCAGCATTCCTGTCCCTGGGTGGCCTGTATACATTACAGAGGGCAATTGTTTGCGTCAAACCGTTACCATATATATCTAAGAATTGACCTTCCCATTTGTCGTTAGGATTGTAGAAGTCTTTTACGTTGCACTGAAAATTTTTATGGAGATAAATCATGAGACCACCGTGAGAACTACAGGTGGCCCTTAATGGAATGGATACATAATCTGGAATATTTAGATGTGATACGTCCGGCGATAAATCTCCTAACCATGTCTCCTGAAGGCAAATTGCACTAAAGGTGAAATTACATTTTGCGAGTTCATCGAGAAAAATGGTCAACTTTTCAAATTTGGCTTTCAAACTTTGAATGGTTAGGTTTAAAACGGAAAATTTCTTTATAGCAGATCCAAAATAATCCATGAGATGTTTTTGCCTCAACGTATGGTGAGTTCGATTCAAAAGGTATTGCATTTTCATTATCATCAGAGTTTTGTAATACACTATTTAGGCTGTTTAGTGATACACCGCCAAAGTTCCTCAGAATTTCATTGTCAGGAATTAAAGAAGCAACAATTGAAAATTGTGTTATAAGTGACTAAACACTTCAACACTAAACCTGGTGAAGCATAAGTAGGTAGCTTACTGTTTGAGCAAATACAAATTATCAAAAAAGTGGAATTCTGAAACAACAATAGCAAAAAATAAGTGACATATAAAATATCACAAATATATAAGAAGTTCGTTTCATCTTCGAAACAATGATGAATAAAAGGCAATAGAGCTAATAAAGTTCGTAGAGTCGCAAACATTCATGTCTTAAAGGCACCTTCTGTGGTGGAAAAAAATGACAAATCAGGAAAAATGTATATTGATGCACAATAAAAATGGTCATGCCTTAGCTGTACAAATAAGGGCAAGTAATCAATATAACAGCAGAATTGATTGCGCTTCAACATTATTTCATGCTGAGGTATACGAAGTGTAGACAAAGGGATACAGCTAAGGTGAAACACCAGATTTGTCATACAATACAGTGAGCGAGAAAAAAGAAAGAATAGTTCAACATATCTGATTGAGGGGAAAGTAAAACAGCTTGGCCCAGGGGGACTATTGTGGACAAAAACGGTGGGGAAAAAGTGTGCATGGGTGAAAGAAAAAGCAATTGTATCTTGCAGAATCGCTTGCGTATCATGGGACAACAGTTCACATTTGCAGTACATTTCACTCAAAAATGAAAGTACTCTTAGGATCAAAACCCAGATAATCTTTGGTAATGGCCTCTTGGCTTGTTTTTGGCATGTACGGATTTTGATCCTGAATAGATAGTTCCACATAGGGCCATGACTTCAAGTATTTGATTTTGGGCATTGTAAGGGTGTTTGCTCATGAAATTAATGTTTCCAAAGCCATTGTGAGCCATCTTTTCCAAAATGGTATCTAAGCTAATCTCGTTATAATATTAATCATGTTTCTGAACTTAAATTATTAAGAATTACTTACAGCGCATCTAGTGGATATGAGCAACATGTAAAAAAAAGAATGAGTGCTGCAAGGCGAGCTATTTATAGATATCATGCTGTTGGATGGAGCTCTCTTGGGTTACCAAAAGAAACTAAAAAGTATTATTACATTTTTGCCTGTCTTTTTAGTTACGTATATACTTTTTTGATGTTTCTCTTTGTTAGCGCTCTCAACTACATTAAATTTACAACTTGTTGAGACGTACTAATTTACTCACTTTCGATATACTAATGCAATGTATTCGGGTTAAGAATTACAATATCTTTGTTATATCTATACTGGTCGAATTACTCATACTTACTACTCTGTTGATTTTTCTCTCATGTTTTGTTGTTGTTTTTTTTGTTTTTGTTTTTTTTTTTGTTTTTTTGTTTTTTTGTTTTTTTTAATTTTTTGGTTTTTTTTTGTTTTGCTTTTGTTTTTGGTTTTTTTTAGTTGGTGCCACATCTGCCTTTATGTGTATGGTATACTCCATGTTCATTAGGCAAACATCATGATGTGGTTCACTTCTCTTGTAAATATATTTTTCGCCAATATCCCATTTTACACGCCAAAGTATCGACATTATCACTTTTAATATCATCTCACAGACGCGGAAGTACGACACCTATTGGGATGCACACTGTTTCTTCAAGATTCATTATATGTTTGCTTGTATCTTTCCTTAAAATGCTTATTCCAACTAATGTTGTTTTGTTATATAATACGCAAGCCTTTTAGGGCTAGTTCACTTCCTTATATATAACTTGATTCTACCCCTTTATCTGTAGTTCATTATAATTTCTTTGGCGCAGGATTTGCATACATTTGTATAGGAATTTATACCTTTAAACCTATCTTCAAGTTTGAGTATAATTATAATGAAGTACTCTACCTGGCAGTCTACAGGTGTTGTGGCTAAGGTACATATTTACTATACACTAAGCATCTCGGACCACATTTCGCGTGTTGATTGGAATCTCTATACAGGTAGTTAACGGTTATCCTTATGTGTATTTATATTCCTTGTGCACAGCTGTCCCAGACCACAATCTCTGCCTACTTATTTCATATCTTGAGATTTACTTCTTACATTCTCTATTTTATACATGGCTTGCAGGTACTAGCTTTTGCACCTTTTACATTGCTCATTGACGAGAGCTATTGTACTGAATTGGACTTTACTTTTATAATCATTGCGATATTTTGTTCATAAAAGGATCAGATGTTGACGTTTATATGCTTATTATTTCTCCACTTTTATTCTTATTGGCTGGAGATATTCATCTAAACCCAGGGCCTCTTGTCCCACATTATCACTTTGACTTAAACATATTGTATTAAACAAATGGAAAACCGGGTTTCCCCTATGTTTATTCCTCTTGTACATCGAGAAAAAAAAATGAGGGATAGTAAATAAACAAATAACATGGCGTGGTGGCAAAGTATACAGAACAAATTTAAGGTATCATATTCACGAGACGAGACAAATAGTGGTTCTTGCTTGTAATAATACAATGAAGGCAAGTTGAGTAGTTCAGAATCTTTGTGACGTGTTCATAAGTCACGGAGGTTCGAATCGTTGTGATTGCTCTGTATAGCCATGGACAGCTTTAAAAATGTTGACCTTGTTTTTGAAGGCACAATCATCTGAGACAAATAACTGTTTTAGAGTAAAAGATGGGAGTCGTATGCCCGTTTCATGGAAGGTAATACAAATATTGTTGTCGATTGGGCATACAAAGAAATGGTGAAATGTATTCTCTCTAGGCTCACCACAGCTACATGCAAATTTTTTCACGGACACCGATTCGATTCAACTAAACATTCAGCTGGATGCTGCCCATGCGAAATCTTGCATGAATTGATGCTATTCTCCGGTTACCGGTTAGATCAAGCTTGTTTTAGGGTACTAGTTTATAATGCTCATCAAGCAAGGATTTAAAATCTATAATATATTCAGCTTTTCTGATCTTGAAATGAAAATTGGTTCCACAAACGTGCTGTATATGGAAAGAAAGAGTTGTTGTAGCTTGATGCTCTTGTCTGAAACGGTGTTAAGTTATGCTGGTTGCGAAAATTGTAAGAGGTTCTATTTCTGACTCTCTTGTGGTAGAGAAAAACTTTAGATATTAGAGGGCCTGATCATTAATTATTTTGCATAACTGTATTAATTTATGTTTTTTTGCGTCTTTGAAGCAAGCTTTCCCAGCAAGTTTCGATATACATGATATACATTGTGTACTCAATGTTCCCGTCATAGCTCCTGCTACAACACGAGCAGCATCTAGCTAAACAGATTGTAATAACTATTCCTCAGCCTGAGTGCAATTTGACCATAAAATATCTCCATATTCCAGGATAGGTCTTACAAAGGATGTGTAAATTGTTTCAAATGTAGACCTTTGCAATCGATATTGTACACTCCTAATAATATTAACAAGTTTTGTGCTTTTTTTGTACGACAAAAAATGTATGCAATGACTACCGTCCCAATACCTCGCGACCTAATTGGCTGCCTTTCTTTGTGGCCCGTATGATGCTGTCTTCTGCTACGGGAGGTTGCGGGGGGGGGGGGGGGGGGGTGTTTTGTTTTGTTTTGTTTTGTTTTGTTTTTTTTTGTTTTTGTTTTTTTTTTTGTTTTTTTTTTTTTGTTTTTGTTTTTTGTTTTGTTTTTTGTTTTTGTTTTTGTTTTTTGTTTTGGTATTTTTTTTGGGGGGTGGGGGGCGTGCGTGTATTGCCGACAGAAAGACCAATTCATCGACACATCATATCTGTATTTTGATAATAAAATGTTTTAACCAAAGTTTCAATGAATGAATGAATGGAATGACTGTCGTTTAATTCCTATAAAACAGCGATGCAACCTGCAATTCGTATTAGAATTGAAATTAAATTAATTTCTTTTACATCCCATATCCACCAATATGCATTAAGATATTGGTGTCTTGTACCAGTAAATCAATGAGGATTCATTGCCAATAAGCACATGCTACCATGATCATCGATCGGATTCTTTGCAAGCAAAATTGATTCATGTGCCTAGATTAAGTGCGCGACATTCTGTCGACAAAACACACACGCACCCACAAAAAAACGCGACCTCCCGTGGCAGAAGACAACATCACACGGGCTACAAAGAAGGGCAGCCAATTAGGTCGCAGTGCATTGCAAAACACAGGCAGAAAAGGACGAGCAGTTGCATCAATGGCGTGTTTGTCACAGGCCTAGGTATCGACGCAAAAATGAATTTAACACAGTGTGCTTTGACTACACTTTTATTTTTTTCCACCACAAAGAAAGCTAGACACAATGAGAGAAGACGTATTAGGATGGATTTTGCTGAAGGTTTGGGGAATCAAGTTTCCTGGCCACATTCCTGAAGGGCAGGTCAGTCCGAAGGTCCCACTCCTTCATACCTTGTATCTTATATACCCACAGCGGAACAGTAATATATGAAGCAAAAAGACGCAATGCCTTATTTGGAACATCGTCCAGGCCACCTATTTTACATATTTTCCTTTTTTTTTATTTCATAAACCTCTTCTTCGCCTATCAAAATAGTTTCAAGATTTTAGTTAGTCGTCAGTAGGAGGTCAGGTGGTTATGAAGAAGGATCATCCGTACGCCAGTACTGATATGAGAAACCCATTCAGCGCTTGTGCTTTCTCGACAGGATTCGAAAAAAAAAAGTTTCCATTTTCTGTGATAGAGGGTATAGGTTTGTTGGTATTCCAGCCACAGACACCTTTTAAAATTTGGCGCCATTTGTAAGTTTCACTATTTTTGTCAGCTAAAATTTCGTAAACTTTCATGGAATAGCCCTTTTGGCGCTTCTTACCATATTGATATGACCATTTCTTAAACGACAATATTAACCCCAGTCAGCTTCATCACCCGATTTCTTTGCCCTTTTGTAAGGCCCAGTCCTTTACTTTCATGTGACACCTCGGAACATTTGTCATAGAGGGCTTGTCACGAGGTCTGATGGTTACTTCCTTGTGAGAAATGCAATCCGAGGCTACATCATTTTAGAAAAGAATTGGAAGTTTTGCAAATATTGTTGCATCATCATAAATGAATGTAGCATCCCGTGGGGCAGCCGATAGCGAGTCATGACGATTTTTGTAATCTACTTGGCAATAGTTGCAAATATCCTTTTTTATAACCCGACGTTTTACCAAGTTGAACATGTGTAGATGCATAGATACATTCATGGTGGCTATAGGGGACAAATTTGTAATTTTGCTTTCAACAGAGTTCCTAATGACAAATACAAGGTCGAGCAGTGACTGAGACCAGCTGTTGTAAGTTGAGACTATGAGTTGCATTCAAAATTTCCATGTCAAAAACTGATTTGCAACTCCCATCCGCCCAATTGATACCAGGTAAGCTAAAATCTCCTGAAACAAAATTGCTCTCGGAGATTGCAGTATCATTTACTGGAAGGGCCTATATTATTGTTTCAGAGAGGGTGCATATCTTAAAGTTGAACATATTGCCAAGGTGCTGAAATGAACATGTGAATCTATGCCGCTCACAAAACACGGGAACACTTGTGAAACGAAAATATCTTGATTCAATATTCTGCTACATCAAATCTTCACATCCATACAATTACGAAAATTCATAGTTTAATAGGTCAAATGATCAATTTAGATGAACAATTGCTTTAGATGGCAATTACTTAACAGATAGAAAGCAAAGGGTCAAATATGGAGGTACGAATAGTAAATGGGCCAATATTCTAAAAGGAGTGCCGCAAGGTAGCATCCTTGGCCCCATTCTCTTCAACATCTTTATGAACGATTTCTTTCATTTCATGGAAGACTACTGTAAACTTTACAATTACGCTGACGACAATATATTATCATATCACGGTCAAAATTTAAAAAATGTTAAACTCTCTCTGGAAGCTGCAGCAAATATAGGTATTAAATGCTTTAAAGACAATGACATGAAAGCAAATCCCCACAAATTCCAAGCCATGATCCTATTCCCGTTTAACTGCTCTCAAATCGCAGACGACTTTTGTTTTGAAATTGATGGTGTAACTATTAAGCCAGAGAAATGTGTCAAATCACTGGGTGTCTACATAGACGACAAACTTAAATTTCATGATCATGTATCTCACATCTGCAAACAGGCTGCCAAACAAATAAGTGTCTTAAGGAGATTCTCAAATATCCTAAATGAAAAGGAGAAACTTCAATTTTCAATGTGTTTATGCTATCTAACTTTAACTATTACCCACTAGTATGGCATTTCTGTGGCCCTGCTGATACAAACAAAATGGAAAAAATTCAAGAAAGAGCTCTCCGATTTACATTTAAGGATTCCCTATCTTCTTATACAAACTTATTGCAACGAGCAAAGAAACCTTCATTACTCTTAAGTAGACTCAGAAAAATCTCAATAGAAGTACACAAAATACTAGCGCAAAATAGTCCGTCATTTTTGAATAATCTATGTGTAAGTAAGGATACTAAGTAAAATCTAAGGGATAATGAAAAAGTGAAGCAGCCTACTTACAACACTATAACGTTTGGCAAAAATTCTCTGAGATACCAAGGGGCCAAGCTGTGGAACCACCTACCACCCCACGTAAAGGAGGCCACGCATCTGACTCAATTTAAATCTTTAACTCAAGCATGGCTTGGCCCTTCATGCTCCTGCTCTATATGTGCCCTGTGCCGAACCAGACATTAGGCTAATTTTTAATTAGTTTAATGTCTGGCAGGTTACGTTCCGTTTATTTATATTTATATTGTTCTATTGCTACTGTTTTAGTCATTGTGAGTTCATTGTATTTTATCATTTATCATCTTTTCTCTCTCTCTCTCTTTTATGATCATGGTCGAAAAAAGTGCTTCGGCGCTAATGTTTTATCGTTTGTACACTCGACATGAAATAAAGATTATTATATATTATAACTGGACAAGGTCAAATTCGACAGAGTCTGTAACACGCCTCAAACCACCACGGCACCTTAATGTAGCTTATTGTGTCTTTTTTATGTTCTGTTTAGCCTGCTAGTGTTCCCTGTTTTTATTTTCTTTTTACCTTAAGAGAAATAACATTAGTCAATGTCCTTATAATCTTTAAATTTGTTATCTATACATGTGTTTATTTAAATCATGCAGTTGATAAATGTTATATATTTAGTGTGTGTTACCTCGAGATCTCCGAACTGAAAAAGAAATTTGAGAGTGCGAAACACCAAACAGCAAAAGAAAGAACGATGCACGAAACATGTCCATAAAGCTCCTTCAACAGAATTTTTCATACATTTTTGCGTCTGCAACAGAATTAAGAGTATCTTGTATGGTGAAGCATTTGGGACCGTGTTGGGACACTAGTTGGGGCATTTTGGTTTTCGCGAGGTGAGCACAGCATTAACATGAACTTTTATCCATGCCCCAAACCTGCGCACAGGTTTCCTGCTCCGGGCTCCAATGAATGGTTTTCTATAATAGTCACGTGACTACTGCAGTTTGACAGTAAAAAGTAGTTCCCGGTAAACATGTTTTGCCCCCTCCATTACCTAAGCCACGCCTTTCAAAACTGTTTCATATGACCGGGAAGCAATTTTATTGACTGTGCAACAATACACAGTGGTGTGAGATTGAAATCGGTATCATATGGATAAAGTGTTCTTGGTATGTGACAAAATCTGGTCTCTGACCAACAAATCTCTAGTACCTATCACGCAACCTAGACTTTGAAATGCACGGATCGGCCGGTTTAAATGCACCATTGTAACATAATTTCAGGAACGTTAAATAAAAAAAATAAGTACATATAAATTGCTCAAGAGTGCCTGTACAAGGTATCATGCGTTAGCAATAGGTAGCGTCCACAAAAAGCTACTGATATACCCAATACAACGTGGGCGACATGCGACACAAAATGGTGTGCCCACAGAAACACCACCTTTTCTTTCAGATTATGGTTAAAATCTGACGGTGGCCCGACAAATTAACTAAATTTGCTTCAATTTATCTTTAGGATTACTTGGCAGAGTTTACCAAGAGTATACTAACATCGGCCGTACCTGTCATTAGTTTAACAAGACACAGTTCCTACTCCATTTAAAAAGTTGCGATTTCATGTTGGCTGTCGAGAATGTTGCCACAAAATGCTTCATTTTTATTTGACGTTGTATATACCCTTCTGTCCACTCTCAACACTTCTTGTTCACTGGCTCTTCAGCTAGGCGTTTTGATGATAACAATTACAATGAAATTAAAACTGAAATAGTAAAACTTTTGTTTCAGACTCAATTCCAAGACGTCATCGGTGAACCAGAAGGCGCCCACAGCGCTGACTGCGTGTGGATTAACTCCTTCAAGTGTTTCAACATTGGTAAAAACTGCTGTTATGTGGTACTTACGTACATCTGTGCCATACCCTTGGCCTTCTGTTGGGGCTGCAATTTTGCCTGTATAACATTTGCCCATATATGGATGATTACGCCTGGATTCCGAGCTTTCAACATTAACTTGAAATGCGCTGCCAAGTATATCAATGTTCTTGTACACTGCTGTTGTGATCCGTGTTATGAGTCGATCGCTCTTGTCTTCACCAAGATATACATCACCACTATACAGTCATCTGAGGGCTACCAAACCAAAGCACTGGAAGAGGTGTGAAGTGACGACACCTACACGACTCCTTTCGTACGACCTCTCCAGCATGACAGAGACATGTCACAAAATTAAAGAGCGTCACAGTAGTTGCATGATTTATAAGATTTAATCATAATTATCCAGCAAGCATTTATTAAAGGATAAGTATTATTTACACATTATAACAAATGCGGGGGTAATGGGATCAGCACCGATTAATGTGTGGTGTAAATAAAATCTGAGATAAATGACTTGAGAAATGACGATGATGATTGGATATCTCTGTTCCGATACACCCAGTCTGAGGCCAAACCACTGGAAGAAGTGTGAAGTGACGTCAGTTACACAACTACTGTCGTATGAACTTTCCAGCATGACAGAGACATGTGACAAAATTAGACGTGGCGCGGTAGTTGCATTTCAGGAATGATTTATTAGATTTATTCTTAATTTTTCAGCGGACATTTATTAACGAATAAGTATTGTTGACACATAATAACGAATGCGGGGTTATTGGATTAATACCGATTATTATGTGGTATAAATGAAATTTGAGATAAATAACTGAAGCGATGATGATGATGATGATGATGATGATGATGATGATGATGATGATGATGATGATGATGATGATGATGATGATGATGATGATGATGATGATGATGATGATGATGATGATGATGATGATGATGATGATGATGATGATGATTGGATATATCTATTCTGATACACCTAGTCTAAGAAACCCTGAGAAACCTAATGTTGTGCTATAGCTAAGTAAAACTGCTGTCTGTTTTTAGGAAATACATTATTCGTGTTTTTACTGTACTCCAGAGATGATTAAGAAAGGAACTGAACCTTGATGTTTTTCCTTTTACGCTTATCAATTTGGGTGGAAGAAATGCAGCCTTGTTGTTTGTGTCTTACATTATGTTGTTGTATATATCACTTAAATCCAAACATAAACGCACGTAACGAACCAATACCATATTTTCTGTAGCATGAAATTAAGTTAATTTAACCACAGAGAATGCGTTTTGTTAACACAAAATCAATGCCAGACTCCTCGACCGGAAAAATCACTCTTTTGAAATGCTTATTCTTGCTATGTAGAATAATCTAATGCTGTTCACTAGACTGAAATTTCATCATTCAAATAACTTAAGGAATACCGTGACCAAGTGTATTGATCTCTTTCTATATGTTGGTCTGTTATACAGGGATTTCACTTTCACCTTCACTTTTATTTTACAAATTGAAAGTTAATATGTACTGAATAAGAGGATAAAAAATTGAGAAAATTGTATTAAAATGTCATAAATAAGAGGATAAAAAATTGAGAAATTTGTGTTAAAAGGTACTACATAAGAGGATAAAAAATTGAGAAAATTGTGTTTTTCTTTCAGTGGACACTATCGATATTTGAACCAAAATCAAGACTTTGAGTCCCCAGACAAGCATTCGCTAGGGTAATAAGTTTGTTTAAAAAAAAATAGCGCACTTTTTCTCATCAAACAGATCAGTATTTCCATATCAGACAGCGCAGTTTTTCTGGTCAGGTTGTCCTTGCAGTTGTCCATTTTATCACTGGCATGATCCGCATAACACGATCCTGCGCGCACTTCTGATGTGCAGTTTATAATATGGTCCACTGACCACGTAATGTTTCGTATAATGACACTCGTTTCTTACAAAGGCTTACTATCGCAAGCCAATTAAACTTGAGGAGTGGGGATGTATGTAATATTGCCTCCGCTGTGGAAAAAACAGAAAGAATTCAATAAAACCAGCACCATGATCCCCGACTTGCTTGTTCAGAAAAGTTGCTAATTGTTACTATATGAATGAATCCAGAACTCACAACAGTTTATTTTGACAAAATCATGAAATGAGTAAAAAGATATGCAGGTTAGTAAGTCAACATAAAAAAAACCACAAAACTGGTGCAAAGATGATCCTCTCCCCCAGAGATATATAGTTTTGTTCACTGAGAAAATGCCGACATAGAATAAGTGCTTAATGTATCTTCATTTGAGACCTAAAATTGCACCTAAAATTACATATCTTACAAGAATTACCAGTTTCTTTGGGGAATTGGATTTTTAACACAGCATTTATTTCTTGTTTCATAGGGATACGTAATTTGGTGTGAGTATGTAAATTATTCAAATATCCGAGCAATTTTTTCTCAGTATATAAAAAGTAAAATCTAGAAGCTTTCGCTTTTCAATCTTAAACTTTTATTTAAAAAAAAAAAAAAATCATGTTTTCAGGAGTGAATCTTTTCGGCAGTTGTATGCTGATGACATATGGGCCCAATAACTTATTTTTATGTCATAAAATTTATGTTGATTTTGATAGTTTGTTCCTAATTTTGCTAGTTCATGGTGCAACTTTAAAGTTCTGGGTTTCCATAAGCCTAGAAAATCGAATTCACTCGGAATTGAAATGAGAACACTATTTGCTTGACGATATAAAAATCGGATTTATATTTGCTGAGAAGGGTTAAAAATCATATACCTAGTATAATTCACAAGTTGCCAACAATGTCCGTATTATGTAAAAATTTACAGGGACATTGGTTATTTAGTAAAGCTGTATTATCTTTGCAAAGAATAATTTCAAACTTGCATTCAGCTATCATTTATATAGACAATAAAGAGAAAAGGACAGAGGCTTGGTCCTTGATGGACTCGGTTTGGAGCGGCCGAAGACATGAGCACAGACCGTCATTGATAACATTAATAATTTTCTCGCTTCCGAAGAAAATAAATATCAATATTTGATTTTATGCAATGAGTTTGATACTTTGAATAACGATATTCTATGGTGGCACAAAAGTGTCAACTAAAATATTTTTCTCTCTCCATAAAAAAGCGAAGGCGAAAACAAGAAAATAAGAAAACAGAACAGCGAAAACAAGAAAACATGAATGCGAAAACACTAAAATATAAAACACGAAGGCGAAAATGCGAAAACACAACCGCGAAAACACGACAGCAATTATGTCGTGTTTTCGCACTCGCATTTTCGTGTTTTCGTATTAGCGTTTTCTCGTTTTACTGCTTTCGTTTCTTGATCGAAAACGTCACAACTTGACAACGGAAGTAATTTGGGATTTTCAGAATTTCACGAGCAAGTTTTTTTTCAAGATGAGGTTTATATTATTATATTATGCATGTACAGACATCATTTATGTTAGCTAACGGAATTAATCTACTGAACACTTTAACTTTTATAGTTTGTAATTGTATTTTACAAATGGATTCAAAGATAATGTATGGACGCACCAAATAACCCCGTTTGATTGGTGCCCCTGTTGTAACGGGGTAGTTTTCCAAATAAACTCGGCAAAATTAATAACCCTCCACTAAAAGCAATTCTTATATAAAAAGCACACACATATTTTGAATATATTCAATGTTTCTTTTATTCTTTATACACTTTAGAGTAGATCTGTAGAGGAAATTCTGATCAAATGAAGTTACGCTTCATTGCACAGTGTCAATAAGCAGACAAAGTCTGAATCACAAGTTCGCAAGAGTACCTGTAGAGCGCTCAAACATGCATATGAACTGAGTGCAGAGTCCCATCAGAAGTTATCACAGATGGTGTTTGGTTGCATCAAAAGTTATCACAGACTGTACTTAAAGTTAAGGCATTTTCTGAGTTCAATAGAGCAGAAATTGACTCATCACTGTGTCACATAAAGCACCTTTAAATGTCCATTCAATAGGATGTGTAGCCACCATGGTTGTCAATGCACTGTTGGCAGCGTTTTCGCATGCTGTAGACGAGCTTTCTCTCAAGTGTCCGAGGTATACTGTCCCACTCCTCCAGAAGAAAACGCCGTAGATCTGTGAAGTGTGAGTTAGGACCCATCTTCTTGTACACATTTCTTTTCATGTGGCTCCACAGGTGCTCAATCCGGTTGAGGTCAGGTGAGCATGCTGGCCATTCCATCACCTCAACACTCTCATTATCCAGGTAATCACGAACAACAGCTGAAACATGTGGCCTGGCATTGTCGTGCATCGGCATAAAGTTGTCTCCAATGGCACCCGCATATGGAATGACATGGGGTTCCAGGACATCCGTTATGTACCGTCTGCTTGTCATTTGCTTCTATGATGACGTGGTCTGTCTTGCCATTAGCAGAGATGCCCGCCCACACCATGATGCTGCCCCCTCCGTATGCAACTGTGGGCTGAACACAACAAGCAGCGTGTCTCTCCCCTCGCCGTCTCCATGCATGAACACGTCCATCACTTCTGTGGAGGGAAAAGCGACACTCATCAGTGAAGAGAACATTGCTCCATCCTGCATGTGTTGTACGGACATGTTCTCTTGTCCACTGCAACTGAGCAACCTTGTGATGTGGGGTAAGAAGCGGTTTTTTCACCTTGCTTCGGGACCTTAAAGCAGCAGCATGCAGTCTGTTACGAACAGTCTGGGTGGGCATGGGTCTTTGGTGAGGATTGGCTCTCTCCAGCTGGCTCTGAATATCAGGACCTGTGCGGCTCCTACTCCTCAGTGCTGCATTGACGATGAAACGGTCTTGTTGCCTGGTGGTCAGCTTTGGCCTTCCCGGGCGTGGTAAATCTGCAACATCATTTGTGTTTCGGTATTTTCTCAACAACTCATTGATGGATTTGTGGTTCACACCCATTGCCCGTGCGACAGCTCTGCAACTTTCACCGGCTTCAATGCGACCTATGGCTCTTGCCCTGTCCATTTTGGATAGCCTTGGCATGGTGATGTTCACAGTTTGACCAGTGATGGCGAATCCATAACAGACAAAAAAAAACCCATGCCTTTATACCCATGATTGGCACAGTTTCTGGCCACATTACACAGGTATGGTGAGAAAAATCAATGGTCAGGAGGGTCCTAACAGGGACAGGAAAGACCACACATGATCCTTTCTGCGAAGTGCACTTTTTGACTTTGTGTCACATTCAGCCCATGTGCAGTCAAGCATCGGCTCCAACTCTGCTCATCTTTACACATGATGTAATCAAAGGATTATGCTACACGTACATGTGCGTATCTTTAAATTACCTAAAAAAAGTGTGGGTACACCATTAAATTATTTAAGCGGAGGGTTATTAATTTTGCCTAGTTTACATTATTATTGTTGTTGTTGTTGTTGTTGTTGTTGTTGTTCTTCTTCTTCTTCTTCTTCTTCTTCTTCTTCTTCTTCTGCTTCTTCTTCTTCTTCTTCTTCTTCTTCTTCTTCTTCTTCTTCTTCTTCTTCTTCTTTTTATATCTCGCTTATACTAACTAGAACTGCTTAGCGGACGGCTATGATACCAAGATTGAGCAAACAGGTAAAACTGGTATTAAAAAAGCACATTTTTATACATGTTACATTTTGATCCTTGAACTAAACTCTGTACACAAGCTAACAAGCATACAAGTAAACAAACAAATAAACTTAAAACCAGTCATGTCTGAGGAAATTGATGCTGATTCATGGAAATTCTGGTGACAAAATTTTCACCGCCAAGGACCAAGAGGACAAGTCCTTCGTGAGTAGTGTTAGTGTGGAAAAATAATCTTTCGTTGGAAAAAAAATTGGGTCTTGAATAGAGTGTTTTGACATAAAAGTCATAATATTTGCCAGAACATGTCATGTCATATGAATAAAAAAAAATCATTTATTATTTGTTGCTGGAACAATGCGTGCGTGATGCACCGAAACGTGTCCGTGAATTTCACTGGCATAAGTCCTTGAACTTCGGTTCGGTGGTTGATCACTTAAAAAGATTGTTATTTAATAGTTTTCATTGTAATACATAATTGAGCTCTTGTGCCGGTTTCCGTTTCTACACGATTAAGTCCAGCAGGCATGTTTTAAGCTACATTTCTGCATGTGATTAAAGTGCATGCCCTCATGTGTAGTTCAGTAGTTCTAAATCATTGCATATATGAACGTCCTTATTTCATTTAAAGAACATATCATATTCATCAAATTTGAATTTAGAAGCAAACATGTAGGCTTTATTAGCCTCTGTGTAGAAATTGGGTCATCAGCGGGGAACCAGCACAAGACTCGTTTCAGTGTCATTTATCCCAAAATATTACATTCATGTAATGTTCGTTATTTTTGTGTTTTACATATTACATACACTTGAATGTGATTTGAGATAGTAACAAAATGATGGATAACTACTGATAAGAGATTTTGTGTATCATATACACAAGGATGTGACGTGAGATAGTGATAATATGATGGATAACTTAGGTCTATATGTTTCCTTGTACACGTTTTGCAATTTCCTTATGTATGGCATACACAAGGATATGATGTGAGATAGTGATGATATGATGGATAACTTTTGCAATTTGCTTATGTTTGGCATACACAAGGATGTGATGTGAGATAGTGATAATATGATGGATAACTTAGGTCTTCATGGTTCCTTGTACACATTTTGCAATTTCCGTGTACATATTTATTTAAATTCCTTGAATATATTCTGTTGTCAGCTGTTGAATTTGTGTACAATATACGATCCATTTTCGTGGGTAAAGTCTGAGCTTTGGTAAGAGGTGCATTTGAGCATTTCATACAATCCCGGGACAGGAAAATTGTCAGACGGTGTCTGAAGACCATGACAAAACACATCTATAAATCTAGCATATCACTTTTTATGTAATTTTTCTTTTTATCTAAAAATGGAAAAGGAATCCAGAAATGAAAACAATTTTTTGCCTTCCAAGGATCAATTTGCTTTGCAAAGTTATGGCTATTTATCTTCCGTACACTGTCCTGGTGTACGAATAAATATCTAGGAAAATGCACGAGTCTTATATTTCTTTATAAAAACACGAATCACATGAGCCGAAAGCCTCTCTCTCTCTCTCTCTCTCTCTCTCTCTCTCTCTCTCTCTCTCTCTCTCTCTCTCTCTCTCTCTCTCTCTCTCTCTCTCTCTCTCTCTCTCTCTCTCTCTCTCTCTCTCTCTCTCTATATATATATATATATGTATATATATATATATATATATATATATATATATATGTGTGTGTGTGGGTGTGTGGGTGTGTGGGTGTGCATCCTAGCGAGATCGATATTTCTGTATGAACATTCAGATGTGATCAGATATCTTGTTACATACTGAAAACTCCACCCTGTAAAACATGTTATCAAACTTTATATCATAGCTACACATCAGAAGGATGTTAATATTCTTGTCATCATAATATGTGCACAAAAAATATAGTTTTGTGCTTAATTTTTAGATGTGATGATACTTGGCTACACAAACTTCCCCATTGGAGTTGATTGAGATTGTCGTATAAAAACATGATTATTATTTTGTCACTTTCACCTTCCCAGGCCTAGTTGACACTTTTATCTTACTTGCGTAGTAATACTATTAGCTATTAGGATAGTTCCATAGCGCCTGATACAAGTCTACTGCAATAGACCAGTTGATAGGACTCCGGTTTATTCGGTTCACTTCGGGAAGCGCCCCCTGCTTTGTTATGTCTGGTTGCCAACCCAGACATATTTTCCAAGAATTCTTCTTTCTTTCTTTCTTTCTTTCTTTCTTTCTTTCCTTTGAAGGCACCAAGACAGATTTGCTGTGAAGCAAATCTTCTTTTCTAGTTTACATTTTGTACTGGACCACGCTGGCCGGATAACACGTGGGGGGATCAGAAAGTAAAACACAGAAAGTGCTCGGGTTTAATGAAAAACCAAACCGTCAGCAAAATAAAAATGCACGTTCACCACTGATGTGACATTTTAGGTAAAATATTTGCACTGTTCAGCTCAATACATGCTGTAATCACTAGCGTTAGCCGCGGCATACGTTATGAACATACGAAGGCGTGAGCCCGACTCGGCCACTTGCTGATTTAATAATCAGGCCGACAATGGAATGCCTAATTAATTAGGGTCCGGATAATTTCGGTACAAGTTGGTATGAACAGGTCTATTATGAGTACAATAAGATCTCTTAAAGTACTGATATAATAGTCTTCAATTCGTAGAGCACCAATATAAGCACCTAAAAAAGAAGAATTGCTTCACAGCAAATCTGTCTGGGTGCCTTCAAAATCAGACCAGTTTGAAATGCTCCACTTTGACATTGTTCAACATAATCTCAATTTTGTGTATTAGCCTAATTTTTATAAAGTAAAATGCTACAACTTTGGTTCTTGATCCATTGGTTGGGGGCATGTCACAAACTTAGAAAATGAAGTTTGAATGACACTACTACTATGTATACTAGTTTTGAAGCTATTCAACATTTTAATTTTGCGTATTTGCCTAATTTGCCTAAATTGAAAGGCTGTAACTTTGGTTTATGGTTCACTGGATGGGGCTTTGCCACAAACCCATAAATTGAAGTAGGAATGGCACCTCTATCTATACTAGTTTTGAAGCTATTCAAGATTTACATTTTGCATGTTTACATAATTTGCATCAATTGAAAGCCTACAACTTTGGTTCATGGTAAATGGGATGCGGCTTTGCCACAAACCTATACATTGAAGTTGAAATGACATTTCTATGTATAATAGTTTTGGAGATGTTCAACTTTTAAACTTTTCAAAGCCCCTCATTAGCATAATTTGAAATTCTACTTAACTTGTACTGTCGATTATATCGGCAGGTGTCACAAACCTGTGTATGCACATTGCAATTTTGAGAATCTGCAATATTTTGGAAGCTATGGAGCTTTTGAAATTTTAATTGCCCGTGAATTTGCATACTTTTAAACATCATGACTATTCTAAATGAGATTCACAAGTTCACTAGTTAGGTTATTCACCATAGCAAGTTTGGTAGTTTCGGAAAAATAGTGCTTGAGAAAATCTTCAGACCTAATTTGGTTGTAAAGAAAGAAAGAAAGAGAAAGAGAAAGAAAGAAAGAAAGAAAGAAAGAAAGAAAGAAAGAGAAAGAGAAAGAAAGAAAGAAAGGAAGGAAGGAAGAAAGAAAGGAAGGAAGGTAGGAAGGAGAGAGACAGAAAGAGAGAAAATTCAAATGCTTACTAATACAATGAAACCTGTCTAAAGTGGTTACCTTTGGGACCAGAGAAAAGTGTCCACTCTTGAGAGGGTCAGCCCTTCTGGGCAGTATGGATGAGTATGTGTGCATGTATATGTACATTATTCATACATGCACATATATATGTACATTGTGTACATATAATTCAAGGGGATGTGTATACAGGCAATACAAAACTGTCTTTCTTCCTTTATTATATAAAGAAATTTAAACAGAAGCTGCCAAGACACCACATAAACATGTACATGTGAACCAAAAAGACCAAAACTATATTGTCGCAGTATTGGCTATGAAGAACAGGCTTCATCTAACTGGTTACAAGAAAACAAAGACATGAAAGTGTCCACTGAGATGACACAAATTCTACCCTCCTTGGTCTGGCCGACTCAGCTCTGTATTTAGTCTATTTATAACAGAGGGTACACTCAGGCTTGTTCTGTCTAGAAGTCTGGAGCCTGCGTTCCCTTGGGACTGGTAAGCTCAGCAGACTGACATTGCCTCAGGCAAAAATAGGCCAGCTAGGACACCAGTTTTAGTCATGGTGCATTGACAGGTCTGTTCTGCACTAGTGGAAACTATAGCCTGCCTGGTACTTATGGCAGCATGGATTCAATCTGTTCCTGCATGAACAGAAAGAGATTCTCTGTATTTTATGGAGAGCCTCATTACACAGTTGTTGGGAGTCTCCCCGCATTTTTTTCTTTTTTAGCTGCAAGATCCAAACCTTCCAAAGCATACACCTAGCATGCATGGATAGAAAGCTGCCTGTGAGACAGGTTCAAGCTAATTAATTATGAATGCAAAATAGTTACCTGGCACCATAGAGGTCAAGCAACAGGTCATACAGCAGGCACTTGAAGGCCTGCGTGTGGATTGGGGAGAAATTTGGAGAATTTAGCATACATTAAAATTCCCCAAGATTTGTTTGTATGCTATGGGATTTACCAGTTTTTTCTAACCTATATGTGTAAGTTAGAACAATGTGTCTATCTCCAATAATTTGGAAGATATGGTGCTTTTAAAATTTTAATTGCCCCTCATTTGCATAATTTTAATCATCATGACTATTCCAAATCAGGTGCGTAATTTCACTGGTAGATTATTTACCTTGTCAAATTTGGTGTTTTCGTATTTGTAGGTTCTGAGAAAAACCCAAGATAAATCTGGTCGAAAAGAAGCAAGAAACAAAGAAAGAAAGAATTCGTGGAAAAACAAAAGGTCTGGGTTGGCACCCAGACATAATGACAAGAGGAAACTAATGTACCCTATGTTACCCAAGGCTAATGCATTCTTCTGATAAAATTTATAAAATGACTATGGGAAACTAGAGTACCCTATGGTACCCATGACTAATGCTTTCTACATGTAAAATGTACATGTTTTTAATCTATGCTTTGTGCCCTTATGTCACAGTAATAGTGATATCTCAGGGTAGTTTCATGCAAGCACATCTGAAGATGGTCATACAAATAATATCTTGAGTGTTTTATTTAGATTGTGAATAAGCATAATAGTTGCAAGCTTGCGACACATCCTAACAACCTTCAATAAACAGAGATGTGGTTTCATCTAGACGGACGTATAATACTGAGTTACACTGTGTTGAGCATTTTGCTTCTACTTACATATTTCTAATTCAGATCTGCTTTGGAAGACACCTGTGTAAAAACTTGCTCAAGGTAAACTGGATAGTAGTATCTGTACACGACATAATTGCAACAAATTTCTCTGTTACATCCTCTTCCATGAAATTTGGTAAGAGAACAATTCACTGCGTTCATCCACAAAAACTAGGCCTTGTATAAAAAAGTGAGGCCTGTCGTCCACAACTCCGAGATACCACCTTACAAAGAAGCAGCAATAGGGAGTTTAGGTTTGAGGTTTTGGCACGGCGTCCAACTTCTATTTTGTAAGTTGTGGGAGCTCAATCTAAGTCTGGCAATGCACTGAATGTATGTAACGCTAGGTACACTTTGTATACATGATTCTAAGCGAAATTCATTTTGAAAACTTTATATAATTGCTTTTTTTTGTCATCTTCTAGGGAGTGAAGCATAGGTTCACCCTTTTGTATATAATCCTTATACAATTATTCTTGTAATGTTTTTATGAAGGTAAAATATATTTTAGAGAATATTGCTCGATTTGCCTGCTCAACGAGATATGTATGTGTTGACTGTAAGACCTGTGTTTTGTTTGAATCAAAGATAATGCCCAAGTTTTTATATTGTGAGACAGTTTTCAATGACCGATCACTGAAGTAAATACACGGGGTATGTTTACGTTTATTAAACACCATAATTCTTGTTTTGGGCAAACTAACTACAAATGCCATTTTTGGCAGTAGTTCTTCAATAGGTTTACCTGGTATAGAAGGCTAGCATCCGTGTCAGAGAAAATCACCAAATCATCAGCCTATGATATTCAAGACAGCAATTCATCTAAAAATATACCTACTTCGTCTGTTATGTGGTCTCTAATATCAGAAAGGCACTCATTGAACAGTTTTGGGTAAATAATTCCACTTTGGAGTACCCCATGTGAGAAATTCATACTTTCGCTTAGAAAGCCCTGCCATTTTACCTTGTTCTTAGATTTACCAAACATATTCCTCAAGACATTTAAATAATTTCCAGATATATCTCTTTGTCGGAGTTTATAAAAAAAGAGCACAACAGTCAACATAATCGAACGCTTTGGTCAAAATCTTCAAAGAATACATACAAAAGTTTCCCAAGAAATTTTTGCGTTTTAATGAGGCGTACCGGAATAAAAGCATTATCATTTGTTCTTTGTTCTGACACAAACCACCTTGGAATATATCATCCTGTTCAAAAATATTATTCTTCGATATCAGTCGACCATTAAGTATAGATTCAAAATGTTTTCCCAATGTGACGAGCACAGTAATTTTCCTGTGATTAGCATGGTCTGCCTTGTTACCAGATTTGTGAAGCGGATTAATTATGCCTTCTGACCAATGAACAGGGAAAATACCACATTTAAGGTTGAAATTGTAAAGACACACAAGTGGGCAAGTCAGGAGAGACTCTGCATATTCTAGAAATTCGGCACCTATTCCATCTCTATCTGGTGCTTTATGGGTTTTAAGATTTCTTAGAAGTGTTTTTAATTCACTTTCAGTTATAAACAAATGAAGAACTTCTCGTTTTATTAAGATTTTTGGAAGATCTGATTCGTCATGTATCTCATCCAAATTAGCATTTCTAATATCCACTATGAATTGTAAATCAAAGCACTATGTAGCAAGTAGACTCTGAAAAAATGATAAATTTTTTGTAAATCTATTTCATTGCTAGCTTTCTTATTTAATAAACCTTTCAGAAAACGCCAATAGTCGCTAGGGTCGTTGGAACGCAAGGTTTCGAGCTTAAGCTTTACTTTATAACCATATTGTCTACAATTCCTCTGCACCACTTGTTTATATTATTTTTGTAACTGGTTAAATTTCTAGTAGTTATTTTTGTCAGATAAGTCATTAAATTTTACAAAATTATGTGCTTGAGCTATTAAAGCCTTACATTCAGTGTCAAACCAGCGATTTGACGTTAAGTTTATTTTGGATTGCAAATTGCATTCCTTGAAAGCATTTTAATAACATTGCCCAGAAATCTATAAAATCCAGCACAGACATCTTCCACTGTATTTTCAGGGAAAGCATACTTAGGAAATCCGCCAGTTTTTTTTTTTTTTTTTTTTAAGCGATATTGGTAGTCAATTCTTCGGAGTACTTAAAAATACATGTAGAATCCCCTTTATAATCAGAGAACCTACAATGTATGACCTTCAATCTCAGATTTCTGTACTGAATGCCTACATTTAGGTCCACATTTCAAATTAAAAACAACGGGACAGTGATCAGATTCTACTCTAAGCGGGTCGATCTCAAAGTAACATATATAGTTAAGACATGAAGGACTAGATATGAGTTAGTCAACAACACTTCGTCCTCGAGGGGTAAAACGAATAAACTTCCATATACCTTTATCTGGGCCAAACCGACCATTACATATAATCAAGTTTGCAGATTTACATAAATTTGACAATTCTTTTCCATATTTGTTCATCTTCACGCTGTCTTGGGATATTCTAGGAGGAATGTACTTGTCACGTGGACTAGAAGTATCAGTGACAGGACAAGAATAGCAATGGATTAAAATAGATTTTAAATGTCTACTGTCGCTCTCACATTTTGGCAAAAACATCTGAAACATAATCAGTTATGATGACAATATCCTTTTGCATATTTTTCATTCATGTAATAAGCTGAAAATATTTATATAACTCTTCTAAACTCAGCATGTATTCAAATTAGAAAATGTGTTGATATTCATTCAGTGAATGATTGTGGTTTGAACAACTCAATCAATCCCTATTTTATATATATATATATATATATATATATATATATATATATATATATATATATATATATATATATATATATATATATATATATATATATATATATATATACAGAGAGAGAGAGCTGATTTAAGATCACCTGCCATGATATACATTGTATGTCTACTTTCGTCTTAGTATAAGGCCCACACATATGTAATGGAACCTGCTATATGTGGCCAACCGTTCAGGCAAGAAAAAGTAACCACATACAGAGCAGGGATCACTCTGTGTGTGTATGTGTTACATCCCTTAATACTTTACCCCTCCACCTCCAAAAAGGAAGAGATAAAGGAAAAGAACAGAAAAAAATACACTCAGAACAAATCAAGCCACCAAATCTTGTGTGTGCAGTCTGTGCACCGAGGGGCACAAGGGGTAAATCGTTGCACTTGATCATTTCAGTAGATAGATATGGCTTAACCTTTTTATACTATTAGTGTGTACATTGTAATGCAAGAAATGACAAAACCGAATAAATAAATAATGTCCACAAGTGAAGGTGTACATTGTTAACATTAAACATACAAATTGATGGTATTGGAAGTGCTTACAGACATTTTCATTCAAAGACAGCCTAAGCTTAAGCTGGGCTATGGAATGTCTGCATATAATTTCAAACCGTCCAGTATATCGTGATACAACCCCACACTGATAAAAAGGCCAGATTTTGTTTTGATTGATTTTGTGTTAACACGATTATTGCAGTGCGTGGGTCCGCCATTCTTCCAGAAGCGGAAACTTCAACTGTTAAGTCATGCAAGCACATGTTACTAAGATTTTATTAAAAAGAAATGGTCAATACTGACCTATTGAGGAGCCAAACAAATCGAATATACAATAGAAAATTATATTACAAGGGTATTCTACCCGTGCAATATTTTTGTGAAGGTAATTAGCAGCTCAGAGTTATGACTTTTAAAATATTGTGAAAAAAGTAGAACTTAAAAATCGTCTGATCTTGACATTATAGGTCAAGGTCGCTAACCATGTATCATATGCGTAACTCCAATACAGAAGTTTGTTCGTACTGAAATAACAACCAACAGACCTAAGCCAAATCGGAAATTTCGCACGTACAAACTTTTATGAGGTTAAAAATGCATCTTTTTCAAACAACCATATGACTTCGATCTTTAAACTTTACGAAAACGGTGCATGTATGGCAAATGGGTGGCTAGAGTTCCGCTTTGCACCAAACATATTTCAAATCGGTTGATTATTTTTCCAAATATTAATAAACAACTCTTTTTAAGATGACGTCCTAATACGGAAGAAAAAGATCAAGGTCACTAATCATACATCGAGTTCAAAACTTCAGTGATACTACCTTTCTGTGGTGCCAGGATGTCTTGGAAAGCATTGTGATTTCTGAAATTCTGCTGTAACGACCACCAACACTTTCCAAATCTTAACAAAATGCAAATGATTGCACTATCCTTACTAAATTTTCAAACATAACAAAATGGGCTATTCAGACTAAATTGCTACCATTTTTGAACATATCTGTACTTTCGTTCTGGCGAAGAAGTCGGAAAAACCTAAAACGCAAAAAAATCTTTAAAAAAAATTTTTTAAAAATCCCACAGCCACCTTCCAAACAACAGGAATATCTAGCGATACTGCAAAACACCCCTTAGCAGTTTTGAAGCAATTACCTGTATGCTTTCAGAGAAAAAGATATTTCTTTAAAATCCGAAAACCAGCATAAAATATGTATTAATCAATAAAATGTCATCATTTAACCGGAAGTTGTGATGACACAGATAACTTATGTCTGCCTAAAGTTTCAGAAGATCTGGAAAATGGTTTTTGAATAAGAGACACCAGTGCCTTATCCTAGACAAAAGAACACATATATTACGGCAGGTGACGTTACGGAGTGAAGTAAATAAGCAAACAATAAGTCAGCTGTCTTTGTGTGTGTAGACACACACACACACACACGTATATATATATATATATATATATATATATATATATATATATATATATATATATATATATATATATATATATATATATATATATATAATAGGGGTCCAGTTGAGTTGCTCAAGCCAAAATTATTATTGAATACAAAATTGAATTCAAAACTATTCTGTATGAAGATATCAATGTTTTATAATTTGGATACATGCTGAGTTAAGCAGAGTTATATATATATTTGCAACTTATAACAGAATAAAAAGAATGCAAAAGTATAATTTATTGCCATCATAACCCAAAATGTTTCAGATGTTTTTGACAAAATTTGAGAACGACGATAGACATTCAAAATATTTAAATCCATTGCTTTTTCTATCCTATCAGTAATACTTCTGGTCTATCTGTACCCTTCTGTAAGTTTTTCCTCTGTTCCTTTTCAATTACATATCATGGAAGTTGGCTTGTATTTTTGCACCACATTACCTGAGCAAAAGTAACAGGCTGAACATTTACAAAAAGGAAAGCAATTTTGTGGATAATTCTTTGATATTTGATGCAGAATTTTTTCCATATCGAACACTTTTTCGACCAATTTTATGGCATCTAATGCATTCAACTGAGGGTATTTAATACTATTCACATTTCGTGGTAGTTACCACGGATGCTCTCCAAGTCTCAAGAAACATCAGTGCCTACTCTAAACGTGGATTTCTTCACTATACCTCCAAGATCTTCAGTAAAAGGGAATGCTACTAGGCAACTACATGATATTCAACTGCCAAGTCGACTTTTTTATGATGATAAGACATCATGCGATGGATTTATGAAACATCTTCAGTCATTAGCAGAGGCATGCAATTGCTGCACACAAGCAAGACTCTTTTGCTTGACAAGTAGTTTAAGACCAGATTCCAACTTGTACTTGAGGGTTATGTTTTCAGCCAGCTGACCAGTGAAACAATGCGGTCTTATGACATATTGGTGCCGGTTTTTGAAAACACATTTCAAGACAAGCACACCAGTAGTTCCTATTTGTCAATGCTGGACAGGCGGAGGTTGGGGTCACAAGAACCACTATCTGAACATATAGCATACGTCAAGCAGCTGGCGATTAAGGTGGCGGAGCCGCGTGCAACAATCCAGCGACTTTGATGTTACATAGATGACAATGTTTCACATTTCACCCACAAAACCGTACATTTTGTTTATTGTACAGATACATAGATTTGTTAGAAACAAGTTTCATATCGGTACTATTATTTTTAAGGATTTTATAATCCAGTTTATTAGAGGGTATCATATTGCACATTTTGTTTGCATTTCTTGAAAATAATCGATAGAAAAGTGTTTTTCATGATTGTGTAAAATAAAAGTATAAACCAAAATGCAGGAAACGTATTTTTGTTTACAAATGAAATACATAATTACAAAATAATCGAATGCTTTGATCATCATTCTAAACACCAACAATTAATTCATTTTATGAGCTGTAAACGTCTCGGAAGGAAACGCCTGACGGAAAAACGAAAAACAAAAAACCAAAAAAAAAAACGGTTCCTAGATAATATATTTATCAATCAAAAGACCATTATTTAAAGAAGATCCACCAATTAGCTTTTAATCAACGCTGGCTACAAAATTGATTGATAAACACAAAAAAAAAACATTCTGAGAAATTGGCGTTGAAAGATTTGAGCTCTTTTCGCCCACATTGTTGGCCGTAATGACAATATTGCTCTCCAGCCGTGGTCACTTTTGGTTGCAATTTTTCGAAGGCCTGTCAATAGACAAATATGATGTATAGATTCCAATATACAATAATATTTTTTGGCCTAAAAAGCAGCTATTTACCCGAATGACATCAAGGGCAGCCATAAATGCAAGCCTGTCACTATGCTTTCACACGCGACGGCGACAGCTTTCAAAAGGGACTCGAAAGCGGATCAGTCACGTAACCCGAAGGTGCTATCACCTTGACACTAGCAACAGACGTCTGCAAATTGCGCTGCTTGAACAAGATGTATTTGCAGTATGATAGCTTACTTCGTCAAAAAGAGTGCTCGACGGACAGGAGTTGCGGGTTCATTTCTACACATCTTGGATAAAAGAGCAACATATCTTTGTTAATGACTGCTTGTGCCTTGCAACAAACAAACAAACAAACAAAAAAAAAAAAAAAAAAACACATGATCAGGGAAGAAAATAGAAAATGAAGCAAGCGGATAGGAATGTGCATGAAAAAAAAGAAGTTGACGACCATGCATACAGTACATGGGGGGAAAGGGCGCTAGAGTTTGATTTTTCTCTTTATTCTCATGAAATTTACTATTGCCATTCTAGACAAGTTGGGCCTTGAGTTGGATGCCATTCTCTCCATCCCTCTCAAAATTCTCTCTGAAAATGACAAGTTAACTGCTGCTTAGTTCGATGCTGACGGCAATATGTCTTGCTTCGTTTCTTTGCTTTTGGCATTTTGTATTTTGTGAAAATAAGTTGTAAGATTGCTGGACAGAGAGAGACAGTGAGTGAGAGAGACAGACAGAGAGAGAGAGAGAGAGAGAGAGAGAGAGAGAGAGAGACAGAGACAGACAGACAGACAGACAGACAGACAGACAGACACAGAGTACCTTGGTCTCTATATACATGTATATGGCAATCCCAGCCCTCTTCTATTTGTTAAAAAATATGTATATTGCCAATTTTTCATGTTATTCTACGTACAGTCAGACATGTTTGTTACTTTCTATGTAAACAAGGAGAAGATTTGAATTAGCCTCCAACTACTTTTGAAATCCTCCACAGTGGCAGTGTGTGTATGTCGCCATCGTGCTTCGGCCGCGCCCTGCAGCATGCATTATGCATCTATCGCCGTTGCCATCTGTGAAAGGCCAACCCCTGTGGGTTGGACTGCTTGAGTGGGAGGGCCTTAGTCGGGTTGTTGCCCTCGCCTTCAGTATTCTCCGATGACATGTTCATTTTGGTTATAGAATATTGTCAACACACACATGTACAAAGTTATCTCTTGTGTTCATACTTGTACATAGCCTGTTTTGTGTAAGTGCATAGTTTTCAACCTTATAATGTCTCGTCCTGTGTGTCTTTTACATATAGATTGTGCGTCTCCGTGTATGGAGAACCCCTCGATTAGTAACACTCTTTGTACTATTGGGCAATCCAGTTTGAAATAAATATGTTTAAACTAAACTAAACTTACTTTTTAAATCCTCTTTTTTATCCCCCGCCCCCTTTAGAGAAGTAAACCATATCAAAACAGACGGAGAGAAAGAGAGATGTCGTTTTGTATGCACGTTCCATGCTGCATACACTATGCCAGAAGGGTGGTCTTCATAGATCATGATCATGACGAGGTGACAACTGAGAAAAAAGTCCTGTTAATGATAAACAAACATCAATCCCAGCATATCCTAGAATTTTGAAAAGTGGAAAAAAAATAAAAACAAAAAAAAACCGAAAATAAAAAACAAAAAAACAAAAACAAAAACAAAAAACAGAACACCTTTTATGTGTTGAGAATCCATTAGTTTCAAAATTGCATCATTGCTAATACTGTGCATTGTCACATGTGAATAACCAACTCTATTCGTTTCCTAGATCAGACACAGAGGCTAGTAGTACACCATGACCGAGGTTATGATGTTACAAGTTTGGACGCATGGGTAATTGTTTCTTGTCAGCCAAGACAAACTGCAGGGCTCGAATTTAGCGGGTGTCCGACGTCCCGAGACACCCTGAGATTGTGCCGGGCATGTTGAGATAAAGACCAAGATTCCCGACCGGGCATGTTAAAAATACATAGGCATGAGATTAGCTTGCTTATCTTTAGTAGGGCTTTCCAAAGGCCGGTGTGGTACACGCTAGTTACTCCAGCTACCGGACTTTCCTTTACACACACGTGCGTGGAAATAAATATATTTTTGCCGCATTATTCTTATTTATGTTCAACAACTTTATTAAAAGGAAACTTCATACCAATCATGGTCGGTGTTTAATCAGTAAAGGTTCAACGACAAGCCTGTCCAGTTTCAACCCGGGAGTTTCACAAGTCTGCTGGGTACGTTAAATCTGCTCAGAATCGTCACATGAGAGGCAAAAAGATCTCGCTCTTGCTATTAAAGTTGAGCAGTTCCGTCACTTATCCTTACCATGCTAGTCAATAGATCAGAAGCGCCCGAGTCGATAATAATGATAATTTGCGTAGGCGGTCGGCAGCACAAAATGCAAGCGGTAAAATTAAAGGCTAGGTCCTGGAATAAATAAATGTGTGATATGGTGCAATTTTTTTACTGCACAAGTATATGTACCATACTTGCTTTTCCTCAGTTTATTGACAAAAAATTCATTATCAAATTTTTGAAGCTGTTGTACTGAGCGGGTATCGTCACATCCCATCCAACATGACGATGCGTCGGGACGATGCGACCGCTTAAGTGTTTGGGCGCAGACGAATTCTTTCTTCTAGTCTCGGTTCAATTTAATCATAGCATGAGGGCTGTAATGCTGAAAAACCTGTAATAATTCTAATTAATCAAATATATAAAATAAACGGCAAACAAAACACCACGTGTATACTTGTATATCCGCCAGTGGTTGACTTGGCTCAAGTCAACTTGATCAACAAATCTCAAAGCATGTGCGTGTCCAGAGTTCACCGAAGTTTCGCGAAAGTATTACTCTTAGTTCAAGAATTTAAACGTGGTATGGTGGAAGTAATGCTGGATTTAAGACATTTAACAACTTTAATGTAATCGAATATAAAATAAACGGCAACACAGCACCACTTGTTTTGCTACTCGACAAATGTGAGACCACAGATCACTCCGGAGTTTATCGAGGTTCCGCAAAGTATTTTGTACCGGAATGCAAATCAAAAATGGGGGATTCAAGTGTGCCCTTGCAAGCGGGCTTTCGAGATACCAGGGGCGTATTTTAATTGATTTTTTACGAAATTCTGAAAATGAAACTGACATAACTGAGCATGCAGATTAAGGTCAAGATAGTAAGTAATGTATTTAGAATATTTTTGCGACCGTTCAGTTGTTTTTGTGCAAAACAAAGGCTCGGTAGTAGACGGCACCGCATGCACAAGGTGCCGGCCAGTTAAACTTCAACGCCAAAATAGAGAACCTGGCATGTTCCAAGTTGCGATGCACTTCAAATCAATCCCGATTATTTGAAACAAAGTTTGAAACACAGGGGAAATACGATACTTGAATGAATGACAGTTACATTTTCGTCGTATATGATGGCAAAACATCAGGGTTTGTCACTGTTTGACACTTTGTAGTCTCCTCAAAAAGCGGTAGTTTGCGGTGTGTTTTGCCAAATTTTTTCGGTCGGTGGTCGCTCACAACAGTACATTTCACATTAGAAAAACGTCAGTATAATTATACATGTAATAAAGAATGTAACATTCAAAATATGTGTTTGTCTCATTCAAGGGGTAATACATGACGAAGAAAGTGCGGGAGTTGAAAAAAGACACACTTCAGTTGAACCTGGACATATAAAGTTGGACATATTGTGCATGAGTTGGGCATGTTGAGTTCATCCCCAACATGCCAGGTGGGCATGTTGGTAAAAAAGTTAAATTCTAGCCCTGAACTGTGTTTGTTTGCATAATTGATCTGACAGTGCGACACGCACTTCAATCGCCATTTAACAGTAACGCAAAGTAAGTCTGTTTCGGAGGCAAAAAAAAAAATTCCAATTCCCTCAAAACGGAATTGGAAAAGGGATGAGGCAATTAGGGCCGAGTTCAGTCTCCCTGGCTTTGGCTTAGGTGCGGGTATGTAAGGTTGTCAGGAGTGTTAATTTTATGCCAAGCCTATTTCAATGGTTCTCTGCAAATTTTGGTCTTTCTCGTGGTAAAGTGGACCATACACACTGTCATGCTTTTCCCCGGTTTTGCCATTCATATAATTTTATTCTGTGGAGATATGTAATTAGTGTTGCTTTACAAGTAAAGATCTGCAATACACCGACACAAAACCGAAAGTTTGTGACTGGGGTGCAGCGGCAACGCTACAGATCGCTCACACACATATTATACATGACCGATCGACCAAACAAAAAGCAGTGTGCAGAGCAATTTTGCAGACAGACCACGAAAAAGCAAAGACATGCATCACAGCTCTATGGTAGAAATTTATATGTACCTGTTGAAACAAGCGTGATCTCGTAATTTTTGATGAAATGTGCCACTTGTTTTAATGCAGCCCTGGACAGGGCGTGGGGTAAAAGACGCCAGCAGCTATCTCGTGGGGACGATATGGAAACTCGTGGCCATGACATAGTAACTTGAGGCCACGAAATAGTAAGTCGTGGCCACGAGAAAGTAAGGCGGGGTTACAAAATAGTAAGTCGCAACTACGCAGTAAGTTTGAATGTATGTTTTATGACGATGGAACAGCTGGGCCATTACACAAGATAGTAAAAAACCCGAATGATTTTTTAATTTAAAATAAAATACACAATAATACAGAGAGATAGCATAACATAAAGTATAACTTCTACGCACACCAAATACAAGCGAAAAATATGGTCGATTATTCTTAATTTTTGATACGTTTTTATTCAAGCGTGCTGGTTACATCCTTTTAAAACTCAAAACAATCTTTGAATTTTGTATACAACATTAACTTTCCCCATGGGGCCCGAATGTGACTGAATAAAAACAGCTAACCTTATTGGGGCAGGTAATGATCAACATCCAGCTGAACAATTACAATGCATTTTAAAACACAATACAGCAAAGATATTACCAAGGTCATGTTTGGCCTTGAAAGTGCTTGTCATTCTTTAAGCCTGTTGTGACAATCGCGGTTAAATTATTTTGCAGCAGAAAGACCATGGGATATCCTATCTAAACCTACCACGGCCGGGCAAAAACAATGACTGATGCTGAACTGTGGTGCAGTGTATAGGCCCCGTCCTTTCCAGATTTATGTCCAAAGCCACGCAGCCCTCTTGAGTATAGACACAAAGACTACCGTGTAAAAAAAAAAAAGGTTTCAGAGATACATATTTCCACCAGATGGCGCAATACTTTTTCAACTCACTTCTCCGTTACATAAAGGGAAATCACTTACGGTCAGTAGATTTGAATTGGCTAATAAAAAAAATGAACAAATATCAGCACACCGAAAGTAGATGGTTTGTTTTTGCATATAAGGTCTTATGTCTTTGTATCTTCTTCACCAAGAATAGCAAGCATTTTGCACGTTGTGATGACCTTAATCTGTTAGGTCTGGTGTGTGCTGCAAATGACGAGGCACGTCTGAGCGTCATGATATGTGATTATCATTGTATTATTATCAATAATATCCGGTGATGAAACAACTGCCACACAGCAAGTCCAAGTTAACAGTTTAGATACAATGATCTAATGATCAGCACAATTTCTGTGTAAAATGAAAAAGAAATGGTTTGAGAAATTGTTACCAGGCCATCAGTGCTCTGAATATGGGTGTGAGACAACTTTTCTGCAGCACTCGCCGGTGGAAAATGATGTTTCTGCATTCAAAAGGAGGGGTTTGATAATGTTCAAGCATTTTGTTGCAGCTCATCGTTATCAATATAATTTCACTTTCATTCCGTAGTAACGACTTTTTCCTCACAGTTACGACATTTCATCTCGCAATAACGACTATCTGTTGTATAAAAGTTTCTTTCTGATGTTGCGAAAACATTAAGTTCAAGACACTATGTTCCTGCAACAATGTCCTTTTACAAAGACCCCACTTTGAAATTGTGTTAGTGGATTTAAATATGACCTTCACCTCAGTTTTTGAACGGCGGCCCAATCTTAAGAAGATAATGTTTTGTTTGTATCTTGAACAGTTTTTACCCAATGGATAAGATTAAGATCAATCAGTTTAGTTTATTCTAATAGAGGACCTTGCAATATATTTGATCTGGGGTTTTGTGTCCACGGCACTTTATACCATGATTATGATTTGCAAGAAAAGTATTTAAAACGTGTGGGGCACAAAATATCAATATTTCTATGACGTTTAACCGAAACGCTCGTCAGCTCAAAATATTTGGCACAAACAATTTTATTTTGTTACAAATATAAATCTCTGGTCCTCATATATTTCTATTTATTGGGCTGTGTATTCAGTGGAATGAACAAATTTTGTGTTCAGCTTGTAGACTCAAACTCAATTTTATTTTACCAATAAATGATGTGCATGTATATATATATATATATATATATATATATATATATATATATATATATATATATATATATATATATATATATATATATATATATATATATATATATATATATATATATATATACAGACAGACAGACATATATAAATAAAACACATTAATGGTCTGGGAGGTTCCTACGAAAGTTTTGCCGCTATCTTTTAGAGCCACCCAACAGTAAAAATGCAATGCCAGTCGATTAATGAATGAAAATCAATACGAATACTCAGGTAGGTATGAGCAGAGGTTTATGATAATAAAAGAAGGTAGCCTTGACTATTGTGTAAAAACATAACAATTGTGCATAGTGCATGTATGATGATATTTATAAATCAACATTATGTCAATATAATATGCCATAACGTTTGAACTATGTGCAAATATATTTGTGGGTTTTTTTTATTTATTTTATTTTATTTATTTTATTTTTTTTTTTTGATACTGTCAGGATGTGAGACAGTTTTTGCATGAGTGTAGTTATATTTCATTATGAATAAATTTTTAGATATTCTAGTATTATATGTATGCCTGTCTGCATTTATTTTGAATGGACGTTTTACCAGGTTATTCGGAAGTTTTTTATTGACATAATTATGATACACTTTAAGTTTAGTAATCGAAAAGATATCCTTGACTTTTAGTAATTTAAGATTTGTTCATATGGAGTGGGTCAGTGTGTACATTAAATTGGCCACACATTAGGACTCACGAATATCCAACCGTGTAGAATTTGACAACACACTTTTTGTAAGGTACCTGGGAGCTCCAATGAGCAAAGATTAATGTAAATTGGCCATACAAAAGAAACAAAAGGAGAATTTTGCTCGTTTGTTTAACATACATAATCAAAAAGGGCGTTGTGGGTATTGCCGAAAGGCTGGTGTGTTTGTAATACAAGAGTTTGTCAGTGATTTTTCAGGCCATTAAAATTAATCCAAATATTTGTAATTTATTTCAGTTGTTTTCTTTTCAGTTTGGAAAGAGTTGGCCAAGATATTTATACCTCGCGGAAAGGATTTGAATTTCACCACCTGCTGCTGTCTCAAACTAGGTATTGCATTGTATTGCATTGTATTGTACTGTACTGTATCGCTAAAATTCTTTCATGACATAGGATCAGCATTCATTATCCATAATAAAACAAAGAGAACAAGATGCTACAAAAACAATAGGGAAAATATATATGCAGCTATACAATATGTTCAGCTGGAGGAAATAACCCCCCTGCGCCATATACTACGTCGATACTGAGAAGGCAATCTGCAGTACTGTAAGATTCTTTATGTATGCAGGTATTGTATTCCAAACAATAAGTCCATGCTCTATAATAGAAGACTTCTCAGTGTCTGTTTGAAAATGAGATGCATAAAAATATTGCACCTGTCTGGTATGAAAATTAGGTACGCTGAGATTTCAGTAAACGAATTTCTTATTATACCTAGTATATGATAATATTTAACTTTATACATAAAATTCCCTGTAATATATATATATATATATATATATATATATATATATATATAAGTTCCCGAAATTTACACTTTTGATTTTGTACACAATGCATCAGTCATCAGTTTGGAGATTAAACAACAAACTGTAATTATTCTGACAATGTTTTTTTTTCTGCGATTGTGCGGGCTTTTCTAATGTTGTCGGGTATGTGATAGCCTAAGTAGTATACCAATGAGAAAATATGGATTAACTAGGGCATAATACAACCGGGTCAAAATACTTGTACTGAAACAATTTCTTACTTTTAAAATATTCTATAATTTTACTACCTTTTCAGCTAATTTGCAATGTGTGCAATTTCCAATTCACATCATTGTCAATTCCAATCGAGTTTTTTGTTTCATAAGCTACTCATTGCTGGTTGTTTTAAAATATCGTTGTTGTAATCGGAAGATGTTGAAGGTTACACAATGGTTGATGGTCATGTCAAGGATATTCCATGGTTATAACCTTAATATCCTGTCGGATAATATATAATATATTGTGGTTTATATCAGGTGGAACTCACTAAACTCTATTCGTGGTTAGCGTATCTGCTCTTTTGCGATGTATATGACAGTCTGCTGGCTGGTTCAAATGCGGTCCTATTTAATGATCTATCAAGACCATTTCGGCGCACGACTGATCTATTTTAAGCAGCTCTACTACACATTCATTTTAAGAGCTAGAAGCTGTTTTAAGCCCAGCAGACTTGCAAGTCATTTGTGCTTCTTCGATATATTCTTGCCCATCCGTCTACCCATCATCCATCTTTCTTTACATTTTCACTTCTCAACAACCATCCGTAAGATACTCTTTAAGTCTATGGGGCTTATTGTTCAACAGATCGATTTATTCTACACTACTAGTACGAATAGCTTGTTCCATTTTGGGGAAATTCTAAAACTCTTCCTGTCTGAAACAGAACATTCCGTTTCCTTCAACACAAATAAACTTTTTTAAATATTTTTGAGGATTTTGTATTTTTCAAGCTTTTCCCCTAAACGTTTGGCTGTATTCTTAAGCTTTAAACCTAAAAATATAATTATGTACCAGTGAATGAGCGGCGTCCAGATTTGTCCATCAAGTGGCGCTCCTGTGATTTCCAGATTTGTTTACCAATATCAAAATTACCAGACTGCACGTTAGCATATATATTATAAGGCTTCTATTTGAACTTCATATGATTTTTTGGCCGTTTAAACTGCTTCGCAAACCCAAAGGATTGTCTTGAAACTGCATACGAGGCTAAAGTTAATGTAAGGTTTGTGTCTACAATTAGTCCAATGACATCGTTGAGTATGTTGACGTTTCGTAGGCCTCTGGCAGTGCAAATCACCTTCAACAATATTTTTTCTGTCAGTGCCCCACATGTACGCGCACCTCTTTAAATCTTTGGGGAGCAAAATGTATACGAGGCGGGCTGACGCTTTATGACTTCAAGCGAGGTACTACGGCAACCATCACATTGTAGTTTTATTTGTGGATCCCCAACAATTTAAAAGATTATGGAGCAATATGAGAAAATGTACCTTCTTCGAAAAGGTATGCTCAGATAGCATATGAGGCTTCTTTTTTGGTGATTTTTTGTTCTTTTCTTTCTTTTTTTTTCTTTATTTTTTTGGTCTTGTTTTTTTTTTTTTTTTTTTTAAAGTCTGTGTGTCAGCACACACTTTTCTGTTTTTCTAGGAATTCTTTATTTAAAGTGTGTGTGTCAGCACACACTTTTCTGTTTCTCTAGGAATTCTTTATTAAAGTGTGTGTGTCAACGCACACTTTTCTGTTTTTCTAGGAATTCTTTATTTCTTTCTTTCTTCTTTCTTTCTTTCTTGCTTTCTTTCTTTCTTTCTTTCTTTCTTTCTTTACAGGCAAATTTGTCCGACATTTCATTTGAAAAGTATTACATGTGGAAACTCCAAACTTGGCACAATTATACTTCTATGGATAAAGTCTGGCCTTTTTATATTGAGAGGTCATGCTTTTGAAAATTATGCAAATGAGGGCTAATCAAAGTTTTAAATCTTCAATATCTCATATACTCTAGTAGATGTGGTCCCGAGTGTATAGGTGTTCGATCATAGCAAGGTAAAGGTCATCTCAGATGTCAAGGTCATGTCAAGGTCAAAGGTCATGTCAAGGTCAAAGGTCATGTCAAGGTCAAAGGTCAATTTTAAGCCAACATGTCATTTTTGAGGTCAAGGTTCATTTCAGGTAGAGGTCATCTCAAGGTCAATGATCATTTCAAGGTTAAAGGCCACTTTCCTTGGTGGCCTTCTTTTAGGCATAACTTGGTCAATTTTTATCCAATTTTGATCATGTTGGGCTCAAATTGTAGCTATTGCAACCCTGCATATTTTAAAATTTATGTGTGACCTCTAAAGGTCAAAGGTAAAGGTCATTTGAACCTTTGAAAGTTTCATCCATTCACAACTTGGCTATTTTCCATCCGATTCTAATCATGTTAGACTCAAATTGTAGGTATTGCAACACTGCACATTTTTATAAGAACAAGTGACCTCGAAAGGGCAAAGGTCAAGGCCATGCACTTTGAAAGTTTGATCTTGCCATAACGTGGTAAATTTTCATCCGATTTGGTTCATGTTCATGTCAGTTTAACTTCTACTAGGGGGTTACTGACCATTGCGCATGTAATGAATCTAAAACGGAATAGTTGTACATTGCCATACCAATATGCTTTGAAGACACACACACTGATTTGCTATGCAGCAAATCATCTTTTCTAGTTTCTTTCTTTCTTTCTTTACAGGCAAATTTGTCCGACATTTCATTTGAAAAGTATAACACGTAGAAACTCCAAACTTGGCATAATTATACTTCTATATATAAAGTCTGGCCTTTTTATAATGAGAGGTCATGCTTTTCAAAATTATGCAAATGAGGGCTAATTAAAGTTTTAAATCTTCAATATGTTATATAGCTGTGGAGCTGGCTCTGCTATGTGTCTGCCACCCCACCAAACACACATGACCAGTGACAGTGAATGATTGGTATCGAATGGTCAGCGTATTCCAAAGTTCTGGCAAGTGTAACCATATCAAAATAAACCCTACCCTTTCCTCCTGAAGTTTATGTGTATTTTATTACCCCCAATAGATTTCACTCATAATCCACAACCTTTATCAACATCGTAAGACCTGTAGGACATTTTTACAGGGGTGTCACATCTCAATTAGACTGTAAACAAGCCATAATCCTGGTATATATTTTACAAGATGTGACATCAAAATGACCCTTTGAAAATGCGGCATCCCTGGACTCATTCAGGACAGAAGTCATCATTTACTGTCAGTAAAATTTGTATCAAAGGGATATACTGAGTATTCTTATCTTTTAAATTAGGGGGTTCTGATTTAAAATTTCTGACAATCATAATAGAATATAATATCTGCTCATGATTTGTGATATTCTGACCTTTTTTTATTTGTTTCACACATTGTATTAGCAATGCAAATTTGAAAGAATTAGCAAAGAGCATATCCTTTGGGTTCATCACTGAATGAGTTAATTTTGTCATATAAACATTGGCTGCATTGATTGAATAGCTATGTTTGTTTGGCAATTTAATTATAAGTTAATGTTTTCTTTCTGGACACCAGTCAGTTCAGTGGCTCTTAACGAAAACATTTTGGCTACATTATTTATATACAATTACACAGTCCAGGAAATGCTCAAGATCCCTGCTCATGCATTCTATCATTAAAGTGTGTTTGTCAACAGACACTTTTCTTTCTTTCTTTCTTTCTTTCTTTCTTTCTTTCTTTCTTTCTTTCTTTCTTTCTTTCTTTCTTTCTTCTATACCAGCAAATTTGTCCGACACTTTTCTCGGACACTATTATACATAGAAAGTCAAAACTTGGCATGATTGTACCTCCATTCAAGGAGTTTGACTGTTTTATACAAAGAAATGAAGATGTTTAAAATTATGCAAGTTAGGGGCATTTGAAATTTTCAATCTTGAATATCTTCAACACTTTAATAGATATAGATGTCATTCCAACTTCTACCAGGGGGTTGTTGACCATTGCGCACCTAATGAATTAAAAATAAAAGTTGTAGCAATTTAAATTATGCTCAATAGCACCATTAGAAATTTTAAATCTTGAATAACTTCAAAGCTATAATAGATAGAGATGCCATTCCAACTTGTACTCCTGTTTTATGCAATAGTTGTACTTTGCCATACCAATATCCTTTGAAGACACACACACTGATTTGCTATGCAGCAAATCATCTTTCCTAGTTCTTTCTTTCTTTCTTTCTTCTTTCTTTCTTTCTTTCTTTCTTTCTTTACAGGCAAATTTGTCCGACATTTCATTTGAAAAGTATAACACGTAGAAACTCCAAACTTGGCACAATTATACTTCTATAGATAAAGTCTGGCCTTTTTATAATGAGAGGTCATGCTTTTCAAAATTATGCAAATGAGGGCTAATTGAAGTTTTAAATCTTCAATATGTTATAAAGCTGTGGAGCTGGCTCTGCTATGTGTCTGCCACCCCCACCAAACACACATGACCAGTGACAGTGAATGATTGGTATCAAATGGCCAGCGTATTCCAAAGTCCTGGCAAGTGTAACCACATCAAAATAAACCCTACCCTTTCCTCCTGAAGTTTATGTGTATTTTATTACCCCCCAATAGATTTCACTCATAATCCACAGCCTTTATCAACATATAAGACCTGTGGGACATTTTACAGGGGTGTCACATCTCAATTAAACTGCAAACAAGCCATAATCCTGGTATATATTTTACAAGATGTGACATCAAAATGACCCTTTGAAAATGTGGCATTCCTTGACTCATTCAGGACAGAAGTCATCATTTACTGTCAGTAAAATTTGTATCAAAGGGATATACTGAGTATTCGTATCTTTTAAATTAGGGGGTTCTGATTTAAAATTTCTGACAGTCATAATAGAATATTATATCTGCTCATGATTTGTGATATTCTGACCTTTTTTATTTGTTTCACACATTGTATTAGCAATGCAAATTTGAAAGAATTAGCAAAGAGCATATCCTTTGGGTTCATCACTGAATGAGTTAATTTTGTCATATAAACATTGGCTCTACTGACTGAAAAGCTATGTCTGTTTTGTAATTTAATTATAAGTTAATGTTTTCTTTCTGGACACCAGTCAGTTCAGTGGCTGTTTAAGTAAACATTTTGGCTACATTATTTATATAAAATCACACAGTCCAGGAAATGCTCAAGATCCCTGCTCATGCATTCTATCATTAAAGTGTGTGTGTCAACACACACTTTTCTGTTTTTCTAGGAATTATGTCTGTGTGCCAACACAGACATACTGTTTTTCTTTCTTTCTTTCTTTCTTTCTTTCTTTCTTTCTTTCTTTCTTTTCATCTTTCTTTCTTTCTTTCTTTCTTCCTTCTATACCAGCAAATTTCTCCAACACTTTTCTCGGACACTTTTATACATAGAAAGTCCAAACTTGGCATGATTGTACCTCCATACAAGGAGTTTGACTGTTTTATACAGAGAAATAAAGATGTTTAAAATTATGCAAATTAGGGGCATTTGAAATTTCAATCTTGAATATCTTCAACAGTATGATAGAGATGTCATTCCAACTTCTACTGGGGGGTTGTTGACCATTGGCACCTAATCACCTAATGAATTAAAAATGAAAGTTGTAGCAATTTAAATTGCTAAATACCACCATTAGAAATTTTAAATATTGAATAACTTCAAAGCTATAATAAATAGAGATGCCATTCCAACTTCTACTCCTGTTTTATGGAATAGTTGTACTTTGCCATACCAATATGCTTTGAAGACACACACACTGATTTGCTATGCAGCAAATCATCTTTCCTTGTTTTTTTTTTTTTTTTTTTTTTTTTTTTTTTGGTTTTTTAAAGGGTTGGCATTGATAACTCTGTGTGTGTGTGTGTGGGGGGGGGTGTTTCCTCCATATTGCCGATTGTAACCCCTTTCAAAACAATAACCCAGGAATAAGTGTCAGGAGAGCTAACCTGTCCACGGCACATCGCCACTGAGCCACAATAAGATTGGGCCAAACGTGTTGGAGAAACACTAAATGCCTATGCATTTACTTTTCTGAATCATAATGTACCTTAAAACTATCGTACAAATTATGCAATATCAGCATATCATACTAAGATTACTGGCGGTACAAAGCAAATGAAGATGCATTCCCATCAATTTTCAAATAATCCAGCTAGCGCTTTTGAAGTCACGAATTACAAAAATTCAAATTATGCATATACGTACAATATGCGTATATATATATATATATATATATATATATATATATATATATATATATATATATATATATATATATATATATCAACGGAAAATAACACTAGCACCACTAGTTGAAGTATGTTACTTATTTAATGACAGACATGGTTCTACGCAATTTAAAATCAATTGGTCAGGTCGTTTTACAGGATAAGCCTTTCTGCAAGATTCTACCCCACCCCTAATCACTAAAGGCTGACCTACATGTATTGATTCCTGAATTTATTGACGTATATGTATTTCGATAACTAGACTCGGAGTACATATTTGACACCTTTACGCGAGGTTTAAAACTTTACACATAGCTTAAAAAATGAAATTCCAGCCCATTTGATCATCGTTCCAAATAGTTTGATTTTCCTTTTTCCTTTATCATTCCACGGTGTGATAAGAAAAGGCTCATCAGCTTAACAATCAGACCAAACAGGTGACAATTATATTCTTATTTGTATAAAACCGTAGCACAGGGGCACGGGAAGGTGGTATCACTTGTCTAAATTTGACAATTTTATTCCGCTTTCTCATACTTTCGATAAGTCATATAATGGATTTATGGCTGATGTCCTTTTTTCTCTATTTTTTGGGTGTGAACTACTTTAGAGATCTACATAAATGTACATTGGCTGTCTTTGCATTATAGTTCTGCCAGAAATGACAACAAATGTGTGATAAAAAAAAGTTAAATGCCAGATGTAAACACATTATATAGATTGTATAAATGATAATACAATGTAACGTATGTCAGTCTTGCCTTTGGTACCTTTGATTACATTGAGATGTCAGCATTTATTTGTTTTCATTTTTGTTGTGTATGGATATTTACACAATATTAATAAAGGTAAAAGGTTCCTCTAGATCATTTCTAATATCAGGGGTAAAATATGACCTTGTTTTGTCGTTAATTTCCTTGAAACCTTATTACGTCACAACGTGTTTTCCGCAGTGCATCATTGGGGGTCGCCGGGGACAAGGTCAAAGCAGCGCATATGGTATAACACGGTTGTGGTCGCAGTATGGCTAATGTCCTCGTAATACCAGATGAAAACAGTGTCCTCGGTGCTAAACTGTCTTCTGCAACAGTTGAACATAACTCCAAGGAAGAACTACAACGATGGCTGCGCTGTCGGGGGTAAGGGTTTTTTTGTTTTTTGTTTTTTTTTTTGTCTCTGATCAGTTTGATCAATGATCCAGGTTTTTTTCTTTCTGTGTTTGTGGGACGGCAACTAGTAAAAGCTGAGTCCAGGTGTCTTCATCTTAGAACTAGCGCACGGCGGCACTCAACAGTTAATGTTCGGTATTTTCTAATTTTCTCTTATCGGAACTTGACTATACGCGTATTACACCGGCAAGAACACTGCATCTAACCTACTACTCCACGGTGAGTCTGAACTGTTGTCTGAGTTTGTCCCCGGCGATCCCCCAAGGTGCATTGCGGTAAGCACGCTGTGTGTAAGAATTTTTTACATCAAATAATCACCAGACAACATGGGCATGAATGGGAAATTTTTCAGCAAATTGCCATGGCAACCAGCTCTGCGTAGTACTACTTGCAATATCATCGCGCGCACACGGTGTTGACTCCAGCTGAATCACAGTGTATACTGGTGCCAGTATACATACCTTCATAATATTCATGTCAGCTCAAAGTATACATTGTTTTCCACTATCAACCCAAAATCTGCCTTTCTGGTAACAAAATTGTTTAATATACAGCCCCTTGCATCCCTAGGCCTCATATTTTATTGGCACTCTCCAATCGTGTTACCTCAGCACAGGCATAATTACCCCCGTGGAACCATAATTAGTCACTGGGGTATTTTGTTCCAAAAAACCCTCGAATTCTATGACACCTCTTACGCATGTGCATGTAAGATTGACCTGGTTATAGTACATTCTGTGTTTCGACTGCGTGATTGAAACGTGATGTGGTAAGTCGTTCAAAAGGTACTTTGTCCAGTTTCAATCTTAGTCCTGTGTAAGATGGTTTGCATTTTCATTGGTTTAAACGTATTTTATTCCAAAAAAAAACAATTGACCGGCAGGCTCACCAGCCTATATTAGGGCCTCTTGTTCATATAGAACAAGACAACAAAAAGTTGCAAGGCACTAGTACACAGATAGATATACAAACAAGACCACAATAAGAATAGAGATAGGGTAATGGGGTAATGTGTGAGTTTAGTGTTTAAAAATTACTCTTTGAGGTACAGTAGGTTAAACAAAATTTATCAACATCATGTTTTAAACCTATTTGAATTCTCAATGAATTTGTGCGCAGCTTCAAAAATATGCTCATTATGTTTCTTTGTATCTCCTTTGCTTTCAATACCAAATAGTACTGTTCTCAAATTAAAGTTTCCATCTTGTAGTATCTTTGACAGTAAGTCATCCCTCAAGAGAATACATTTGATGCACTCAAAAAAAGAAGTGGTAAGTACTTTCTGCATTTTCACAGCATGAACATAAGGGGGAATCAACAACACCTATTTTGAAGAGGTCGCGGTTCAACTGGATACAGCCCATCCTCATTCTAGAATAAATAACTGCTATTTGCCTTTTACCGAAATAGTAAAGATATTTTCATTCACAAATAGATCTGTACAAATGTGGGGTTATAGTCACTTATAATCAGTGCTGCAAGATCTTCATTTATCAACTTGTCGGACTGAGGATATCATTTTCTGTTTGGACATTCAACAAATCAGATTTTGAAAATGACTCGTCAAAAATATGTTTTGGATCAAATCATTCAGGCGTGATAACCGCAAAATTTGTAACTTGAAAATGTCCTTCAAATGACTTTGAAATAGGCATAAGTATGTATCAGTGAAGCAATCTTATCATTTTGCAATGTGGCTTGATGTATTTTATGAAAGTTTCAAAGCATAAGTACTGACGCATTACTTTGGCACCATACCAATGTATTCTCCAGTTCAGCAAGTCTCTTAAGGGACACTGCGTGGGATGTCCAAAGTCATTCTTCCTCACACAAAGGAAAGATCTACCAGGCCAGGAGGTAAAGCTGTTATCACAAGGAAATGTTGCTAAATTTACAAAAACTGTACCCATAATAGATGCTACAAACGTTTAAGTTAGGCGACTTGGCAGAGGAACTTCACTCACACTGCACCGTAATGAAAGACTGTATCCATGGTCTCAAAAGATGCATCACTGGAGCCACGATAAGTCAGGGAATTTAATATCGATAGTTTTAAACAGGAAATTCATTCGAAACATTGATTCCTTGTATCTAGAAGAATTAGTGACGCAATATGATATTTATGTTATTGTAAAATACATCAAGAAAAAATATACACATTCAACGTTAGCTGTTACATTCATAGAAAATATTGCATATTTAAGTCAACATTTTATACCGTCTTATTCACCGTACCAATTCTGTCCCTAGCTGATATTCGTTTCATACACAAAACAGTCATCTTTTGCTAAACTACAGTAATTTGTAGTAAAACAATTGCAGCACCTTATCGTCAAAAAATAAGAAATATCGACAAACGACTTTTTCATAAGTTTTTCTTCCTTTTTCCAATTTTCGTCTCATAGGAACAGCGCATTCCGAGACTCTGCGTGAGCGTGTAGTCACACCCATAGGCCTGTCCCATACGCGCTGAGCATGTGGGAGACCCGACAGGTAGTCTGTGTCTCACTGTGATGTCACACAGTAGGGTCTTCATGCCACGCTCTGTATAACGGAGACAGGTCACGCGCCAGGTGACGTGATCGAAATTTCATTAGACGAGACGAACAGTAACTATTTAAATTCAAATTGAGCAACATGTTCAATCCAATGTCACTCGCCACTTGACTTGAGAGTGGCTGCGTGGATACTGTAGTATTTCTGCATATGTGATTATCTTTTCGTATGCGGAGACTGAGAAAGAAGAGAAATAATTTCCCGGCATTTGGATTTAAAAGGGGACCTGCCAATTGTGAAACAGCTTGGGACATCGTGTATGATTTGACATCCACCGTCAGTCTTAAAATTATATTCCTACTTCAACGGATTGCTTACTCATGTAAGTACCTTTGGATTCGTAGGAGAAACACAAAGGCATAAGACACTTGAACAGCATTTGAAACATGATTGCTTTCAATTGCTGAACATTTGGTCACAAGAGTACATGGGAGCAAAGTCGTTTATTTTTGCCAACGGAATGTCTTGCCACGGTTTTCTATTAGTGAATTTGAATTCACGACGAGTGAAAATTGGGATAAGAAAACATACACTAGTCCCGCAAGCTGAAGGTATTCGTGCTTGTCGATTGTACGAATAAAAATGCCTTGGGTTCAAGCTCTGAAAAACATTTTTCACGCTTTTTTATTAGTGCTCTCTGGACATTTTGTTAGCTCGTTCTCTCTCGGTAAGGGTCTATTCAGTGTGTTGTACATTGTAACAATACACAGAATTCCAACCGTAAAGTCAGCTGCAGTTTCGAGTTTTATCTTGAAACATTGTTGATGTAATTCATTTTAGTGATCAATGTATTTTTACACACAGAAACTCTCAACGTTGTCTTTGGTGCCTTTCTTTAAATAATATTCATATGAGGTGATCTGAAGATCATCTGCCTTTCTTCGCTTACATTTACGCAGGTTCTGAATGAAGATATGATTAAACTTTGTGAACGATTTGCGTCTGTGACTCTTTCACAATATTCAAACCTTCTGCAGGCCCTTGAAATTAATTTTTCGATCTATCTATCTGTCTATTATTTCTATCTATCTATCTATCTATCTATCTATCTATCTATCTATCTATCTATCTATCTATCTATCTATCTATCTATCTATCTATCTATCTATCTGTCTGTCTGTCTGTCTGTCTATCTATCTACATATCTATCTATCTATCTATCTCTCTCTCTCTATATATATATATGTGTGTGTGTGTGTGTGTGTGTGTGTGTACTGATAAAGCGGTACTAAAATTTCAATTGCAATTAATGAGAAACATTCTATCACACGCAGCTAAAAATTACCAGAGTTCTCGATGCCGTGGTTTGGCATCTTAGAAGGTTTCACAAAAATAAAGTACGTATCCTACTCTTCATTATGCTGAACTCTATCATAAAATGGAATACGCAACCAAAACTTAAACATATTTTCATTACATTCACAATCATAACATTGCTTTCAAGTCCGCAATTTCATGCCAGAATTGATAAATGTCGTCGGATGTGAGGACATGCATTGATTGTGTATGATCCTTGTGTCCAGATTGATAGCTGGAGTGTATGTAACCATAGTGTTAAAAAGACGACATGGCCATGTACCACATAATATGCCTACCGTGGGTATTTGCAGTAGTTAGTGTATTATTTGGTTATTTGCTGATGATTACTTTTGCTTATTTTATGACAAATAAACGAAACATAATTGGTTAAAAGCGAGTTACTAATGCTGCTAAATCTAACTCCAATGAAAATGCGCCTGGATCATTTGAGCATGACACGGCTTGTAAAAAAATAACCAACACACAAAAATCAAAGCTTCTAGTTCCTGCACCATGTGCATGATATACGCCTTGACGCATACAACTCTCTTTGCTATGTCTGAATAGTTATGTATTAATGATAGTATAGCCAATATGCAAGAAGACAGCACTTTTGATAGACAACATCTAAATTTGATAATCGTATAAATTATGGAAATACTGTATTGCCGAAGGGATTCTTTGAAAGATTTCAATGATGTAATCTTGTTGTGTCATCAATTTCTTGGGACATCCCGAAAAGAGGTCAGTGCAATAAAGTGTGGTTCATTTGTCCTGAAAGAGAACTCAGCAAAAACTTAATACTTTGTTACTGCATTTAACATAATCCTGGGGGAAGTATCCCAGTAAGCCTTATTAATCTGCTAACAACGCTAATCTCTTCCACTACATATCTATTTCATCCCGGATGCTTCAGAACCTGGAAAGGCTCCGAGTTCAATCCATTTCCCATTAAACCGGCCAAAACCAGCAGACGGTCCAGAGTCGTCCGCTTCAATGTTTTACACTAATTTCAAGAGTAGGGGCCTAATGAAAAACAATTAGAGTAAGAAAATGTAGATGAGACCTAATAAGATAACATATCCCGGGTCAACAGTTTTCTTTGGCATAAACTTGTCTTAATTCAGGAGGAAAGGGTTAAAAGAAGCACAAAGTTAGGAGCGTCAATGGCGCATTCAGTTGATAACGCTTGCAAATCACCGAGGACAATGTTTTGTATTTCCATCGCTTTTCATTAAAATTAACTTGAAAACCGATGCTTTTGCAAACATCATAAATAAATGAATGAATGAATGAATGAATGAATGAATGAATGAATGAATGAATGAATAAATAAGTAAATAAATAAATAAATAAATACAAAACCAAAACAAAGTGGTACAAACATTATGGTGATTATCAAACATGCACCCTAATCATATAAAGCACGTACAGTGAGAGCTATTTATTATAGATCGCAAAAATAAATATATTAAAGTTAATTATACATGGAATAGTTTGGCCAAGTAGAGAGACTTTTGTACAGAACATTTTTCTTAAGACATCGTGCTTTAAAAGCACTTTTTATTATTTATCTAGCAAATTGAAACATTTCCGTAAAAAAAAAAACCACGGAAAAGTGTAATATTAATAGACATAATGCAACGAAACACAAATTCCAACGAGTTGGTTGGGATCCGTTTATATGTACATATACCATAACAGATTCAAGCATGCTTATGATCAACGAAAATTGTGGCATCATGTAAATAATAATTTGAGGAATCATGCACGACCCTGGCATAATGGCTCAACACTGCTGCGAATATAATTGTCTTTTCAGAACAGGTTACGGTGACTGACGGTAAATTGCATCCCCAGCCAGGAGCTTTTTAATTTTCCGTACCAGGTCCAACATAGTCTTGAAATAATACACATTATAAATGAATTCAGCAGCAAATAAGCATTCACGAACAAATGGAGAAAAAACTTTATTTATGCTCTCAATATATATGTGTATACATATATATATATATATATATATATATATATATATATATATATATATATATATATATATATATATATATATATATATATATATATATATATATATATATATGTCAAATGTCAGAATCTGCTGTTTTGTCGCATTTCCGATATGTGGCGCTCTAATTGCTTCCCTATTGCCGCAGACTCGAAGCATTGTGTATCAATTCATGGTTGTGCAATTGCCATTCTGCCACTAGATTCAGATATCATAGGATGAAATGTATCTAAATCATCAACATGGTGTATAATATTCATGAACAAAAATCATTGTATTCATTCTTAAGCTTTATCAGGATTCAAGCCGGCCATTCCTATGATAAGGGTTTTTTCACGAAATTCTGCGCACTTCATTGGAATTCTTAAATATTTTTTATGGGACAAGGGATTGGGCAACTCTGGCAATACCTCATGATCTTCAATGTTTCTAAGCTTTTGTTTTATTTCAGGTTATCTTTTCAAATATAGTTTTGCTCAGGCATGCCGCTTATGAATGGATGTATTCCATTTGATAATTCAATGAAAAAGTCATTTCAAAGCTCTCATTTATAGTAGATGTTAGAATTGAGATTTAGACATGACAATCAGCTCTTATGTATTCAGACTATCAAAACCAAAATCGTAGCACCCATGATTAGTGCTAACGACTTTCTATAAAGTATCATGGACATGTATACAATAGAACACATAAAAGTGTGTGGTTGGCCTGACATGAATGTAGAATGGGTCTCTTATGATATGAAACACTTCTTGGCAATTAATTTTAGCGATTGCAGCTTCGTCACTATTGCAAGTGATATATATATATATATATATATAAAATATATATATATATATATATACATACATATATACATATATTGTGTGTGTGTTTGTGTGTGTGTGTGGGTGGGTGTGTGTGTAGTGACAATAGGCAATCTCAATGGCTTATTTGTGCTTACATCTGTGACTCTGCATTGATATAGCTTTGATTCTATTCATTTGATCTATATGCTGTCAGCATGGTTGTGATTCTGTCTGTCATTCGCTTTCTTTTAAATAAGCATACTATTTTTCAGTCTATATTATTGAATTTGCCGTATCTGTAACCTATTGGTGATACTGACCGGAGGCTTGCTGCGGGAAGATTGTGAATGTCAAAAAGGCAACCAACATAAAGCAGTTATGAAATAAACTTTTCAAAATCATATGTCAGGCAGATGACATGAACCTGCATATTTAGTACAAAACAGCACTTGTCGACCTTCAGAGCATAGAGGAAATCAATTGATCTGACTGACACTGCGTCATACTTGGCTTCAGTCAATAGCTTTGGTCATTACCCGATGGGATCTGAGGTAACATGGTGATAGAAGCACTGTGTTCAAATTTATTGATTTTAAGACATTTTTGTAACACATAGAATTGTGGTTCTAAAAACGGATAAAACAGAACATATTGGAAACAATATGTTGTTGAACAAATGTTTTAAGAAAGGTGATATTATAGTTTCCCTTTTAAAGTGTCACTATAGTGATGTATAGCCATTCATTTACTGGATAATTGCTGTCGAATGACAACAGCCCATTTAATATATGAGTTACAGATTATTGACAAACATTTGATGCATATTACACTTATAAATATGAAGTAAGGATGACAAAGCCACCCCATCGAGAGGGCGGGAAGCTATTTAATTGCCGATTTTGACAAAAGCCGATGTTGTTTAGAATTGATATAATGGTACTAGATTCATATTTTGTGTTAACCGATCTTTCATTCAAGCACAATAGCTTCTTTGGCGCGCTGCGGAGCATTTCGGGCAGAGGAAAGCTGTTGACCCCGTCAAAACTTGGTACTGAACGAGGCATGGCCCCAAATTTAAAAGTAAAACATCAAATTACACAAATTTTGTATTAGAATTAAATTTTCATGGAAGGAAGGTGAGACCAGGAAATCTGATGTAAGCAAGGAAGGCTAAGCGTTAACTAAATAAGACTGAGAGAGGCCATGAACGAATTTAGGTGTTGGCCCACATTCTCAATAAATCTCCTGTAGTTCTTGCCCCCCCCCCCCCCTTGTCATGGTGTCTAGTGCATAACGGTAAGTTAATGCTAAGTAGTATGTTACTGGAAATTACGAGATTGGCATTTCAATGACATGGTCCATAGCTTTGCTATTATTTCAAAAGTAGCTAAAACTTCAAAACAAAATATTGTCTTCTAAGGGGGGATATCGGTGATTGACTGTAAATTCTGAGACAGCATTAACAATCCTTTAGTGTATGCACCTATTTAGAACTTATATTTTGGAAGGCTCTATGTCATTCCTACCTTTCTTTCATGTGTCGCAGAACTCATAAAACTGCACTACCTCCAGTTGTATTCAGCAGTTGAAAACCAAGTAATACAGCCGTTGGTTGCCATTAGAAAAATTTATTCTTAATTTTACCAGGAATGTTCATTTATTATGGTTTCATTTCTTAATCACAAAGAAAAAGAAATGGAAAATGTATAATAAATTTGATACAGCTTTTACAACGAAATCATACCATTCTTGATTAACCGTAAATTCTACATTGTCCATTTAGTTATCTGCAATTTCTAAGACGTTCTTCCATTTTGCATTATCGCTTTTTATCTGTTCCTTATAACACAGATGCACAAAGCGGAATCGGCGTCTTATATCCTATGTCCCTGCTTGATACTACTATGATGACAAGATTTGCCATGGTATTTATATCCTACATCAGGATAACCGTATGAGGGCTTGGCCTCAAAATATCCACAAGGCCCAATGAGTCTTTGTTATGAAGAAGCGAAGATTATTGTTTTGTAAGCCCGGAACAGCCGGGTCTATGTCTATATTCTGAATACCTGTATCCGTAAACGACAACACCTGATACGTTTAAGACATTATAATGTAACCAATATTAGCTTCCACGGGTAACCTCAAAAGCCAGGCTGTGCAGCACATGGATGTATACGCCGGTCCTCAGCAGGTAAAGCCACCAGGACATGACACGCTTTCAAAACGGAAAGAAATTAACTATGTTGCAAAAGTTGTATATATATATATAATTTTTTTTAGATATCGATAAATTATCTTGGAAATTCTGGCAAAAAAAAATCCTGATTGAAAAAGACGTTTCAGGTATGTGTCTACAGTAAATGGCGATTCCTAATAATACATCTGGTTTATATGTTGGTACGGTTGTCGCTTGATGTGAAGGTCGTAAGGCACAAATGGTGTTTACAAAATTTGAAAAGCAACACATCAAAAGATCAGACCTGTTGTGTCGGATTTCAGTCGTCCAGACGGTATACCTATCATGGCTCGGATACCAAATGCAGAAGTGTGTTTTGTTTCATGTTTTGCATGTACATGTTGTCGACGACCACGGTGAAAATATTAATAACGTTATCTATGTCAATTATAATACACTTAAATTATATTATTTCTACATCTTTGCACAAAAGAAACGAATAATCAATATATAAGTTTTGGTCCCATTTGGCGACAATTAAATACTGAGCCAGTCAAACCAGTCTGCATCTATCATTCGTTTTAAATTTCGTCTAGTATAGCAACATATTGTATTGCATAAACATGTAATACTTGTGCAATTTGTAAGCCACTATTTGCAGCCAGTTTTAAGAAATTTAATCACCAGCACTTTTTTCTGTAGTTTATTTGGGTTATATACTACTGCCAACAAATAAACATTCTACAGGTGGTTATTATGTTCCAGGATATTTTCCGCAAACTCTGTCAGCAAGATATTCTTCTGACGTTGAAATAGAAACAGTATCCAATCAGGTCTCCTGCCATGGATGACATTGAAGCAGTCGTGCTACTGTCGGTTGTTGAACATGTAATATAATTCAATTAACACTGAAACGATTGTAAAAGTGTACTGATGTTAAAACTTATAATACCAAATTGTTGCCCAATCACAGATGTATAACAGTAACTTTTTTGTGTCATGCATGCTTAATGCAAAAAATAAAACGCAGCAATATGCAAGCTCGTGTTACACAATCATTTATTATTACATCACTACTTTCTTTGTCAAAGTCCGCAATTGAAATGCACCCGACCAAGTGACTGTTCAGTAATGTACTTCTTGTGAAATAACTTGCATAATAGTGTAAGGTGGGGATAGCAAAACACCCAGAATAGCGTGCAAGTTAAAGATGATATATATTTTAGCTAATGAAGCAAACAATGTTGCGATGAATTATTCGTTTTGCAATGGCTTACATTTACAAAAGCATCCTACAAAGCAAATTAATTAGGAAACAGTGCAAAGTTTCTTTCAGGGTGACGTACAAAGTAGTTGCAAAGCATACGAAAATCGTTTATAATATATATAATCACACTTTTGCGCACCTACTTTCCTCCATGAAATATATGAATCAGTGTCGCTGAACATAAAACATGTTAGGATGTCTATCTTCTGACCGTAAAAAACCACGTAACAGCAGGTGTATGTGTGTTATGAAGGTATATCATATGCCTAAATTGGTAGGTACTTAATTTTTTTCCGGGGGGAGGAGAGGGGGCAGTTCTTCCCAGGGAAAAATCTTAAGCGTAACCTATGTAATTAAACCGTGCAATATATGACATAATTTTACAACACCAAAGGAAAAATATTAAAATTAGTATCGAAATGTGACCATGCCCTCGTTTTTCCTGTCTGTTATGCTTCTTTTCTGCGCAATATATATTCCTATATACAGTGCCTATACAAGCTTTTCTCAGAAGCGATGAAAAGGCCTGATATACACCATCCATGTATCATGAATGCGATTCAACATTTATGGGTTTATATATCGGTCAGTTTTCTACACATAAATACGAGTGTGACAAATGTTAAGGGTACAAAGTGTATCGGTATACACTTTAGACCCTTGGTGTTATATTTTGCAACAAAACGAAGTGCAGGAGGGTGAGTTTTGAGTGAAAGGCGCTTACTGCATAACAACTTTATCGACCCACTTGTTGAAATTCTACGCGGGCGAGTCCGTTCTGGGGCAAAATTCAATGGCACAGTTTGAAATGTATCGGTTTTAGGACACACTGACTGAGCATTATGCCAACCTTGGTTGTTCAGTAGACGACCGAGAACGACAGCTGGGAACGGCAGCATTCAGACGATTGTGGTCGGCCTCATCCATCACTTGACTCAATAGGAGACGAGCTATAGTAAGTCCCACAACGTGTCACCAACCTATTGTGGTCTAAGTTTACTTGTGGTGAACGCTCTGCAAAGACCCTTGCCTAGGATTCTCGAGGTATGTTACCAGTCAACTTTACATGAGAATACGGATTCATATGAGCCCTTGTGCCAAGTTGTATGGTTTTACAATGGAGAGCAAAAACATGTTGCATGTGATAGTGCACAGATGCATGGGATGGATAGGTCCAGGTCAGTATTGTACTCGTGCCAACTAACAATTGTCTATCTGACTCAATCCACTTTTATCTTGGGGGGTGTGTGGAAGTAATTGTCTTTGCAACAGTAACCAAAGATTTTTATGTATTTTTGTTAACTTATTTCTTGGAAAAAAGAAATAATTGCTCTATTTTAATTTTGGAAAAAAATGAGAGTGAACTTGGCAATGATGGTAGCTGGACCAGTTTCGACGTTGACACCAGGCCTAGGATAAGGTATCCCCATTGAGCTCTGATTACGTCCCATAAATACCCCACAACAGCGGCGATGGACTGTGTCTCATCTGAATGGATTTCTATAAAACGACACCAGAGGCCACAGATTATAAAAGATTGAGGCTCTGGCCTTTTGGCTATTCTGATAACACATAGGCCCATGAAGCGTGGAGATATTGTGATGTAAAGTGATATACAAGAAGAAATCAGTGCATTTTAATGGGACCGACAGAGGCGGGGCACAAGTTATCCTGTTGTATTTTGTAGCACGCCCTGCATCCACACGCGGCTGCAAAGAGGACTTTGTGCCCATGAAGTTTCCCGAACAAGAAGGTAAGTTGATATGCGCACCGCATTCCGTCAGACTGTGACTTTCGACGACTTCAGGAGTCGACCTGAATTTGATCCCTCAACCAAATGTCTTTTCGAGTTGGATATGTCTGTACGCATTTCTCCATGATTGGAACATGCCACAGAGTGTAGCTCACTTGTTTGGGCGACTTTCCACTGAACACTACCGTTACATTATTAATATCCACTGATTATCTGGCTAGATGTGAAAAGTTGTGAACATTCAGGTTATTTAGTCCAAGAAAAATAACGGGTTTTTTTATTAATTTATTTATATTTTTTCAGACAATTTGGCGGTGCAAAAGCAAGAAATCTTGCAACAAATTCCCAGCGACGTTTAGTCCCAAGACGTGCTACTGAACAAACTGTGAGTAGCAGACGATTACCAGGATCTGCATGCATATCATTGTTACATGAAGCTGCAGCGACGATGATGCATAAAGTTGATCAACATGTACGTCTGGTCACATTTTGATTGTTGCTCAGAACGCCGTGGTAAAGCAACAGGCAATCGAGCATCAATCAAAGACTGACGCAGATGAACGATCGTCACAACAGACACCATGCACACGTGGTGGAATCTGGCCATACGAGACCACGTCACCATGCATCAACACCCCATTCAGGTGAGATAAAATCCAGTTGTGTACCAATGTCACACAGACCTACATAATTTGGTCTTGTCTGTAAGATTTATCTGTCTGTTAACATTAGCGAGTCAGCAAGCATGGTGTAGCTTCACAGTTCTTGCCCCCTTGACACATCACCCCCTACCCGTGTGTCTCTGCTTCGTCCATTGCACAATGGGTTTTTTCTTTCAGTTTATATATATATATATGTAATCTGTCAATTGCATACTCAGGTAAGTATTTGCCATGCGACTTACAAATGGCGCTAATGTTAAACCAAGTTCGTTTTACATTTCCATGGCGAATTATATTATACCACATTATATCTGATGTACTTTCAATTATCGCCATGCTCTGCTTTTTAGGTTAGAATAGTTCAGACAGTGACAGCGGTATGGCAAGATGCCTGCTCAAGTATTTCCACTTGATTTGAGGCACTGGTACCCCGCTATGGTGTCCGCCCTGTAACTACCTATACATTGCCCCCCCCCATCCCCCCACCCACACACACACACACCCGCCGCTCGGGGGTGGGGGGTGGGGGTTGCGGTGAGGATGGGAGGTTATTGTTAGAATTCATAGTCTAAATTCGAAACGTCTGCTTTACCAACCCACTACACGAAAAAACACATTTCATACTGCACAGCTGACCCCCCCCCCTCCGTTTTCGAAGACCCGTGATACAATAGTCCAAAGACAATTTAATTACTGTTCGTTATAATGTGTCTGTCTTGTGTAAATCCCCTGTCTGATGCAAGTTTATTTCCCAGTTTACGCAAATCTCAGCATGCACCCGACACCTTGAACGGACACTTTTACATCCCGTCACTCTCTGTCACGGTCATTTTCTTGGCTTCTCTTCACGCAGCTCTGCCATCACATTCATTATTTCACCCTACCCTATCCCTGTGTATCTTCGGTTGCTGGTTGCTCCTGAAAAGACTCAATGTCTCCCCAAATCTCGCGATCGTCCTTTGTATATAGTCCCACCACAACCGTCTGTATAAAGTCTTCCTTCATTTGACTTTTTCGACCAATTTTTGTTCTTTTATTTCATTTTTCTTGTGCAACCTTTTATTTATAACAGTGCGTTTAATAATATTATGACCAGCTTATCTTCGCTGGCTATAGATGTGTCGGGACATTTTAATTATAAATTTTCATCGCCTTACTTTTGTGGTCCGGTTGTCCTGGTTTCAGATTGTAACTGAATGAAATTTAAGCAATAAATGCGAGGTGCAGGGCTGTGTATCTTTTATTACGTAAGCTGCATGCGTCCAATGACCTCGCGCTGGGTTTCAAAGATTTGGATGATACTGACTTTTGACGTCATCATTCGTGCGACATGATATTTGTTTTATGTTATTCTTGCGGAACTTTTTTAGTACACGAGTGCTCTTTTGGTAAGTTCGAAATTGTACATTTATTTCATCCATATTGAACTTATTTTTAAAGTTTTAATACTTAAAATGTACCAGTGATGGTTTCGTAATAATGTCAGCCTCAATTACTTCAGTGAAATGATCACAATAGTCTGTCCTTATCTCTCCACTGGAGTGGGAGGCATCGTGATTTCGAGCATGACGTACATCAGGATATTGATTTGCTCCCTTTTGTTCCTTTACTTCAGCAAAACATCTTAACTATATACATGTACATCAAATTTTGGCACAAAGATTGCAGCTCATGAAGATGAGACAAATGTGAACTGGGTATATTTCTGGACCCATATTACCTCAGGTCTCTAAAACTTTTTTTCTTGGGGGTGGGGGTGGGGTGGAGAAACTATTTTCTTCGAATACTTTTTCATTTAAAATCGTATAAAAAGTTTGCAGTCGAATCCAGTCTGTCCAATAAAAGATAAACAACGCTGAATTCAAAGAGAATGACTGCCTATAGTGAAGCTTGTATAAAATGGTTGTTAGTTTTGTCATCATTCATAAATGATTTTATGCGGATAAACCTACAGTGCGGATACATTTACTTACATGTGTATGTAACATGGCGGGGGGGGGGGGGGGGAGGGGGCGCACGGGTATGCAGACTGGTGACGTGCGATCGGCCTGTTTTAATCTCATGTGATGCGACGCTGAAGGTTGTGAGACGTGTCTGGTTGTCTCTGATTTATGATGGTACAATATTATATTTTTATTTTGTATGACACATGATTGGGTCTTTTTATGTGGTGCGTGATGTCACGGTGGACTGGATACTTCCCTATCGTTGTTAGACTCTGAAGGTTGGACCTTTAAAAAACACGATAGTTCCACTTTAACCATACAAACGAACTTTGATTATTTTTCACCTTATTGGGTAAATTATATGATATTCTCTTGTTACACTTATCTCGATTTTGTCAGCGTTGTCGGTCTCAAGCTCGGGGATTAATGTATGTCCCAGACCTCGAGACACTTAAAAAATGATGCTACAAAAGTAAACAATGGCTGTTTTCACATTATGTTTAAGAAAATCAGAACTCTATAATTTGAAGTAATCAAGGCAATAGGTATGTTCGGGCCAAAATGTGACATATGGCATTCATATATACCAAGAATTTTCTCCGTACAGGATGTTCAGCATGCATAATTCCAATATCCGAGACAAATGCGACCAAGTATGATTAAGATGCATTGCATAATTCTTGTACTCTTTCAAACAGTGTCGTGGTGGTCTGGGCCCGCGAAACCTCTGCCATACACGTGTACAACTTTTCTGCAAGTGCCCTGTGTCAGGTACATATATTGGCCTGGAGGGTCAGGACAGGTGCATATGCCTGCCTAAAATAGTACCCTTTGACAGTCAAATACTGTCCCATGTGTCGGATTAAAGCTTTTCACGCCGCATTGGCGCTGAAGGTCTTTTAGCATCTCAAGTGGGTGTGCACTGACCTGTTTGAAAATTTGGCAATGAAGTTTTCCGAGCCATAGACCAATAACATACTTCTAATTATTCTTTGAAATCGTCCTATTCTCTTCACTTCAACATAAATCAAAAACATTCTTGAGTTATGGTGAAGTTTCCGGGGGTGGGATCGAGACAGACAGAAGGAGGACGCCAGGGGCAACTTGTGCACGGTCTATCACATTCGGTAAATCGCCGTTGCATACGATACCTGCGATGTCCTTTAAAATGGTTCATTAATAACCAAACCCCCATGACAGCCCACAAAGTAATTCCCAAGCAGGAGGCCTCAACTGACCTATGTTTTGACAAACATATTCAATCTTCGAGGGCTTAATTCTGTTTTTGCTTCTATAGGAGACCTTAAAGTTAGTTATGTTAGTCACGCATGTTAGTTCCTGTGCCACACAAACTTTTTACCCATAGGTTCGCAGCCGAGCATTACCATTATAATCGAAAATCAAAATGGGACAAGGACTGTTGATGATAAATGGTTTTAATTGTACTACTGCCTTGTATTGATTTGCAATGTGCAAGTCGAAGACAGCTGTCAGTGTAACTATTCAGTGAGCATTCGCTCAAACAGGAAACATATTGCAAATAAATGAACGCGACATACCATATTTGAATGAAGTTACTTCCTTTAGATTCTCTTTGGTTCACATATCTGAACAATATTTTATTTAGATTTTAATCTATTTATCATGTTCATCTCTCATAAGTAATACAAAGGCACGACGTCTAAGACAGAATTGTGTTGGAATTTATATTCAGTTTTCTCTTCTTGTACAACGTTTACCGCCTACATACTATTGCGATACAAAGTATAACGACGAGTCTTCGCATGCGAACTGTCAAAGACCTTATTTGCTGTTGTTTTTGTTGGTGGGGGTCAGGGGCAGCCAGAGCATGCATAGTGCGGCAATACACTGATCACAATGGAAAGGGGCCAATTTTAAACTTACGTGATGGTACTTGAATAGACTTTTGAGGAAGAATTTGAATATGCAAATATTAATCTATGCGATCAATACGAAGGATAATGCTTCAAGGATGTAGGCAGGATACAAGTCCATGATAGTCTGAATCAGTTTCTATAATTATCATGTCAACGGGCTCATTAAATGGCAAAACAGTCATAATGATATTAATATTTTAAGTTGGTGATCTACTGAAGATGTGCATTTAGTCGCATTATTATTATTATTATTATTATTATTATTATTATTATTATTATTATTATTATTGTTATTGTTATCGTTATCGTTATCGTTATCGTTATCGTTATCGTTATCGTTATCATTATTATTATTATTATTATTATTATTATTATTATTATTATTATTATTATTATTATTATTATTATTATTATTATTATAACTAAATATTTTAAAAGTATGTATATAAAATGTAGAAAATACCAGCGTAACTTATTCAAGGTGCGTGTATTTGCATGAAAAAGATACCAAATTACACTGACAAACTCTCATTTTCATCTGGTACACTGAATGCCGATGTTTCGCACCGGTACAGTGATTTTCCACTGTGGCCTATCAACTGTCAGCTTTACAACCTAGGGTAGTCGATGTTAATGTAGAGTACAGTGTGATTTAGACTTACCCAAAGGTTTCATATTCTGAGGATAAGAAGCAGGATATAACTAGAAAAGAAGATTGGCTTCAAAGCAAATCTGTGTGCCTTCAAAAGTTGTAAATATTAAATGCTACAACTTTTGTCCTTTTGTACGTCACATTCCATCAAGCTTATGACTGAATGAAAATTTCAAAGTCCAAATGACCTTGACCTTTATATGTCATATGCAAGTTGCAAAAATGTACAGTGTTACAATACCCACAATTTAAGCCCAATATGAACCAAACAAGACAAAAATTGACCAAGGTATGGCAAAATGAACCTTACAAAGGGCCAAATGACCTTGATCTTTGCCCTTTCGAGGTCACATGTTCTAACAAAAAAAGTGGAGTGTTGCAATACCTACAATTTGAGTCCAACATGATTAGAATTGGGTGGAAATTAGCCGAGTTATGGCTGGATGAAACTTTCAAAGGTCCAAATGACGTTGACATTTGACGTTTAGAGGTCACATGTAATTTCATATATGTGTAGTGCTACAATAGCTACAATTTAAGCCCAACATGACCAAAATTGAATAAAAATTGACCAAGTTATGGCTAGAAGAAAGCCACCATCGAAAGTGGCCTTTGACCTTGAAATGACCTTTGACCTTGAGATGACCTCTACTGAAGTGAAGCTTGATCTTTAAAATGACATTTCGACCTAAAGTTTACCTTTGACCTTGACATGAACTTCATGACCTTGACATGACTGTGACATTTGAGATGACCTTTGCCTAGCTATGATCGAACTCCTATACACTTGGAACCATATCTATAATCAAAAGGTAAGACTTCATCTATACAAGTATAATTGTGCCAAGTTTGGAGTTAATACGTATGAAAGTTTTCAAGTGAAATATCGGACAAAAAGAAAGAAAGAAAGAAAGAAAGAAAGAAAGAAAGAAAGAGAGAGAGAGAGAGAGAGAGAGAGAGAGAGGGAGGGAGGGAGGGAGGGAGGGAGGGAGGGAGGGAGAGAGAGAGAGAGAGAGAGAGGAAGGAAGGAAGGAAGGAAAGAAAGAAAGAAAGAAAGAAAGAAAGAAAGAAAGAAAGAAAGAAAGAAAGAAAGAAAGAAAGAAAGAAAGAAAGAAAGAAAGAAAGAAAGAAAGAAAGAAAGAAAGAAAGAAAGAAGCTTTACTTCACAGAAAATCTGTCTAGGTGCCTTCAAAATGAGAAAAGTTTGAAATGATACACTTTGCCATTGTTCAACATAATCTAAATTTTGTGTAGCTGCCTAATTTGTAGTAATTAAAAATGCTACAACTTTGGTTCTTGGTTTATTAGATGTGGCTATGTCACGAACTTATATTAAACTGAAGTTTGATTGACACCACAATCTACAGCAGTTATGAATATATCAAAGATTTTAATTTTGTGTGTTGCATAATTTGCATAAATTAAAAAGCTTACAACTTTGGTTCATGATTCATTGGATGCTCCCATGTCCCAAACCTACAAACTAAAGTTGCAGTGGTACCTTTAATTACAATAGTTGTGAAGTTATTCAACATTTACATTTTGTGTATTCCCTTATTCCCATCAATTAAAATCATAGAACTTTGGTTCATGGTTCATTGAATGCACCTATGTCACAAACATTTATAGCGAAGTTGAAATGGCACTTGAATGATAGTCTTGAAGTTATTCAAGATTCAAATTTTGTATATTCACCTAATTTGCATAAATTAATATTCTGAAACTTTGGTTCATGGTTCCTTAGATGGGCTATGTCACAAAACCTACAAATTGAAGTTGGAATGGCACCTCTACGAATAAAAGCTTTGAAGTTGTTTAAGATTTAAATTTTGTGTATTCACCTAATTTGCATGAACTAAAATTTTACATTTTGGTTTCATTGGATGCGTCTATGTTACAAACCTTTAAATTGAATTTATGATGGCACCTCTTTCTATGATAGTTTTGAAGTTATTAAAAAAAAATTGTGTATTCACCTAATTTGCATAACTTAAAATTTTACATTTATGTTTCATTGATGCGTCTATGTTACAAACCTTTAAATTGAATTTAGGATGGTAATTCTTTCTATGATAGCTTTGAAGTTATTCAAAAAAAAAATTGTGTATTCACCTTATTTGCATAAATTAAAATTTTACAACATTGGTTTATGGTTCATTGGATTTGGCTGGGTTACAAACCTTTAAACTAAAGTTCGAATGACACGTCTATCTATTATATTTTCAAGCTATTCAATATTTTAATTTTATATTAACATAATTTCCATATATTGAAATCTTACAACTTTTGTGCATAGTTAATTGGATGTGGCTTTGCTAGAAACATAATTTGAAGTTGGAACGGCTACTCTACCTATCATTGGTTTAGAGATATTCAACTTTTAAATGTTTCAACGCCCCTAATTAGCATAATTTGAAATTCCACAACTTTGATTTACTGTTCATTGTAGTGGCAGGTTTCACAAACCTAAACATGCATATTGACATTTTGTGTCTATCTGCAATAGTTTGAAAGATATGGAGCTTTTAAAATTTTAATTACCCCTCACTTGCATTATTTTAAACAGCATGACTACTCCAAACCAGGTGCAAAAATTCATTGGTAGGTCAATCACCATGCAAGTCTGTTGATTTTCGCTATAACAGTGTCCAAGAATAACTCTGAACAAATCTGTGTGCCATGGGAAGAAAGAAAGAAAGAAAGAAAGAAAGAAAGAAAGAAAGAAAGAAAGAAAGAAAGAAAGAAAGAAAGAAAGAAAGAAAGAAAGAAAGAAAGAAAGAAAGAAAGAAAGAAAGAAAGAAAGAAAGAAAGAAAGAAAGAAAGAAAGAAAGAAAGAAAGAAAGAAAGAAAGAAAGAAAGAAAGAAAGAAAGAAAGAAAGAAAGAAAGAAAGAAAACAATATGTGTGTGTTGGCACAGAGACATAAATACGTGTCCCAATGGATTCCATGGCGTGTTACAATGTGCGAAGGGATTTATTAAACTAGAAATTAATTTGAATTAAACGGAATAGCACAGACTTGACTATTGGAATGATAAGAAAAGGGCATCTGCATTTGGACTAGATATACGTGTGATTTAATGTCTTAAATATCTTGGATGCCACGGGTAGATTATTATTTCCCATGTTATGCTTCTCAAATGACGTGACTCGGACCATCAGCCCATAGGCAAAACACCAGAGCTACATATGTAGATGCAAACAGGTCACTGTATATTGATTACACGTGACTGTTTTCAAAAGCTGCATGAGTTACTATATACCAGAAAGCTACAATTATGTTTTGAATAAACAAGTTAATGATATTTTACTCCTTCTGTAATCATTTGCAGGACAAATATGCCCAGACTTCTATTAATAATGCGGAATTTTATATTTTCGATATACTTATATATTTTTATCACTGTTATTATTATTATTATTATTATTATTATTATTATTATTATTATTATTATTATTATTATTATTATTACTACTACTATTATTATTATTATTATTATTATTATTATTATTATTATTATTATTATTATTATTATTATTATTATTGTTGTTGTTATTATTATTATTATTGTGCAGTCTTAAATCAATTGATCCAAATAAAACTGCTCTGATCCATCATGTATAATACCTACAAGGTTGCCAAGAGGCAGGATCGATTAATGATAAACGGAAAATTGTGCTTTTCAAAAAGTAGATTCAAATACACCAAACTGTTGAATGAGAATGGAGATCACTAGTGAAAAAAATGAAAATGTAAAATGAAGAATATTAAAAAGCAAACAGCAAATTGATTTTGCAGTTGAAATTTTCAATAGCAGGCTCTTTGTCTCTGTGTGTATTTTTTCATCCATCCTCGAAAGGGAAAAAGGTGTTTATGCAGGTCGAGAGACTGACATCTGTGGCTCTCGACAAAACAGAATCTCACATCTTCTCGCGGAAGTGACAGTACATCATGATTACGAAGACACTCGGATTTAATCACCTGGAAAAATGTTCAAAACTATGACATATGGTGTATTCATTTGTAACCCCATTTGTAAAGTTCAGCCTTGCGGCTAATGAGGACATAAATGTGGAGTCCCGTGTGCAAGCAGCGCATGTAAAAAAATTGATTACAATGCACATTCATATTCTGAATTTAGTGATTTTGCAAAATACTCGCACTTTTTGTGTATTTGGGCTAACAATTTCTTATATATGAGCATATTTGGATCCCAGATATCACCAAATAATCACACTATTATATTTGGACCAACAGTTTCTTATTTGGATCCACAATCCTCTCTGATACGACACTAAAATACAAAATATAAATCCATTATTGTAAGAGTCATTACATTTATAGGATACCTGTATATATGCGTTCATTTTTAGATTCTTTTGCACTATATAATTATACAGGTAAAAAATGAAAGATATATAGGCAAGTATATCTTGTGTTGACCTGTGTATTGACGTGGTGACTGGATATTTATGTTAAATCTACCCCACAACCGCAATTACTATGGCCGCGCACGTTTGGGGATTATAAGATCAGAGCAGACAGTCTGCCGAGAAAATATGTGGGAAACATTCAGCTAAACATAGACATTCTTATTTTAAAATGCGGATAAAAGTTTGAGTGATCATGAGTTAGCCTAAATTGCCATAAAAATCAAACCTGTAAACTTTGTGGTAGATGTTGAGGCAAAAAAATAAATACAGTGACCACCTTTTTTGTAGTTTTGCTCAAGTGAGAAAATATAGATAAATTTTGCCTTAACTTAGTTACGCAATAAGTACGTCAAATGCTATGTACAGGGTCTTAAAATAATGAGATAAAAGAGTCATATTATTGATGCTGAAAATCTGTTGGCAAACCTCATTACATATTGATCTGAGATTTAGCATATTAAACACACTATGCGCAAACATAGATATTGGACAAAATCCAGCTGTCAATAAACCCCATTGAGATTTTTATTTTATAGAGTAACGGAGAAGCTGGGCTAGGGACGGGCGCGCAACAGGTGTGGAAGGTAAACAGTGGACGCAGCGTCCATCTTCTTCCCGGCTGTTCCAAGAGATACATGCCTGTTGTACACGTGGTGTCCCAAGAACAAAGAACCACATGGTCTTCTGTGTGATCCTATTGTAGGGCGCCATTACCATAGAGGATATCGACAAATTGCATTGTATATGTGGAAACAAAACATTCTCTATCACGCAATGTAAAAATCCGATGCGAGCATCTGCGTGTGCTTGTGTGCACCATTTTAAACAGGCTACTTGTACCACTTGTCCTTAATTATAAAGTTCTCTTTAATTAGAAGTTCATTGCCCATGTAATGTAAATGTGTTTCAGCTGAAATACATGTGTGTCTCTGCGTATGAGATGGGTTAATACGTTTAGTAAAAAAGGACTATTTCATGAACTCATTTCATCTTTGTCACTCATCTAAATTTATATCTTTATTTAATACATCTGTCTACGGATGAAAAAATGAGTGAATTATCCCGAAATAGATTTTTTAAAGTTAATTTTGAATGTTAAAGTTGTATTTTGTCTTGCAAGTGTGGCATGATATTTAATAAAAGAGGGAGATACTTATAAATAGCAAATGACCTAGATTCCGCTGGAGACATTCTCTGTACACAGAAGAACAATGCCAAATATACTTTATCGTGTCTTTCCATGGTTTCAAAACTTGTAGAAATGACGCTCTGTAAACATAGTGTTATTAAATGTCTCGGATACCTTGAACAGAGTGTATATATCACTCCATTTGCCAAACATACTATTTCGTTTCACCGTGAGATGAAGCACTGATACACAAAAATTGAATTGACTATAAATTCATCGAAAATTAAAGCAGCATCACTTAACTTGTGTTTAATAAATATTACTAGATGTTTGTGTTGGTGTGTTTGTGTTGTTGTGACTTAAAGTTTGTGTATGTTTCCGTTAATTCCTTTTTTTTTGTATTTTTTGTTCTACATGTTGTGAACTCCATGCTGGCTAATTTCATAGTATTTTTCGACTTTCAAGCCATTTAACAATTTAATATATCAGTACATGCCATAATATCTAGGCCGATAATCCAAAAAATAATTGACTGTATGTTTTCCATCTAGTGGAGGCTTAAAATAACTTTCTGGGCTTTCAGGCGTGGGGTGAATTAGTTTTGTTTTGTTTGTTTTTTGGGGTTGGGGTGTTTTTGTTTTGTGTTTTCTTTCCCCAATCCCTTTTTAATATAGTGCAAACATGATAGTCAATTTTAGGTCATATATGATTGTGTATTTACATAATGTTCATCGTAGTAATAATAATAAGACTTTATCGTACAAAATGTCCGCATGGAACCAAATACAGAGCGCTCTCTGGGGCTATTATGGTATCGAAAGACCTCCAGGGTATCTGAGCATAAAGATTGACTTGGCTTCTTCCATTTTGAAATTGTCTAATGAAAAAAGACTGAGGGCAACTTACATTCTCGTTTGACCATCAGCTGATTTATTTCTATCGGTAACCAATCTAGAACATCTGCTGATGTTCGTTGGGCAGACTATGACATAGGATCAATGGAAACTTTTTTGTACGAGGTGGATATCACAGGCTTTGAGACATCGGAGCCACATGGCGAAAAAAAGACCGTGTTTAAACATGGAGATATGACATGAATGCACATAACTGTTTGGCACCGACACATGCTGAGCACTGGTGAAAAAGTAAAGGATGTCATCTTAAGTATTTATGTCAACTGCATTAATGTGACCCACTTGTCGTGGAGGGGAGCGTTATGGGTAGATGGAAATATATTGTACTGTTCAAAATGTAATTCGCCCCAAGAAGTTCATCTGTCTCATTCTGAATTGGATATTAATTAAACTGATGTTTAATATATCCCGGTGACCACAAGTGAATACAAGTCTTGAGAATTTGATGTGCTAAATATGACCTTTTTCTTTTGTCCTTTTCTGCACACACAAATATATAAAACGGTATTTTTTTTATTACTAAACACGTCAACCAAAAAAGTCAATGTTGCACCGTGGCAGTGCTTTATGTTGATCCGAAAAAGGCAATTTCCACAATTTTTCAGTTTTGAATATCCCATATCTTCAAGATGAATGACTACATTTAAAAAATGCTGGTGTCATTTTATTATCCATTTGACTATAGGTTTATAGGATGGATTTTGAAGACAAACTGACGCTTTGAGTTAAACATGTTAAAGATATTCCAAACTCCCATATTTGGTAGTTTGTTGTAAGGATTCTAAGGTCAACAGGTCAACATGGCTCATGGACCACAATGGTAATTAGTTTTCGGAGTTACTTTAGGACTACGTGCAGAACTTCTAAATTCGCCGACACAAAACATTACATAATATTACACTCTATTAAAATGACAAGAAGTTTCCAAAATGACAAATTTCACCAAAATGAATGTAAGATAAAAGTCCACGCTTACAGAACCAAATCGTGCAGGTATTGTGGATGAAACCAAAACAAAGCTACGGACTCGATTTATTCTAATCAGGTGAGAATTAATTTGTTGGCATATTTCCCAAGTTTATTTGGCTTAGTAAGTTTCAGTTATTGTATATCACTTTACAGGTTGTAATTCTGGTAAGCATCCATGATAGTTACTGTTTTAATTTGTATCCTGTAGGAATTCCACGACAAATAATGTAGCAAACTACGTCAACGAACAAGATGCACCATTTAATCGATTGCAACATTTTTTTACCACTCCATTGTACGCTCATGTCCTTTGCCAGAGCTACTCAATAGCGTTATCAAACTGAAAAAGAAGATTTGCTTCAAAGCAAATCTGTGTGCCTTCAAAAGCTGTAAATATTAAATGTTACAACTTTTGTCCTTTGATACTTCACATTCCATTAAGCTTATGGCTGGATAAAAATTTCAAAGTCCAAATAACCTTGACCTTTCACCTTTAAAGGTCACATGTAAATTATAAAAATGCACAGTATTACTCTACCCACAATTTAAGCCCAACATGGACCAAATCAGATGAAAATTAACTAAATCATGGCTAGATTAAACTTTCAAAGGGCCAAATGACCTTGACCTTTGACCTTAAGAGATTACGTGTTAATTACAAAAATGTGCAATTTTCTAATACCGACAATTTGGGTCCATCATGATTAGAATTGGATGGAAATTGGCAGCGTCATGATTCAATGAAAATTTCGAAGGTTCAAAATGACCCTGACCATTGACCTTTAGAGGTCACATTTAAATTACAAAAATGTACTGTGTTACAATATCTTTTTTAAGCCCAACATGAACCCAATCAGATGGAAAGGTATGGATGGATGAAAATTTTAAAGGGCCAAATAAACCTGACTTTTGACCTTTTGACGTCCATGTAAATTTTAAAATATGCCGTGTTATAATATCTACAATTTGAGCCTAAAATTATCAAAATCGGATAAGAATTTACCAAGTTATGGCAAGAAGAAAATTTCAAATGGCAAAATGACATTGACTTTTAGAGCTCACATGTTAGATGAGATATGGAGATGTTCAAGATTTACATTTTCAAATAGCCCTAATTTACACAATTTTCAAAACCATGGAACCTCTTTACAAAAACTCAAGACTTCGTGTATGGAAGTATAATCATGCCAAATTTTGAGATTCTACGTATAATACTTTATTACAATGCAATTGCGGACAAATTTGCTTAAAGAAAGAGAGAAAGAAGAAGAAAGAAGAAAGAAACTAGAAAAGAAGACTTGCTTTAAAGCAAATCTGTCTGAGCCTTCAAAAGTTGTAAATAATAAATGCTACTACTTTTGTCCTTTGCTACTTTACATTCCATTAAGTTTATGACTGGATGATAATTTCAGTCCAAATGTCCGGCCCTTTAGAGGTAACATGTTCTGGGAAAAAATGTGCAGTATTGCAATGCCTACAATTTGAGTCCAATATGATTACAATTGGATGGAAATTAGCCGCGTTATGGCTGGATGAAACTTTCAAAGGTCCAAATGATGTTGCCCTTTGCCCTTTACAGGTCACATGTACGTTTCAAAAATGTGCAGTGCTACAATAGCTACAATTTGAGCCCAACATAACCAAAATTAGATCAAAGTTGTCCAAATGACGTCGACCTTTGATCTTTAGATGTCACATGTAATTTCAAAAATATGTAGTGCTGCAATAGCTGCAATTTAAGCCAAACATGACCAAAATTGGATAAAAATTCACCAAGTATTGGCTACAAGAAAGCCACCATCGAAAGTGGCTTTTGACCTTGAAATGACCTTTAACCTTGAGATGACCTCTACCTGAGGTGAACCTTTACCTTTAAAATGACATTTTTGACCTAGAAGTGACCTTTGACCTTGATATAACCTTTGAGATGACCTTTGCCGAGCTATGATTGGACTCCTATACACTCGAAACCACATCTACTATAGTATAAAAGATATTAATGATTTAAAATTTTAATTTGCCCTCATTTGCATAATTTTGAAAAGCATAACCTCTCATTATAAAAAGGCAAGAATTCATCTATAGAAGTATAATTATGTCAAGTTAGAAGCTTCTACGTATAAAACTTTTCAAATGAAATGTCGGACAAACTTGACTAAACAGAAAGAAAGAAAGAAAGAAAGAAAGAAAGAAAGAAAGAAAGAATTGCAAGAAAAACAATATATCTGTGTTGGCACACAGGCATGATAAAGAAATTCCAGAAAAACTAGAAAAGAAGATTTACTTCAAAGCACATCTGTCTGTGTGCCTTCTAAAGTTGTAAATATTAAATGCTTCAACTTTTGTCCTTTGGTACTTCACATTACAATAAGCTTATGGCTGCATGCAAATTTCAAAGTCCAAATGACCTTGACCTTTGACCTTTACATGTCATATGTAAATTGCGCAGTGTTACAATACCCACAATCTAAGCCCAACATCAACCAAATAGGATGAAAATTGACCAAGTTATGGCAAGATGAAACTTTCAAAGGGCCAAATGACCTTGACCTTTGCCCTTTTGAGGTTATATGTTCTTATAAAAATGTGCAGTGTTGCAATACCTACAATTGGAGTCCAAATGATTAGAATTGGATGGAAATTGGCCAAGTTATGGCTAGATGACAGTTTCGAAGGTCCAAATGTCCTTGACTTTTAACCTTTAGAGGTCACATGTAAATTTCAAAAATGTGCTGGGTTACAAAAGCTACAATTTGAGCCCAACATGATCAAAATTCGATAAAATTGACCAAGTTATGGCTAGAAGAAAGCCACCATTGAGAGTGGCCTTTGACCTTGAAATGACCTTTGGCATTGAGATGACCTATGCCTGAAGTGAACCTTGACCTCAAATAAACATTTTGGCTTAAAGTTGACCTTTGACCGTGACATGTCCTTGACATTAGAGATGACCTTTACCTTGCTATAATTGAACTCCTATACACTCGGAACCACATCTACTACAGTATATAAGATATTGAGGATTTCAAACTTTAATTAGCCTTCATTTGCATAATTTTGAAAAGCATGACCTCTTATTATAAAAAAGCCAGACTTTATCTATAGAAGTATAATTGTGCCAAGTTTGGAGTTTCTACATGTAATACTTTTCAAATGAAATGTCGGACAAATTTGCCTGTAAAGAAAGAAAGAAAGAAAGAAAGGAAGGAAGGAAGGAAGAATGAATAAATAAATAAATAAATAAATAAATAAATAAATAAATAAATAAATAAATAAAAAATTCCTAGAAAAACAATATGTCTTTTAGTACACAGACATGATTTGACACGACCTGTAATTGCCAATCTAAGCACAGTTTCTAACCAGAAGAAGAGGATTCGCTTTGCAGAAAATCTACTTATTTGCCTACAAAGCACAACTATTGTTACAAGTTTGAATGGCATCTCTATTTTCTAAACGTCTGAAGATGTAACGATTTGTTGTTAGAAATAGTCATAATGAACATAATTTCAATTGCTATTTCGTTGAATATTCGTGAGATACTCGGTGGCCAATAACGGGCACAAATTTAAGCGACATGAGCATCCATGAAACTTTCGGAGGTTTTACCACTTGGGTATTTCAAATGTCCGTAATCAAGGTTATTTTATGATGTTATACCTTACATTTTATTCATTGGATGCGCATGCGCAGTCGTCAATAGCTAGAAATTTAAATGACGTCGTTGTGATACCTTTTAAGACAAAATTATATGAAACAAGGACAACGAGAAACAAACGAAGGAAGGAGGAAAAAAATACACCATGCGATTCCCCACCATTAATGCACCAGCTTGTTTGCGTCATAAAGACTAACATTATTCCCCGTCATTTAAATTACACACAGACCTTCCATCTATAAACAGTAACTGACATGATCTGGTGCCCTGCAGGCCTGTGTCCCACCACCCTCAGCTGAAATAAGCTCCAGCACTTGACCTGACAGGACATGCTTGTCTTCCAGAACGCCTCGCTCGAATACAATGCACATCACTGATTTGTAGAGGAAAGACCTGTAACTTACTGTCATTGGTGCCTAGCTAAAAACCATGAGATGACAACAGCTGTGATATAACGCAATTACGCAAACTACAGGCCTAGAATGTGTGATACATGTACGCCGATTCGATTTTGGTTAGAATTGAGAGTTGCTGCCAGTTCCCATACAGAATAACCCGTGTGTAGCTGCAGTGTTGCGGATACCTTAAATTAATTTCATTCGTGCCAATAAATGTGTCCCTGTTTTCGGGATGTTGGGTGTAGAGTAGCACCTGCTGTATGCGGTCACCTTTTCTGCCACAAAACGTGGCCACATGCAGCAGGTAACCTCTCACCGCAGGTAAATTAGCAAAGAAATTGACTCTTGTAGCCAAGGAAAATTATGTGGCCACAAAGAGCAAGGGACCTGTCAAGGCAGTGGCTGCATACAGCACGTACCACTGTAGTTGGAGCAGTGAAACTCCCTTAAAGTTATCATGCTCATGAACTCTGCTGCAAGGGTAGCGAACTGGGTTTCAGGTATGACGACACGTCTTCTGGAAGTCATGTACTGTGATAGCACGCGGAAACGTACAGCGGAAACAGTGCAGCTACTTCATCAATGAACTCTGCCGCTACGATGACCGCATACATGTCCCTTCGTTTTGGGGGGTCAGGTATAGCACCTGGAAGGGCGGGGGGGGGGGCACATACTCAACATCAGGGTGGGTGTGTGCACAGGGATTTGCATCAGAAAAACGAAAATGTGTCAATATTAATTATCGTTGTTTGTCTTGCTCTTTGATCGAGGGCGCCGGACTGTGGGCGCGAGTCACTTTAGTCACTTAAGTGATGTGTGCCTCGGACATTTTTATACAATACCCTATCTGAATCCTACACCAGAGGTAAAAAGGTCCCCTTTCTTAATCCTGTAATGTGTTGAAAGGAGTGCTGCATTGGTGCATCCTGTTTTTCCTGGGGCATTCTGGAGACCAACCTTCCAATTTTAAATAAGTCTCAGCATATATTCTTCCCACAAAAATTCCCCTCAAAGAACTTACTAACTATATCCTATAACTACAGTTCACTCAAATAATTGTTACCCCTATACTAATCCAGCTGTGTACATTTTTTTTTTTGGGGGGGGGCCGGATTTTCTAATCCTGGGAGTAATGAAGACAGGGCCTTTCCCGCGGCACATACCCAGTACAATCCTGCATGGGAGTACCACCACCCATCCCCGGGGGGGGGGGGGGTATAGCTCCAAACTGACACAAAGTTTCAGCCCTGCCGCTCTGTCAAACAGTGACAATATTATACTATAGGCCTACAGGTGCTGTATATGTATTTTTGCCATTTTGGCCCAGAACCAAAAATCTAAATTAAAACTGTCAGAGGTCTCCAATCATGTAATACGGTAATTCACTGTCACGAGCTTTCAGTGGCGTATGGACAGTTTTGGCAGTTTTGCGCAGCGATTGGCCGCGCGAAAGCCACTCGTCGCCCATCACCGGCACTCACTGCCAAGGCCTTTCTCTTTCTGTCCATGCTCGGCGGCGGCCGGGGGCGAGGTCCAGAATGCCACAAAATATCACTCAGTGCTAAGGCATTGCCATTGGCGCATCCAGAGGTAGGCCTACATAATCACAGGCGCTCGTAACGTTCAGTCAGTCAAGCTTCCGTGCTAATATCGGGGTGAAGGGGGGGGGGGGTAAAGAGATTGGACATGAAACATCTATACGTTCAATAACCCACATAGGGCCATATCTGCAATAGAATATTATGTATTCATCTGTGCAGTCAATTGTTTGTGCTAGTAAGATGGGTGTCGGATGGGCCTAAAACCACAACGTGGTCACATGAAGCTCCTACATATAGGACGAGAGAGAGAGAGAGAGAGAGAGAGAGAGAGAGAGAGAGAGAGAGAGAGAGAGAGAGAGAGAGAGAGAGAGAGAGAGAGAGAGAGAGAGAGAGAGAGAGAGAGAGAGAGAGAGAGAGAGAGAGAGAGATGGCATGTACACTGAATGCACACGTGAACCCTGTGCTTAAAAACCATCGACACAGGGACAAGCTTCAAGATTTATCACGACTTTATGTGTTCTTTTTGGAACAGAACTAATTTTGAATACAACATACAGTCATATGAATTATGTATAATATTATGAATTATTGATCACATTGGCATTTGGCGGTAATCTGCACCTTACTGGGCCTCGCCTTTATAAAATATAAGGCAAAAGCAACCAGATGCCATCACAAATACAGCGTGTCCAAAAAAATTAAACTTGTGAAACGCAATTGATGGTTTCCCGCTGACGACCCGTTGATAGGCCTAAATTCATTTGGTTGTTGGCTCCTCGAATTTTCTGAATTTTTGCATGGAACTTGAAATCGTGATTAATCAAAGATTATGATTAGACATGAACAGTGACTGGATTGAGTATGAAGCATAGAACAGTTTTTTCTTTTCTTTTTTTTTTTTTCTTTTTTATCAAAACTACACGGAGGATATGACACTGTTGCACCTTTTTGTATATAGGCCAACCTGCAGTGACCAACACTGAAAGTGGATACCTCATGAACAAATATTTTCACTCACAACTCGTTGCATTCCCTGTAGAAAGTATAATTTTGTGTTTAAATTGCCATAGGCCTAGTTGAAGATGTATGAGCCCCACACATTCTGTGACACTTTGTAGCCTACACAGATGTTCATCGTTTCCTAATCCGCTGTAGTCAATTAATATTACTTACCTGTCCCTCACAATAGGCTAGAGATTCACAAACTGTCAGCTGTGGAAGGTCTACAAATGACACCTTTTTTGCCGGAAGAACATGCATAAAGCCAGCTCTGCCCTACTTGTTATAAACCCAGATACGTCTTGTAATGCAGAACTATTACATGTAGATACTAGGTCTTGTAAGATCTTATGTACAGCACGATGCTTCTGTGTACACGGGGGGGGGGGGGGGGGACTACCCATATTTTAGGTTGAGTAGGCTCCACTGAGGGGTATGAAACCCAGACGCAACGGGAGCTAATCAATAAGAAAAGGGGAGTCTTTGGGACCGGGTATTGACAAAGTCCAAGGGTAGAAGTGCACATCCCACAAGGGAAAAAGAGCCGTAATTGAGCTCGAGCACAATTTATGGGGGTCTTTGGGAGCGACAATTTTAAAAACATGGGACCTTTAGGATCGATGGTTTGAAAAAGGGGCAGAGACTCCAACCCTCCCGTTTTCAGCGGGAGATCTCCCTTTTTTTTTTTTTTGGCCCTTTTCCAAATTCTCCCGTTCTCCCGCTTAGAATATGTTTTCTCCCATCACAGATTTTTAAAAAAATGGATGAAGTAAAATTAATCATCAAAATATACCATTTAACTCCCTTTTTTTTCAAATATTTCTCACCCCAGGAGGGGGGGCTGTGGCCTTTTCTGAATAAAAAATATTAGACCCTTTTGGGATTCCAGCGGGTAAGTACCTGACAGCGTTACTTGCAAATGAGTACAACTTTCAACATTTTATTACGTAAAAAGAAAATATGCAAATGAATAATATCAGGAGCCTCCCCTTGCACGTCCTGAATTCCACTTTCATGAAATTTACTAGTAATGACCTGATTTACCCAGTACACTATCGGGTCCGTTGAAACTAAACGACCCTTTTTGTTGGCACTGAAGGAATATTTTGTGCATGCAAGGGGAATTTTTACGCTATAGGAGTGCGTCGAGGGTTAGAAATTATAGATCTTTTATAACTTGCTTATTCTGTGTAGATGAATAAAACAACAGATGAACTGGAATGGATATATTTGTAAGCAAATCTGCCTGGGTGTCAATTTGAGTTTGTTTTGAAATCCCTTCCGATACTATTTTGTGACATCATCCGTCATTGGTCATCAGGTACAATCTGCTGAACAGTAGTACTAGTAGAGTAACCAGGCAACAGGTGTGTTGTCAATTGTTGCAATGGGATTTGGCTAATACAACTGCCATTGTTTTTTCAGGCAATAGCTGAATATGATTTTTTTCTTCTATTTTTCACCCATAACTTTAATACTTTATTACATATCAATAAATCCCCATCAGGTGCACAATTTCAGCTATGGGTCTCATAGTACGTAAAATTTCAATGTTGTAACTTGTATAATGGCTGAGAAAACATGTGACGGAAAGGTATTAAGAAAGGAAAAAAAAAAGAATGAAGAACTCCTACAAAAACAAAATGTCTGGGTGGCACCCGGACATGATAAACAACTGGTTCTGGCCAAGCGGTTGATAGTAGTTTAATTGCATGCTAACACCCAGCCATAAGTTGCCTTGCCCAGGCCAAACTGACCAAGGGCAGAGAAGCAGCAATCGTTATAGGTTCTGCTCCACCACGCTCTGAGTCTGACCACTGACCGTGGCCATATTTGGCGGGTCCCCGGCTAGAGCTTCAAATAGATGTAATGGTCACTTCTGATAGGGAGCAAGAAGAACTGATATGTATTTAGAGAATCACTTATGAGAGTATTTATACTGATTACACATGGGCTACTCTACAGGTCGTATTGCGTGGGGCAGTTTATGTAGACTGCAATAGGCCTACATGTAATAACAGAAAAGAAATCCCGCATGTAAGACATAGCTTTATAACAGTTCAATGCGGTTTCTACGATTGTTGTATAACATGGAGTTCAAGGTATGAGCGAATGTTACTTTACTAAAATCATGTACAAACAGCATTAAGGAGAGACCACATATATGTGTGTCGGAACATGGTGGAAGAAAACTAGTTTTCTTCCTCCAGGGTCACAATGACATAGGTGTCAACCCCCAAAGACGCGTGACCGGGACTTTTTTAAATGAAAGGAAATAGTCAATTTTACCTCAAAATTCCTGCCATTTTAAAAACTTTCTGAGTCTCCAAAACGGGAGACTCACGGTGAAAATGGGAGAATTGACAGCTATGGAATGAACAACTCCGCACATCGTGGTTACCGGTTTCTTCAGACACAAGAACCCACTCCTGAGTGCGTTTTCTGCTTTTCAGCACCTATATCAAGAGTAATTTTGCATGTTTACCAAAACCATTCCTGATTAATGATATGTGACAGTATGTTACGCTTTCGTGATATTTTAGGTCAAAACTAATTAGATTATCTATCGTTTTGAGTGCACATTTTACATAATGCTGTTAAACGGATCATTAACGTCTTGTTGCCGGTGGACCTATAAAAATCGTCACAGGTGATATGCTGTAATGAGCTGGACTGAACTAAACTGAAATTTATTGCTGCATCACACATACAAAACGTGACACTTTGCAAAATGCAAGCATACACAGGTACACGTCACATTCAACATAATAAAAAACATCAACATCACATCACAACGACCAACGGCATAAATACATACAGTAATGAATCTATACTCGACAAGAGCACGCGGTGCTGCTTCGCCCCCCCCCCCCAATAATAATAATAATGATAATGATAATAATAATAATAATAATAATAATAATAATAATAATAATAATAATAATAATAATAATAATAATAATAATAAATAAATGAATAAATAAAAAAAGGTTCATCAGCAATAGTTAAATTTTATATTAATAGAGCTGCATTAATGTGGTTTGGTTGTGATTTTGATTCGTTTTAAAAAGTTACTAGATAACTTCAATGTGCAAATATAACAAAATATTACATAAAAAAAATTTAAATAATATAGGCCTACAATCTGAAACTTGTAGTGGTGTTAGATTTTGGTGTAAACTATTGTTCTGAATGGAGAGGCGGGTGTTTGTAAATCATCATTTTGCTAATAAGATTTACAACGTACTTCAATATTGTGAGGGTCGTGATTGGGATTATCTAGACACATCTATGTTATTGCATTCAGTTCACATAACTGTTGATTGGTTATCAATCGATATGCTTGTTTTATTCATATTGGAGACTATAAATAACATCATATCCCTAATTTTTTATCTGTTACAATCTAACCCTAATAGCAATCCTTATTCTAGAAGAAAAACATGAAATTTCTATGTACTTGGCTCTAGAAAAAACTTGTGCAAATAAAAAGACTATAATTTTAACTTTGTCATCTGATTTCGACAGAAATATTCAGCTTTGCGGTCAAGATTTTAAACGCAAGGCTCATTTACAAATGTTGAAATAACTGCATGTTCCATCTAATTTAAGTTTTATTTCTTCTTCTTCTTCTTCTTCTTCTTCTTCTTCTTCTTCTTCTTCTTCTTCTTCTTCTTCTTCTTCTTCTTCTTCTTCTTCTTCTTCTTCTTCTTCTTCTTCTCCTTCTGTTCGTTTTGTGATAATAATAATAATAATAATAATAATAATAATAATAATAATAATAATAATAATAATAACTATTATTATTATTATTATCATCATTGTCATTATTATTATCATTGTCATTATTAATAGTAGTGGTAATAGTAGTAGTAGTAGTAGTAGTAGTAGTAGTAGTAGTATATAATCATTTTGTAAGTTCTTTTCATATTTTTCACAGAATTCATATTGATATGCCAATATGTTTCCAAAATCCTGACATGAAAGGAAGCTACTTTCAGCCGGTATCGCGCAGACATTAGCCAGTAGGGATCCACAATTCTGACCGAAAAAAAAAAAAGAGAGAACTACTTGCATATTATTACATGGAAACTTACTTATTTGATGTCCTTGGTACTAGTTTCATAAGTGCAATAGCTCGTTTTAGGCTGAGCACCGGTTGCAAATGGAATTAAGAAGGCATTGTCGGCCAAACTAGGCCTATGGGGACCGGATATGCAACAAAAATTCTAAAAAGTAATTTCACTGTGGTGGAAAACAAAATCCATGCTCTTCTAATTTGTCCTACCCATAATGCACCGAGAGAACATATGTTTAGCATTGCCACATCGTACATAAAAGATTTGGGGAAAATGTCTTCTTGTGATAGATCTAAAAGCTTGATGTCAACCATGGAACACAATGTATTGCTTGCTTTGGGAAAATTCGTGTACAAATGCTTGGACTCTGTAACTATGACACAATAGACAAAAAGCTCCTATTTTTTTGTATTTATATGCACCTCTAAATTTTTGTATTTCTAAGTAATTTTACTTTACACTCAATGCTCTTCTTTTGGTGGTCACATTGCTGGGACTAGAGTCAATTTCTTTGTAAATATACCTGCAGTGGAAAGTCACCTGCTGTATGTGGGCACTTTTTCTTGGCGAAAGGGGCGACCACATACTGCAAGTTACAGCAGGTTTTACTGTATATTCTTTCCTGATGTATGCCACATGAATGGTGCATCTTGCTACTAAATGGTGCATGGAATAGATTTTATACTATGGTGTATCTCTCCCCTTTTGGGAATAGTGTATGTGTGTGTTGTGTAGTTTTTCCTGTTAAAAACTGGAGCTTACAGCATCTTCCAGGTGCCTTTGTGTTTTATTACCTCATAGATGGTTTATGCTCATCATGTACCCTTACAAATAGGGCACTTATGACCTTTTCAATCAATAAAAGAATTACTTACGACTTTCTCCTTGGGACAAGAGCCGGCATCCTGCTGAGATTAGCCAGCAAGCCTCTACAATTATAACAAGAAAGCGAACCACTTTCTTTTAGGGACAAAAACAAGGCTTCCAGCAGGCATCCCACTTGAAGCAGTTCGTCTGATCTGCTGAAGTAGCATGTATACACAACTGGTTTCACATCAAAGTCTGGATCTCTACCCTGGGTTTTCCTTGAAACTCCAAGTGAAGAGTCATTCCGAGGGACTGAAACCATCATTCTTTACACTACGAGTTGCATGTGCAGGAATCCTCAAACGCATGGATATATAAAGTATTGGAAGATTTTGTTTTTTATTCATTGGACGTGCCTATACCCATGGTGCTCTGAGGATAGGTCGATGCTACATTGTGTATCACAAACCTACACATTGAAATTGGAATGGCACCTCTATCTATATCCGTTTTTAAAAGGAGTACTCAAAATTTAAATTTTGTGTATTTACCTAATTTGCATAAATAAAAATGCCACAACGTTGGTTCATGATTCATTGGATGTGCCTATAATGCACAGACATATTGAACTTAGGTTGGTACCACTATAATCCTTTAGAAGACATACGAGCTTTAAATTTTATGTATTTAACTAGTTTGCATATATTAGAGTCTTAAAGCTTTGGTTCATGGATCATTGGATACACCTGTAGTATAAACCTACAAACTGCGCTTGGATTAGCAACTCAAACCCTATTATTGATTCGCAGATATTACACATTTGTGGTTTTCAAATGCCCTAATTAACATAATTTAAAATGATGAAGCTTTTTAAAGGTCCATTGCATCGACAGGTGTCACAGACCTACATGCACAACTTCGCCCTAACTTGCATAATTTTTAACTTGCTGACAATTCAGGTAAAGTGCCAAAGGTCATAACAGACATACAGACTTAGTCTTCACACTAATTTTCAAAGCTGTGTCTGTGTCTTTTACAATGTCCAGAGAGAGAAAGAGAGAGAGAGACTACAGTTGTGATTGGCTGGTTGCGTATCCCAGCGGAGATTGTCTGTAATTGTGAAAATGCTGTGTTTCCAGCATGCTGTAGCTTCTGTTTAAATAGTTAGCTAAATCAGGTTAGCTGCATCACAGAGTTTCTTCATTGGTGGTCATACAGGTGCACTGTCTTCCAGGCCAGGTGGGAACTTTATGGTGGGGAAGGACAATGATGTGACCCTGGCAAGAGCACAGTTCATACACCTGTATAAAGCTGACATCCAGGTGTTGTTTCGTATTTCAATTATCACAAATTAACGAGCTGGGAATTATATGACAAAAATCCATCCATGTTTTTCTGACATTTTTATCTCTTAAATACCGTTCACAGAATTTTAAAATACCAAATGCTGATTTTTTTTTAAAACTGAAAAATGCCAATATGAAAAATTGAAGGATTTATAACTGTGGTCTGTGGCCTGAATACACACTTGAACCCTATGCTTAAAAACCATCGGCACAGGGACAAGCTTCATTGTGTTTTCATCAGTTTCATGATTTGTCACTTGACATGCTAATCTGCCATTTTACCACGTTTACAGAAAAAATTGAAATATTTTTTAAGGATCGTTCCTTTATAATTGAGCACATATTGCAGGGACTGAAATTCGCTCAAACTGTACAAATTACAAAGTAATTTCACCTTCTTGCTATTTTCTGCACCACTTTATACTTTGGTACAGGAATGCAACAAACACCTGATTAAAAGGTTGTCAACATTTAATGGACACAAAACACGTTTGATTCTTAAATTGTATTTTTTATTATATCTACAACATACTATATATATGTACATGTACAGAGTGCTCTATGAAAAGCCTGTACAAAAGTAACAATATATCACTACACTGCTTTGCGTGCTTAAATGTACAGATTTTTGTAGATGACATGGCGAAACAGTCATGCAGAATATCACACAACACTGGCAAAATGTTCTGCTATAATTGTCACGATAGTACATCTTCATATTCAGAGTCTTGTATTAGTTGTGTGTTCTTTCCTTTTCAAAAAAAAAAAAATCTGCACTCCCATACTATATTGTGTAAAAATTCAAAAGTCAAATATACTAAAAAAATCATATGGGACAACTGCTAAATGTTGTAAGTTGTATTGCAGTACAATGTATTACACTGTAGTTTCACCATATGTACGTGTATTCAAGTTTAAAGCATTTCTATAATAACAACAAAATACAATTTACACTTATATCTACCTATGTTTCAATCCCACAGGGACTGCCTGAAATTCTTTATGTGCTAAAACAAGATCTTTTTAGGGCTGACATGGCAGCCAAGATTATAAATACCACCAGAAAACGGAAAGACATTTTCTAGTTTCAGTATCAATATTTAAAGTTTTTTTACATTCAATTTTCATTCACCTTGATAAAAAAATGACAACATAATTCCATCCTTTTTTTTTTTAAATTTCATTATATGCACCTGTAAGTTTTGTCATATTACACAACACTGCCACAGGGAGGCAGTTGTGTTGTTTTGAGCATGTTGAGTATGTTACATCACATTTTAATACAGAAGTTTAATCCAGGCCCCACTCAACAGAATGAATGAAACACTTCTGTATTTTTTTAACAGTGGCAAGAACCCTGCAGGATAATTGTCTTTTCATGAACATACCTAGAACATTGATGATCAGAGCTTTATGCACAGAGTTACGCTCTCCATAAATATCATATCCCACACAAAACTACTTTTTTCATTGATTCATGCAAACAAAGTTTGCAAGTTTTTGCGTAGATGATATGACAAGCACAATGTGTTCAACTCTTCTAGAATTGACTTGGTTGCTCTGTTCTTTCCGGTAAAAAAGTTCACAATATAATAGCTTCCATGCTAATTTCCTATGATTTTCTGCCATTTATCGATTCAGTCCCTTGAAATTATATTTCCAATATAGAACAGACTTTATGCTTTTGAAGTACATTTCAATCAGATACAAGGACATGCACAGTGTAGGTTTGATTACTGTTGGCAGCTTACTAGAGCTAAAGTTCTTTTACAGAGGAAGCATATTTAATGTACGGCTCTTTGAAATATTTGTCTGGTAGATTCTGTGTGTCATTTTGCAATGTCTTACGTCCATCAAATATACAGGTTGGTTAGCATTTGCCTAATTAAAAGTAATTTTGACGACCGAACTGTTCTGAAGAATCACCATCTATAACTTTCTCTTTCCTGCCCTGAGATACATGTATTAGACACTATAGTGTCCATTTAAACCTGGATGAGATATTGTTAAAGCCACAAGCTAAATCACTGCATTATTCCCCTTTGTGACTATTCATTACAAGTCGCCACTTAATATATTTCAAATATAATTCGTGAATAAACTTTAAACAGTAAAGATATGCCTTGAGCATGTCAGTCTGGACAAATAATTTTAAGTGAAAATCAAAATACTTTATTTCATATTTCCCAGTAATATTATCCACAGGAACTGTATATCCTTTGCATGTAAGATCGTATTAGCCTATACAGAAGTACATGTAACTATTACTTATAATACAAAAAGAAATCCTACTTTTCTTCAAATTATACCTTACTTAGGATGCATATAATGTATGATTAAACTATTTTCTGTAACGACTGAAGCCTCCGACTTCAAACATAACTTCTCCTGTCCTGTAAATTTAATAGCAAGACACTCTTTTCATAACAATACCAGCAGCAACTAAATAATCATTGTCATCAGTGATCACACAATCTAAAGGCAACTGTATGCAGTATTGATCATACTCAACTATGACATTAAATGAGTATTGTTTGGGACATATAAACGTTTTTCTTAAATGAACACGTTTTGTCAGTAAAACAAGTACTCGCACTAGTGGTTACCATATGTGCTTCATTAAGATGTCTAACCACCTTATCAACTCATCATTAGCCTGTCATATCTGCTTCCATTTCCACAACAGATTAAGTACATAACAGCCAAGATATGACAGGTTCATAGGTGGGTTCTCAACATATTCCTTCAGCATTACAGCATTCACAACAATCACTTTTAGTGCTCCATGTTGAATACTGTACATGAGATCAAATTTGTCTGGGGAGTGCCGTTAAAAGATTTAAAGATTTAAATACTGTGTATTTCTAATGTTTTGACACTGGAAATAAAGTTGTATGTTTCTGGAATAAAGTTGGAAGCCAATCAAGTCTACAGCAGAATGGCTATAATTTACTGTGCTTAGGTAAAGACTTAAAACTACTTTGATCTTAACTTTGTATCAGATGGACTATTTGGCATACAAAATTGCTCAATATGGGCATTCCTTTAATATGAACACTTAACATGGGTCTGATACTAAAAATGAATTTTGGAGGGTGACTGTAAATAATTCCTCACTGTAACGATTTGTACACACATAATCTTTTGCTGGTTATAATAAGATCAGATCAATAAATTTTCTCACCACCCAACCCACACTGAGGAAAACTTACTGACATTGGTGTGGCATCATCATAGGTCTTATCTACAATGTCCAGCAAAAATTATTTCTATTAAGATGAAATTTAAGCAATGACATTAAAGCAGATGGCAATTTACCTCTGGGCACTTTTGGGCGACTTGAGTGGAAAAAAGTTGATGACCAGCCACCAAGATATTGTTCATGTACTTATTTTGCATCTTACATCATGCATGATCATTAAATGGTCCCATCTCCAATAAACTCTGTCACAAAGTAGGGCTTCCTGGTGTAAAAATAAATTCAAGACAGCTTATTGTGTCATAACATCAACACCAAAACTCAGTCAAAGCTTATGACATGGTGCTATGATGATATGCCGATAAAGATCATAATACCACCCTATTCATGGACATTGTGAAATAACCAAGTAATAAGTGAGAATTTTAAAGCACACATGCTTTTTTGGTTTTGTTTCTACATGTAGGTTTCATGGCTATCAAAAAACAACCATGCTTCTGGAATCAGAAATTTCAGATGTTACTTTTCTAATTTTAATACCACATGTGTATTGTAACAAATAATAATTTAAAGGCAAATGACAGTATCTCACTGCTATAAAAGTATACCAATAAGCTTTCTTATGCAAGTAGCTAAATTCCATGGTGTCTTGGCCATCAATCTTTAATGTAAAATGGATCACAAGTGCAAATTCCATAAGGCATACTCCAGGTACAGGACATTAATATAGTAAGTCTCTCCGCTGAAAACCTATTTTAAGGTTCATGTGCTGGCCACACTTCACATGTCAAGTGATGTACAATATCCATGTCCAACATACATGTAGATGGTCAACACCTTTCCCTACTGAAGACAATGCAGGGTACCAGACAATACACGTGATACATATCTCTCTTGGACGGGTTACTCTTTTCCCTAAGTCTGCTTATAATTCAGTTTTCATGGTTTTTATACATGACAAAAATAGTCCATCTCAATACTGGTATACAATATTAATTCACCGAAATACTATATAGGTAAACAGCTCAGCAAGAAGTTGTCGGTCTCAGATCAAAACAAGGTCATGTCTGCTTGCTTCCTCTTAAAATGGAAATCCCTGCGTGGACATACAGTGGTTTCCTCCATAAGTGTGAACTGTGAATAAAAATGAAGAAGTTCAACTTTTGATATTTAAGTGGTTGTTCAGTGCAACTTGACTTTATTTCACTGTACTTTTACTTCTGTGTAAATTGCTGATGGTCAAGAAAAAGAAAAAAAAAAAACATTTAAGAGGTAGTGTGACCCTTAAAGTGCTAATCACGGCTATAGTCAATTTCTCATTACCATAAAACATATAATGGTTAAAGGATTCAAATTTCTCATGAAGATACCTTTCATTCAAATAGCAGCAAATCTAGTCTAAAGCAAAAAGTAGTTTTAGTCAACAGCTTTCCTTGGGACACTTTCATGCAATGTGTGGAAAGAGTCCCAAGGAAAGCTGTTGACCCAATTTTAAATCAATGCTTTAAGGGTTAACATATATTTACCAGGAAAAGGAGCAAAACTGAAAAAAAATATACACACTTGCAACTTACTGCATCCACAGTATACTAAACAAGTATGTACATGATTTTATAATCTTCAGAAGTACAGTTTATATTATGTACAAAATAAAACTAAAACATAAAATTCTGCCATTTGCACATATTTTAATTGCTTGATATACGTATGCAAACAGGTGCAATCTGGGAGTGCAAGCCCAGAAGGGCAAGTAACTTTTGATTTATACTTGCCCCATCTCGCCCCCATTAACCCCATCTTGACAGCAAGGGTAGCTTCTGAGCCATCATGCCCTGTCTTTGATACATTCCATGCTGTGCACATTTATATCAGTTCTATGCATAACTATTATGTTCTTCCCCACAAAATGGGATAGGTAAAGGCAAAGAAAGATAAAATTAATGGTCATTGTCTTCATGCATATTAATATCTTCTAAAAATGGACAATAGCAGAATTCAATTTGTTGCTAGTAACTTTAGCTGTACAACCATGAGTACTGAATTTTTTTCTCACAAGGGTGGCTTACATGTCAGTGGCACTATTGGGTCATATGAGTTTCCCAACCATGATAAGCTTAAAAAGACTATGTATGCATATAGTTATGGTCCAATAAACACATTCGGTCCGTTTGTATCTGTCCATCTGTCCAGCATTGTTTGATAACCACCTACCCAGAGCCACAAATATCCTGGAGAATGTACCTACCCTGATCATTTTTACTTGCATAAGTACGCATGTGTCAAGGTAAAGCTGTATATTTTAAGTTAAACACCTTGTACCAACAGCAGATACATCTACATGTATGTTATTTTTAAAGTTACTTCTTGACCATGTTGACATCCAACATGTTAACTATAAGTTGATGTACTGTACTGGTCTCTACAGCTACAGGTATGTCTTACCTGGCCTACACTCAGCTGATGGGTTCACCTGAAGGCTGGTCTGTCTGCTAGTGATGAAGATGTACATTTCGTGGATCGTGCTGTACTAGTCTTTGACATGCGACTTGTTGTACTGGCTTTACTTAGACGACCTGTTAAAAATATGATTATACCATATTATACTTTGTGTCTGACTCTGTAATTTCTATGCATACATCGTAAATGGACCATTTGATCACATACATGTTTTGAAATTCACATGGCCAAGCAATTTTAATGCCAAAGCAAAACATGCATTTAATAATTAGCTGATGTTATGTCCTATGCTAATTTTTCATGAGACAGTGATTCTAAAAGATGCACCTTCTGCTATGTTATATGTATGTTCTCATGCATATATACATGTATAATAATGTCTGAAGCATTAACAATTGGCTGTTACCAAGCCATAAAAAAAAATTAAAATAAATAAATAACAGTTGGAATGACCTTAAGACTCCCTCGCTCTGGGTAAAAAGATGATGACCCTGGTAATCTTATAAACGTAAATGGATCAAGGTTGTTACATGTCAGACTCAGCTAAGCTACCAATGAAGTGCACTTACAGTATAAGTTTTATGACATCAGCTCAATTTGTTAAAAAGTCATTGCATCTTTGAGGGTAATGGATATGGACTCAAGCATGCAAAGACATGACAACAACAATACCCTGTCAGTCGATAATTAAAGCCAAAGGGGTAAAAAAAATTCTGAAACATAAGAATGCCACTACTCATAGTTAATAAATCTCAATCATATTAATTTGTTACTGCATTATATTCAATGTCCAGTTCTTGGATAACAACACAAAAAGAAAGAACATGTCAGCATCTGCACTTTAGCTAGATGTACATGTACCTAAACCTATCAGGAATGATGCAATTATTACTCCAGTTTTTAAAGTAGCCTTAATAATTTCAAAGTCGCTTTTAATTGGAGTGATCACATGTATCACAAGCACTCAATTTTCCTTAATTATTGGCCTATGTTGTGAAAATACTTTGACACAAGTGAATTCATTTGAATATGATAAGTAAGGGCATGGTTTATTAAACAGCATGTCATCACTACATGCATTAAGGCAACTGCAAGTTCATGCTGGTACACATAGAACCCACGTCAATCCATTTATCATGGACACACTGTGATATATGTTACAAAACTTTCCTATTACACAACATAGTTTGTTACTGGTGATATTAGTTATCGTTGCAGAATACTGTGCACAGTAAATAGTACTGAACAAAATCTGGGACTATTCAATCACATGTGTGCATCTTTAAGTCATGAACCAGGTGATTAATAATATGTGCTTTCATTTATAGCCAGTCAATACAAAACTTCCAGTTCAATTGAAGAACCAAACTGAAAAAACCAACCCTGTTCCACCGGGCCATCCCCTTGGACTGTAATGTATTACAGTTAGCATACAGCATTTGTTAAAAGTGTTAGTACATGCATCCTGACAACTTATTGAAGGATTACTTTATCATGCATTTTCAATACATGCTGTGTCATGCTTTACTATTAAATCTACACTATTGTGTGAGGACTATTACACTACCGCTATAAGTCACTTTATTTCATTTTTACAATGATATTATACTACAGTATATATCAGTACATATTTTAATTTTTTACTTAAATGTACATGTAATGATGTTCAAGGACTGACTTAAAATGTTACTCAGAATTTAGAATCTGGCTGTTTTGGGGTCCTAGCAACATAAGAGCATGTACAGACATCAATAAGTACATGTACATACCACCAGAAACCCCACACTTCTATTACACTTCTCAAAACTAAAAAAAAAACTATTAAATCACAATCACTCAATTTACCAGACGATCAATATAACAGACCTTTTGTTTGTTTCCCTTTACATCTGTTGCATCAACTTTTGACTGTGCATATATATATATATATATATATATATATATAATATATAATGTATTTTTGTAAAGTTTGATGCAGGTCTACTACATCTGTCTACGTAGTATTATTATAACCCATGTTGTCATTGAGCTTTAACTTCCATACTTTTATTTGATTGCAAATTCCCCCAAAATTTAAAAACTATCGTAATTAGTCAAAGTTTGAGGAAGACATAATAAAAATGGATTTCCATTCATGTGCAATGGATTCATTTTTCTTATGCCATAGCAGTATACAGACACAACCAAAGCACAAAGATATTCCCTGGCAAGACCATGGGGACACAAGGCATGTAAATAGTCACTCACTTGATGCTGTAGCAGAAAGTTTATGGAAAAGCAAGGCAAAAAAACCATATTACTGAACAAGATCTGCTGAGAAAAAATCATAACCAACTTATTCTACAAACAAAACAAATGTATATACAGTATTTACAAAATATGTACAGTTCAGCTTTATGCAAGAAAACATGCAAATGGAGATTTGACAGTTTCTATCGTGTACAGTCACATTTTACTCTGGTGTTATCATGAAATATTCGTCATAAGCTTGTCATTCATAATGTGAGGCCTCCTAATTTACATATTCTGAAGAACAACATATACTGTATCTATAGTATTGTTGTTGGAACTTCTTTCTGATCTCCACCACACTGTGGACAACTTTGTTGGAAAGTAAAAAAAAAAAAAAAAACAACCAACCTGCTTTTGATTCCCAGTGTGTTTTTAATTTAATTTATTTATTTTTACAATTTTTAATTATATAAACAAGAGAACCATGGTGATCCTGTGCTCTGCTGACCTGAATATGCTTTTACAATATTGCAACACATACACTATAGTCTGTATAGCTATATACATGTACAGTGGTAGCAAAGTTTGATATAAAATTCATTAAAAAAAAAAAAAAAAAAAAAAAAAAAAAAAAAAAAAACAGTGCCACCTGGTGCCCAAAATAAAAACTAGGTGACCCCATGTGACACTACATGTATGTGTAATATCAAAGCAGTTGGCAAAGTAGTTCTTGAGATGGAATTTTTTTTTCTCAAAAAATCAATTAAAAATTTCATAAAAATATTGGAAAAATCATTGCATCATCATCTCCTTTGCAAACTTGGTACAGAGCCACCTGGACAACACCCAAAGCAAAATCAAAATATTCCAAGTACCACTTTTTGAGAAGAAGCTGACAATGTAAATGTACAGCCATATATACTATACAGTGGTGACACTTACATGTACCTACAGTTGCAAAGTTTGATTTCCTACAACTTCGTCAAAAATTAACATATATTCATATCATTTTTTACAAATTTTCATTGTGTAAAATCAAATTATATTCTGATACAATTTTAAGCAATTCTGTTTAGTCGTTCTGAAGAAGTCAAAAATAGCCTTAACACAAAAATTCATTAAAAAAAACTGTAGCTCCACCCGGTGGCCAAAATAAGAACTAAGTGACCCCTGGTGACACTATGAGTAATATCAAAGCATTTGGAGAAGTAGTTCTTGAGATGAGGATTTTTTAATTTTTTTCAAAAAAATTATTAAAAAATTCATAAAAAATAGTTAAATTATTGCATCATCATCTCTTCCGCAAACTTGGTATAGGTCTACCTGGGGAAAATCCACGTGCAAAATCAAAACATTCCATACAGCAGTTTTTGAGTGGAAGTCGAAAATGTAAAAAGTCTAACCATGGACCGACAGATGGATGACAGATGCAAACAGACTTCCATAGTTCTGCTGACTGACAAGTCATCAGAGCTGAAGAATGCATGTACTGCCACCTCAAAAACCAGGCAACAAACTTAATCCATTTCCAAGTGCATGTACATGTATAGATAAGAAGTTTTATCACCGTACTTTCCCCACCTTAATGCAAAAAAACCCCAAGCTTATTTAGATAAATCTTCAAGCATAACAAGATGACAGTTCAAAATACATTAGAAAAGGCAACAGTTTTGTCTTTTGTGCACACACAGCAGATCATATGCATATATGATGACTACAGTGTATGTAACCTTTTGGGTACAGAGTATAATTTTACTGCCTTACCTCCTATGCTGGAGGTTTCCTTTTTTTCTTTGTTTTCAGATTTACATTACTTTAACATATATGTTTTAAATGTCAACAGGACAACACAATGCTTTGCTCAATGTCACTAAAGCATGAATAAATGTTTGAAAATTTGACCTTCAAAAATTTACAAACACAAATCTTGTCATTTGATTACATTTCAGATAACTGTTGCACTTTTTTACTCTAATCTGATGAATGACAAGGTTGAAAGAAAAGGCAGTGACCCTCTTTAATAACAGTATACTAACTTGTTTTAAACTGTAGTAAAAAAATATGCAATGGGCAAAGTTACAGACTGAAACCCATGTGTTTGGAGAGAACCTCAATTTTTCTGCTTCAGTGTACATGGTCAATACCATTGTGTTACTGGTTATAATGTATTATATTGCTTGCCTTCTGAAACTATAAATTTTTATCATTTTAAACAAGTCACAAATATGCAATGTACTTACAAACATATGTACTAATCTACTAAGTTACATTACTAAATCTTGAAGATGTAATGCACCCATTACAGAAGCAAAGTGTACTTGCTGAGTGGTTAAACCCAATGGCCCAGAGTTTATATGACAAAAATTGAGCAATTTACTGTAAATATACATTCATACATGTGATGGTGTCAGCATACTTGTCAACTCTCCTAATTTTGGCAGGAGTCTCATGGTTTGGAGACTCCAGAAGTTACCAAACTGAGGTGATTTACAGGGAAAACAGCCCATTTTCTTTGTTTTCATGCACCTTTTACCTGGCTCCCCTGATTAAAAACATTAAGGTGCTGACACCTATGTCAGCATGTGATCAAGTCTATTTGCCTGCTGGGTTGAGCATTTTGTACGAAGTTCACAAATGTTTTACCCTACAAATAATGTTTATTTTCATTTTATCGTATTAACAGTTGCAAACACTCTCCTCCTTTATTTTTCTGCCAAAAGCATCTGACTACTGTCATTAGCTGTTTGAGGTCACCCATTAATCAAGAGTGACAAGCAAGATTTTCATCTGCAGTCACTGTGGTGAATATCCACCTGCTGTGTGCTGTCATTTTTATTTTTCTAAATGAGCGACAGTGCAGGAGACACTAGAAGCACTGCTCACATATAATCAGAACTACATATACAGTGAAACCTGTTTTGAGAGACCCCTCCCATGGAAGACCAACTGCCTTTTATGATCACTTTTCTTGTGCAACTGCAACCCCCTAATGTAACTTTTCCTGAAAAAGTTTTTGATGATGCACCTATATGCAACTTTCTTCCAAGGCAGAGGAAAAGTTGTTGGCCAGGTGGAGCAAGGGTCAAACCACCATTGGGAGACCACCTGCTTTATGTGACCACTTTTTAGGATGTGCCAGGGGTGGTCTCTCAAAACAGGTTTCACTGTACATGCACCTGAATCACACAAGCTTTACTTTAATACACTTTCAACCCTTTGACAGTAAAGACAGTACTATGATCTTTTGAACTGAGCATCCTATTTGTTTCACTGATGATGGGAGCTTAGATTCCTCCACCTTACATGTAACTTTAGGATTAGCAATATTCTTTTGGGGTGCTCACTGTGGTCTATTTTCAATGACAAAAAACTAAATCACATTAAACTCAAAACAAGGCCATATTACAAAGGAATACATACTTGGGAACATGATTTGAGAATTAACAGGTTTGATAAAACCTAGTACCTAACTTATAGATTATGTACATGTAGCTTCCATTTGTAAGAGTAATTCATACAAGTAAATGTATTGCTTCACTGTCAACACTTCCTTTTTTAAGAACTAGATCATGTATGTTAAATAGACAATTCTAAGAAGACACAGGTTTAAAGATCAGATTTTTTACATTGTACATTTGTAACAAAAATGTGTTGCTTCCTCTCAATATAAGCAAACGAGATGAAAATTTACAGTGAATATCAAAAACCTGTAAACAGATAGATCCCAGTGCTTCAGTAATTATGTCACAAAGCTGATCGGAGGAAAAACACAACACATATTTCTGACATAAAGCCACCAAAATTTCACCCCTGCAAACAGGAACAACTAACAATTATAATAATTAGTATGATAACAATGAGTAAGATGGAATACTGATTTTGTAAAGGTATCTCTCTCTTCCACCTCTCCCCAACCCCATAAAAAATCAAAACTAAAAGAAATACATATATTTTAGAAAAATCCATTATTCATAATACCTTTTTTCACATGCAGCTCTTAAAAACACTCAGGTCTTAAACAGGTCAAACCCGTAGCTACAGGGTGCAAAAATTCCTGTGATCTTATTGTCCTGGACAAGTGAAAACCTTTTGAGGACAAGTGACTTTCCATTTCACTTGTCCCATGGACAAGTAATTGTTATCTGCAAAATTCATAATATTAACTCACTGTATGACATAATATTTCCATTAAAACATGCTGTTTTAAACAATAACTTAGGTACACTTCATTAGCACAAGTGATATTATGAAGGAGGACAATTGAAAATTTGTGTCACTTGTCATGCAGACAAATAGTTTCAAAAGAAATTTTCTTGCCCTGAGCTACCATCAAATCATACATGTGACCTGTGAGAAAACATGTTAAATGCATCTACACTTACTTCCAACACTCTGATCCTGTAAAGCATTATCTAGGTACATCTCAAGGGCATTTATATCCTCCTGGGTGAAGTATCTCTGAGTGGCAGGCAGTCGCTGCTTGGGCTTGACGCCAGTTAGTGCTGCTGGAACAGTGCCGGTGATTAGACCCTCTGGGAACAACTTTGATGCCATCCTTATTCCTGAAATAAATTTAACAAACAGTTAAATCTCCAATTAAGATCACCTCCATAAAGAAACCATTTCTATATTAACACTACCAATTAACAATGCTCTTTTTTATTTCCAATTTAATAACCCCATTAAGACAACACTGTATTATGACCACATTTTTTCAGTCCCTTACAGTCTATGTGGTTATTAATAGGGAGATTCCACTGAGATGTATACTGAGGCATGAGTCACTATTTACCAACTTTTCTGTCATCATCTTGTATATTTTCATACACACGTGTTCACTTCTATGCATATACATAGGTAGTTGCCTTACACAAGGTGAATTAATTCTGGACCAGTGGCCAAAGAATGTCTGAATGGAGTCTTCCACAATAAAATGAACAATACAAGAAACTTGAGTACTGGTCTTTACAACTATGCATAGTATTACCATTATTTCAATAATTATTTTGTGTTGGACTGGAGGTATTTTTACCAATTAATTCAAATTTAGAGAATGGTAAAATTCTCTGTGACTTAAAAGAAGTGCCATCTGGAAGCAAATGTTGTAACTAAACATGGTTTCAACTGAAACCACCAGATGGCACACTATGTTCACTGCATGATTTCCCATTCAATTGGTAAAGTCTATATTATAGCCTTGTGGTGGTATTCTCATTGTGTAATGTCAATTAATAAAACATGAACTCCACAATTGGTTGTGATGTTGTTACATGTATATCATTCAAATGGGGGAAGTGCAAAATACACAGCTTACACATGTGTCTTGCCCAAACCTAACACTGACCAGAAACCCCAAGACAGGGGCAGACACAGGATGTAAAAGTCACGTGAAAGCCACCGATCATAGAGCTGATGAGAAAAAGCTATGTAAGGAAGAAAAAATAGGAATGAGAATAACGTTGATAGCATACGCAAGCAGGTTTTAAATAAGCACATTCCAACTGGTTCAATGAGGATTCGGGTTCTTAAAATGAAAATTTGGCATGGCGTCTGTCAGAGCATTGGCATGGGTTGGACATACATGAACAAAGCATGACACATGTGAACCAAATAGAATGCAAATAAAAGATAAATCAAATGAAATTAACAAAACCAATATAAACTTAAAGTTCAGAATTAATTTGCCAAAATGGCACATTGTTACAATATTTATAATGTATATTCATACATGTACAATGTATCTACTTAGCAAAGCATTCATGGTGGTTTATGAAAAGGGACACTGTATACCCTGTATACCTATGTAACAAGAAACTTACAATGTGTCTATAATCTCACTTTTTATTGCATTACATCACATTTTTCATTCTTTTAATTATTTCAACAAAAATGTGTTTATAATCTTTGGCGTCTTATTTTACTTCACTAAAAGCTAAGCATAGTCTGACCATGCACTGCGCAGTTGAGCAATCCCCAAACAGATGTCTGCCCCTTTCAGAGCTATTGCAGCCAGTGAACCAACTGCCCTGGAGAATTTTGGCCTCATTTGGATAAATGCCATCAACAGATCACAGGAGGAACTACCCTCAGGAGCAACACAGCAGACAGATGTGTAGTTTTGCAGTCCACTTGTAAATAAAGTGAATTCTATGACCAAACCAGGTCTAAGAAATCCACTAAAAAAAAAAAAAGAAAAAAAGAAGAAGAAAAAAAAAAAAATAAATAAACAAATAAATAAATAAATAAATAAATAAATAAATAAATAAATAAATAAATAAAGAAAGAAAGAAAGAAAGAAAGAAAGAAAGAAAGAAAGAAAGTAAGTAAGTAAGTAAGTAAGTAAGTAAGTAAGTAAAATAATAAAAAACATTTAGTTTTAAACCCTGGTGGACCCTAATGCCTCTGTGCTGGCATGCAACTTTTTCCCATTAAAAACTGTGATGAATGGTCAAGTGTCATCAGAAGGTTCCAAGGAACAAAGAAAGCTGTCAACTAAGTCATAAAGTGTTAGTTTTCGAAGTACCTGGGATACTAACTAGATAATAACATGATAAATGTCCATACCTCCCGACAGCATGAAGAGATTGTCGTATCCTCGTTCCACCAGTGTGGTTGCCGCTGCTGGTGCTTCTCGTTCACATTCATCATAAATCACAATAATCTTCCCAGGTTTATTTTTCTGATTTCATTATCAAGGATGCTCTTTGCACTCATGCCATTTGCAATTACTGATATTCATCTGGAGTATTTTTGCATCATACAGTTAAGCCCGTCTAAAGCTTAACAGCCAAATGCATTTTTTGTGTTGCAAAGTGTTGTACTGGGGTTTGTTACGGTTGTAAAAGGTTTGCTAAAGGTTGACAAAGGGTTTATAAAAGCTTGACAAAGGGTTTCAACTGGTTCAAACGGTTGCAAACCATTTCAACTTTTTCATCACTAAAGTTGAGAAAGTGTGTGAAATGGTTGTTAACCATTAGAGAAAGGTTTAAAAGTGTTTAAAAAGGTTTTAATGCAACAAGAGGAAATGGTTTTGAAGTGGTTTGGAAAGTGTTTGAAAAAGGTGTGCCTTTCACTCAAATGGTTGGAAAAAGGTTGCAAACGGTTGATGCGTTTGGTGACTGCTAGGTTAGCGCTAGGATTTTGAAATTAGTAGCCAAAATTTCCCGCTTTCCTGGAAAGACCTACACAGACTTTGAATTTGTTAAATTTCTGCATCCAAAAAAAAAAATTGGGGGGGGGGGGAAATTTAATTGCCATTTACTACTTTTAGTAGCCATTTTGAAGTTTTAATAGCATTTGGCTATTTTGGCTAGTGCTACCACTAACCTGGGGTGACTGTTAAGTTTAAAGTGGGCTTAACTGTACATACATGTACATGCATGCATGCATGTATGTATGTATGTATGTATTTATACAGGCAAATTGCGCACGCACACACACATACATACAGTCAAGGTAATTTTGCATGTAAAATTGAGTCATTTCATGTTTTAATGCATGAGTGGTTCTCATGTGAAATTTCCTTTTCAACAAAATGTGTGCATACAAAGTCCAACCATCATATATTTAGTAGATGCCATTACATTTAAAATATATGCCTTATCCCTTTCCCTTGAATTGAAACTGAGTAACCAATTTCCTTGGTGTGGGTTAGGTGCTAATTGGCCAACCAACACCACTGAAAGCTGTTGACCTGGGCACATTACTTTGATAAACCTCACAAACAGTTCTTATTCAAATCCTTTTTCATTACTATTGAAATCCACCAAAAGCACTGAAGTGGACTACACTTGACTACTAGCCAGACTTTTGGTCAGTTTAATATTAATGGAGAAAGGGTGAAACACACTTAGATGTTCCAAGTTTATTTTCTAATCAACATTAGCACAATAACAGTTTTGGTTGATTAAAGTAATGGATATACATGTACCTTTATAACCACAAAACCTTCAGTTTGATCAAGAAACTGCATCTGCACTCAAACTTAAATTGATCAAGACAGACAACTACAGTAAAACCTCTTTATAAGGACATCATTTGTTCCTTGTCAAATGTGTCAGGTATCTGTACATGTCAGACAAATGTGTCAAATAGCAATAGAATTTGAATTTCAGGTCAATCAACACTTGTGTGGTTTACTTAATGCATGTCAGATATCTAAGTGTAAAGACAATGAGGTTTCACTGTAACACTGACAAATTGTCAACATTCAAGCTCCAACTCCCATGTGAGCATTATCAAGTAAGACAATATGTATAATGTAAACACTGTACATAATTTAATTCATATTCTACCATGAAAGGATACATACATCCGTAACTCCTTTGATTCATAATTTACAGCTTTGGATAAAGTAGACTTTGGATAAGACAGGGCTGCAAAATAATACATATATGATACAGATTACTAAGAAACGGAACATTTCTAAATTCCAATATATGCCATGGTCCATTTCAAAAATGGCAGTGTGATTATTATCATCTGTATAAAATGCCCTTCTGTCATTTGTGATATTTTGGGGCAGTTATTCCTGGGATTCTAGCCCTGCCAGTCCTGAGTTCTTTGCATACAGATTCAACAGTTTTAATCAGCATACTCTGAGCAAAATGAACCAGAAGTCCATCTAGGAAAGGTGTTGAACTAGCCCATTTAGTTTTTCTGGACCTGTCAAATTAGACTATGGTAGACATGTTGGTACTTGCATACGAAGCCTTTGCATGAAAAATTTGAAGGCAGTATCACTTTAACCCTTTCCCCCTTGACTTAAGACTGAGTCAACAGCTTTCTTCAGCATGGTTAGGCACTATGTGCCCAACCCATGCCGAGGAAAGCTGTTGACCTGGGTCATGCTGTCTTGACAGGTCTCATCTTTAATCCTCAGTCAAATTGTCATGGCATGTCTGAGGGAGTGAGGGAACCACAACAGTCACTTCAAATGGTACAGTTCAATGCAGGAGTGAGGAAAGTCACAGCAGTCATGTCTTAGGGTAAAACATGCTGAGGCAGTCAGGGGCATTGCAGCTGTTGTGTCATATGGTACAGTGAACACAAATGCCACATAACCCTGCTATTGGCAACTGAAAGGGGGCAGTCGGCTTTGTTACATTATCAATGCAATTTACATTTAAACACTACTTATGACAGTCGTAAAGACTTCGCAGTTGTTTTCAAGTATTTTCACTTACAAGGTTACATACAAATGAGACATCTTTTACAGATCCTGATGATTCTAAAATATCCATTTTTGACACTTTTTTAAATAAGGTCACAAGACACAATTCACTTTTGAAAATGTCATCATCAATGTGTGAATTTTCGTCTGCAAGAAGCTAACTTTCCCTGTTCTTGTTGAAATTAAGGATAAAATAATTTAAGTCTACTTTGAAACATACCTGTTATCATATGAAATTCTTCATATTCCAGACTGTCCCGCACGTCAAGGAGTAAATATGGACATGTATCATCACTGAATGTGTTGATGGGAGCAGGTGGCGGGGCATTCAAGTCCATTTCTCCCACACCTTGAGAAACCCTGCATCATGAGCAAACTGTGATCATTATGTAATACAAACTGTAGTCTCCAGATGCTGGACTATAATGTGGCAGTATTTATAATGATATGGGTACATGTAAATTGGAAGCCAAATTGGCAAGTTGTTAATGAAACATGATACTCTGAGAATAAATATCATGTTAGTACATGTAATGTTCAAATAGTAGTGATGGGACTATAAATTCTATCACGGGCAACAGCCAATCTGGCTGCATTTTAATCTTTGACCAGTGTTAGTTTCAGCACCAACCACAGCTCCATCAAGCAATTTATAATGAACTTTTTTTTTCTGTTTTATGAGGGTGAAAAACATTTAACTGTCAAAAAGAAACTATAATTTTGTGTTTCATGCTTTAAATTTGAAGCAAATAGTCTGGGGTGTCAAAATTTTTCGAGGTAAGCCACAATGCTTTGTTTACATACATGGAGTGCCATCTGTTGACAGAATCACAAACTTCCATTTAAAACAGTTGGCCTACCATTTCCTCTATTTGGCATTCCTAGTCGATTCCAAATTTGATACAGTAACTTAAGTTGAACACAGTGTTTACTCATAGTCCAACAGTGTGTGTGATGCCCCAACATTGGTAGAATCAATGGAACTCTTTGCTTGCATTAACTTGCAAACACCTAAATTCAGAGCAGTAATTTGGCACTATGCGTATTGATTACAATGAAGTGCCACTTTATTCGGAGATCAGCTGGTAAACCTCTGTAGGTCTACTAAGTCTATGCAAAAAGTGCTGCATTGTGGGTAATTATAAGTCTTGCCTTGATAAAATAAACTTTAATACTCCCCATCCAGTGATTTTGTCGATTCTACGACCAACGTTGGATATCATGACCTCACCGCTACATGCTTCAGTCAAAATATCCAATGTGGATCATAGAATTCACACAATCACTGGATGAGGAGTATTAAAGTCTATATCACATGACATCTACTATGCTACTCAGCATACCCTTGCTTAATGTTTATTGCAACCATGAAATCAATGGATTTTTTTGGTCATACGAGAGTGAACAGAGATGCTCATGATACAATTACATTTGATTACTATGTAAACATGAATAAACCAGTTCACTTTCAGACAAAGATTGTTTTAAAAAAAGAATCATTGGCATAAAATCTATAATTAGATATACTGTCATAGCTGGAGGTAATATCAACCATATGTTTTTTGATGATCAAAAAAGCTATCAATGTTTAATTTTGAACATTTAATTTCATCATCAGAGCATAAACAGCCATTCTGCTAACTTTTATTGTAGTTTAAAAAAGACCAACTGGAGAATATCACTTATCCAAAGTCATAGGAGGTTTCCACTGCAGGTAATGGTCATCTAAGCAAAAACCCTATAAACTCAACACTTTGTAAAAATACTTCTCATAAAACATGAGCATGCTTTGGTGGTAAACACACAGTGCTGCCTTCTGAAGATGTCTTGTGTGGCTTGAAAACCATGAATCCACCTCTGAGATGGGTAGATATAATCACGATGGTGTATTTTCAGAAATTACTCAAATGAAGAATACTGTGAATGAAAAGAATGAGGAAGATAATACCATGTGTGATCTTAGTGACAAAGCATACAATGTTTGTTGTGTATATGTAGCTTCTGTACTTTCGTAATTCACACGTTTCATGCACTGTGTTTTCACTGACGATCACCACATCTGTGTAAGGACAGTGACATAAAAAAGCTGCACTGCAACTCATGATCATGTCTGTCACACATTCATGAAATCCTCATGCACAATGATTTCAGAAAAAAAAATATTTTAACAATGATGAGAATACTGGATACCAATTATTCTGCACATAGTATTCATTGTTCCAATCAATCAAGATTTGACAGGTGATGGCGTACAATTTAATTACTGTTTTCTCCACAACTGTCTCGTTGACTGAAGTAAAGAGTTACTGGCATGCTAAGTGACAATTGGTACCAAGTTGTGCTCAAGTGCATCTGTGCGGACATTAAAATAAAACATAGGAGTAGTTGTGCCGAAACAAACTATCTTTACAAACAGCTGAATTATTATAAGACTTACTCATCCCAAAAATTACTGGTTTGAAAGCTTAATATAAATTTGAAACAGGCATATAATTATGCTTTCTTCCAGCATACTACAAAGGGCAGTATATTAAGATACACAGACACCAAGTCAAAATATCATTTGTCAGGTAGAACTAAGGGACAAAAACACAACTTCTTTGCAGGCAATATGCAGGGTTTCACCAAAGCCCAATAGCCCTTAAATTCAAGGGCTTTGAATTTGGCCTCCCCATTATACTGAAAAGGAGGCTAGGGCTTCTACTTTTCCAAATTATCTTCAGCACTCGCCCTACTCTTTAAGAATTGTAATTTGATAGATAAACAGACAGACAGACAGACAGATAGATATACAATCAGTAACAAATACTGGAACAACAGGAACCCTAAACATGTATGGGGTGGACAGTGAGTATCATACAGGGTTCACCATTTTTTTCTAATCTTGTCTTCGAGGAACATTCTGCTGCTATTCTACATGTATATTGCCCCCCCCCCCCCAACCCCATTGTCAATGCAAATTGTTTGATTGCCCCAGGTCAAGCGCTTTTAAGTTTTGACTTACCCTGATTGGCATTTCACTTCCAGGGACTGCTCTGTCCATTAGCCAGTTAGCCAAATACTAATTAATGTTTCTTGAATTTGGCTCAAGAAATATGTATATGGCCAGGATATACTTAACAGAATTATGAAGGAGCATGACTGAAGCTTTGTCAATTACGCCTCAACTTGTATTTCCAATTTTGACTACAGGTTTTTGCGGTTTGGATCTGTAGCTGACCGTCCAAGAGCACATATACATGTACATGTGAATTGGTGTGCCCTGATCATGACATCTCAAATGACTGTAAAACTAAATACAAAAAGTTGCTAGCCCAAAATGCATTCCAGGCATAATGATAATTACAATGCATGATATGTACACCTCAGCTAATAAGAAAATGGATTTTTAATCCGATTTTCCCCATTCAATATCCCAAGTCTAATATTCTTTGAAGCCAGCAGTTAATCATCATCCAAACACTCTGAGCCAGACTGCTTTTGACTTTTACTAAACATATTTTAATTACCAACATGGACGCCTATACCCACTTTCTCAAGCTTCTTGGTACAAAATAGATGTAAAGTTGACTTCCTGACAGCCATTTTTTACAACTGATGCATCAAATAAACAAAGCTTGTTTTCATAATGAACATGATTGCCACACTTCTTGTTAAATTTGAAAAGAACCGATATATACAAAATTTAATTAGATCCAATAATCTATTGACTAATGAGCTACATCTCATTAAGTAATAGCAATAAGCCACATAGCCATCTCAGTTGAGCATGCTCAGTGAGGCGTGTTGCTCTAATTTGGTCACAGGTCATTCAATAGAAACTTCACCACTTAAAATAGAAATGTACAGAGGTAAAACATAAAGCTTTGAAACGAATTGCTTTGCATCACAGCTTCATTTATTCAGAGGTCAGTTAGTGTTTGTCAACATCTAGAGGCCATACATGTACAGCTTAAATATATCCATGAGACTAGTACAAGAAATTGGACATAAAAATGGAAAGTTTGTTCTGGTTACCACATTAACTTAACAAACTTAAGTTGAATGGGAAAAGGACACTTCCTGTGTTGAATGACCTTTAATCTCAATCAGCCTGTCTCTGGGCTGGGCGGAGATGGTGACTTCCTAGCCTTATTAGACTGAGATGCTGGGTGTTATTTGAAGTCTTGGGTCAATGCAGACCCCTGTTGCCATGGCTTGCAAGTACATGTAGTATGTGAAAGCCTTGCTGGAGAATAGGCCTCAATAAGCCAATGTCACTGAACAGATGTGCTCCAGAACGGTTGGGTCCCTGGAGCCTTTTTATTCAGCAAATGGATGGCGCCTTGGGCCCAACTGTCCTGGTGTATACCTCCCCCCGCCAGGCCAACCATTCTAGAATACTTAAAACCCTTCCGAATATAATGTTCCCGTTTCAATTGATGTTAAAGAAAAAGAACATTAACACTGAAACATTGTGGCCATGCTGGTTAATTAGAAATATTCATATTATTATTGCTATCACATCAAAACAGTAGTTCCATAATACGTGTACAGTGTATTTATACACATCAAACTTTTGATAAGTCAGGATGTTGCTTCCAACTTGTCTACATAGATATCAAAGATTGAACGATAACCAATCTTTTTACAAACATTACATTCAAGTGTGTCATTATTACATGCTGGGTTGGGACAATACACTTTACTCATGCTTTGATACATATTTCAATACAGACTCCACAATTTGATACACATCACAATATATTGTAGACACAGCTTACTTGACTGCGGTAATGTGTTATTATATAGATTGCATATTGCACAAAGATATTGTATTTATGTAATTTAAAATATATTGTACGAAGTAAATTGTACTTATGAAAATGTCTTTCTGACTGTATAAATCAAATGAAAAAAAAAGAAGGGGGCTTTTGCGACTGGAATATTTAAAGTCCCCCCCCCCCCCAAGATGGGGGGGGGGGGGAGACTTTTGGTATTAAAACAAGTACATGTATACATGGGAAAGGAGGGGGCTTTTGCTTCTTGCAAAATTTTCACCTATTGAATTAGGTCATTAAAAAGTTGCATATGGTATTGAAAAGAAAGGGCTTGCAGTTGTGGAAAATTTTGTTCCTTATCAGATTAAGTAATTTGATACAGCATACAGTGTATGTATAAATGGAATTTGAAAGGGGGGGGGGCTATTCTGGAATACTCTTTCATCCTCTTAACTGACCAAACCTTAATTGAGGACTACATTGTATTACCATGTGCAACATTGAAGTCACAACTTAATTCCGAGTTACAATGCAGAAATCAAGTTCACTAAAGTGACCTTGTGACTTTGACTTCAGGTCATGGTCACCCATCTTCAAACTTGACCTAGCACTGGATGAGGACTATTACCTGTCCCATATCAGGTCCTATCATAAAAACTATTCTAGTTATAATGCTGAAACCAAAACTTACTACACTACATCTGTGACCTTGAAAATAGGGTCAAGGTCAACCATATTCACACTCCACCTAGCCCTTATACTGGAATACATACCTGGGCACCATCAAAGTCCTATCTCAAAATCTTCTTGAGTTATGATGTAGAAACCACAGTCTCTCTACAGACTGACGGACATGAGCAAAGCTATATCTCCCGCCTTCTTTGAAGGGGGCATAAAAGTATTTCAAGTATCAAAGTACACCTGGGGTGCTTACTTGAGCAATGTGGACCTGCCAGACTCTGGCTCAGTAACGGCACCAAAATCTCCTTCTGTGATGGCAAGTGAGGGTACTGGACTACTGCCATCACCTCCCCCTTGAATATTTTGTACTTCCGCGTCAGCTGTGTCTGGTCGCTGTTGAGAGGCTGGTGTAGCTGTCAGGTCAATGCATACAAAAGATGTATAATCAGTGAAAAAAAATTAACAGCATCATCACATCTGATATAAGTTTGTATTGCACTAAAGTGTAAAAAAAAAAAAATGACCAAAAACCTATGGCAAAAGAATTTTAAATAAAGCTATTTGGAAAAATCAGCACTAAGATGGAATGACTTACAATATGTACATTAAATGTACACAGCTGCAAAGTTCATGTACAGCATGTAAAGTGAAATACATTATCTTGATCATAAGACTTCGGAAACAACATATACACTGCACATAGCATAAAGATTTTCATAATAACACATACAATTTTGGTAAAATAACATATGGGGAATCATACTTAACCAAATATTGTTTAATAAAAATAAAGTTTTTTGAAGTTTTGACAGATAATAAAGAACAATACTGGTGCTATGACTATATGCATACCTGGTACTGATTCAATTTCTGCACTTGTAACATCTGCAACTTGTAAAATCTGGAAAAGAACAGTATAATGTATATGGTTTCATTTAGACAACCACAAAATTACATGCAAAATGTAAGTTTAGGAATATCACATCCATTATGAAAAAAGTTCGATTCAGTGGTCAGACAGGTACCATAAGAGTAAATACTCAAGAAATCTGTGACAGTTCTGTGCTCAGCTGATCCCAGAGCTCTTTGGGAAGCCAAGCTGTACATGTACTTGGCAGAAGACTAAATAGACAGGGCGAATGTGGCAGAAGAGCACAAAATCAAACCATACCAACAAATGACCACCCTTTTGACTCCCCCCCCCCCCCCCCCGAGCAGTCATTCTAATCAACCGTGAGTTGAAAATTAATAGAAAAGCTGGCTAATGTGTGCCATTATTTGCAGTAAAGTCAGCTCAAACACAGCATTTTATTTCAACTTGTCTGGAGTGTTAACTTGTGCTGGGGAAACAGCATAGTTGCATAGCTACGGTTGTTTGGTGATTGTTATCAAAATATTTCGCTAGGTTCCAGGTGTCCGTTCTCCGAGTTACCTGGGCAAAGTATTTTCTAAACAAGACTTACTGTCTTAGCTGAAATCTGCCTGCTCAGTTGTGTTTTAAGCAGTCATCATCATTAGTTACAAATCCAAATGCCACATGATACCCTTGCAAATCATGCATGTATTGGTGAGCACCAGTTTGAACATGGCGCAATGTATTGTGGGACAGTCCCACACAGGGACATTTAATTTGGATATAAAGTGAATCATGGCCAAATGTTTTCAGCACTGTTTGCAACGTGCATGGATGAAAATAACGAGGTGGGTGAATATAATCAAATAAACCCAAGTTCGCACATGATTGTATTCACTTTGAAAATGCTTGGCATGTGGTCTTACAATGTTTGTTAACTACTGTTGTTTATTCATGGTCCAGCTTATGAACACATCGTGATGAGTTGGGTAGATTGAACTTTCGCTGGCTTGTTTTTTCACTGCTTTCTGAGTATACTTTATTCTAAAAGTATTATTGGAAGATTTTATTTTACAGCAATGTATGTTTCCATTTTATTTTACTGATCCCCGTGATCACAGAATTCGGACATCTCTAGGTTTTTAACATCCCAAAGTCCCACATCTCAGAGAACCTGTTAAAAGTTTTCCATTTTGCTGATTGTAACCTCCAGTGCGGCAGTTTGTCTTATGCCACTGACCCATATAGCACAGCCAGCATTAGGCAACGAGCCGGTGAGCTACCTGCAATCAATGTGAATGAGATCAGAAGATATGCCGTGCAAGCCATTTACTGCTAGTAAGCAAACTGCAATAGGAATAACACACTACCGTCTGAAGTTTTGTATATGTACATGACAATTTTCATGATTTTATGCGCTTCTCTTTATTCTGTATCATGTTGAGCCATGGGTTGGTCAGCTTCAGAAAACTACCAAAATAATGTCGGCCCGGTGAATTCCCATGGCACAAGTCCCTGCACAGCAATGATGCTGGTCCTTTGGAATTGAAACAGGCTAACTTTTGGTGTTGTGCACCTGGCTGCAACACAATGACCCATCCTCCATGGGTACCGAGATGTAAATGCACATTTCTGTGCCCATTTTTACTCCTGTTACAGAGAGAAATGTGACACTTTGACAGTTAGAGCTCCATATACTCGCCATGCTTGTTATCTGCCCTCTGCACAGTGCTGCATTTGTGACGTCAGCACCCCAACCACTCCAGAGGTGTTCGAAAAGAACAAGGTTTGACAATGTGCGCATTTCAAAGTAGCAACTTTAAAAAGCGAATAAAGATAGTCTATTTTGATAGTGCAAGTATAAAAAAGTAATGGGTATGGATGGAATAGCAATTCTACTTCCCATTTACACACATAAAACAGGTTGTAATCATCAGCAGATCAGAACCAATAACATGTGCTCTCATTTCTGTTACTGAGTAAATTCTTTGAAACACAAAACAAAAGACCTGCCAACTCATGACAGAGAACAAGTCTAGGTACATTCTCACAATCTTTGAAGACAATCCACCCCCCACCCCACCCCCCACCCCCGAAAAAAAAAAATAATAATATAAAGAAAGAAATAAAGAATAACAAAAAACCTATAAAAACAGCTGACTGCTCTGGGGACTGCTGCCATGATTTCTAATACTAAGACAAAAAGTAATGTTTCAAATACAGCAGAGTACAAAGGACCCCTGGGTGGCCTACTTATTTAAATTAAACATTAACCACGCGCAAAAGCGGAAAAGAGGATATTGTTTTATGAACATATAAGATGTAAAAAGGCTTCATAATAAACTTCAAGGAAATGTCCAAGCTGCCAAAGTGACTTCACTTCTAAGCCAAATATCATTCCTACATAATACGCCTATATACTTAATTAATACTTAGAATCTGTAGGCACTAAAGTTGGAGCTCTACAGCCAAAGTTGTTGTACATGTACAAACACAAGCATTTTGGGTAAAATGCATATTTTGTGAAATTAAAATATTTCTAGAAAAATATTTAAGATAGAATGCTTCAAATGTGCGCTATTACAATTTCAATATATGTATCTACAAAAACATATCACAGGGCTTTTCCACAATTGCATCCGTTGTATTAAAATGGTGATACAAAAACTGCTAAACAGCTTTTTTTTTTCAAAAATTATAAAGTTTGTCAGACAGCAAAAAAAGATCTGCTCATTTCTTAAAAAAACCTCTTCCACATATTGCTCTGAAGAATGTTTTGAGTAAATCAGTTTTTATTTGACCAATCCCTTATACCTTTTAGCTCTAAAGAATGTTTACAGTAAATCAGTTTTTATTTGATTAAAATCAGATAAGTTACAGAAAAAAAAATCCAGATGAACTGAACATTTTAGTGCAAATACCTATTGTTTGTAATCAAGATTCAATGGTCAACATGGTCCGTTGACTACCATGTTTGCATCTTACATGTAGTTTCTTCAAATTGCATTAGGACCAGAACTACAAAATTTGGACAACTGAAAGACAATATATAACTGTATACCTACAAAAATGTCCCAAATTCTTAAAATGGACAAAATTATCCAAAACTGGTTGGACATTACCTTAGTACAATATTTGGCAAATAGGGATAATATATATATATATATATATATATATATATATATATACATATATGAATCTTTAAGATCAAATTTTTGGGAAAATATTTTTTATCACACTTTGTTTAAATATAATTTCTCTAATAAATTTACCTGCACTTTAACACCACCTGCAATACCAAAACACAGACAGTAGCGGTGGGTCTTAAATCATGTAAATACCAGGTACCACTGTATAATTAAGCAGTGCAAAGGGTAAACCTTACCAACTGTGAAAATGTTGTCAGTTTCATTCGTTTGAAGATTTCATCCTTCCTATATTTGTAGTCTGAAAAACAAATCTACGTTTTAAGACATGGATGTACACATACTTTCTATCTAATAATAATATTGTGTCAATTAACAGTTTTCTCACATACCAAAAAATTTATCTTATTCCTATTCAGGTTAACCCACACACTACATGTTTAGGAGTAGAGGTGCATGACATGGCAGGTTGATTTAACAATAAAGTCACATGAGTCAGAGTCTGGTGTCTGGAAACCATGTAAAACAGCAGTCTCAAAAAGTGATATGGTCTACCATGACATCTGTAGGTGATCTTTATCATCTTCCATAGCATTCACCACCATGTGGTTCAAATGTTAAAATTCTTTTTCTTAATAGATCCCATGACCCACTGTTGACATCATTGCAAGCAGTACCACTGCTAAACCATTGAAAAAATCCACTGTGACTCAATGTGGAAAAAACAAGAGGGCTATGTGAGCAGTCCATGCTCAGCTGACGTAAGGTTGTTCACAAAATCAAACCTGGAACTCCATAGACCTGTGTTGACCTTAAGCTGAATGCATATAATATTTAGAGGTATTTCTAATATTACCTATAAAAAGGCATCATAACTAGACATACCTTCAACACAAAGTGCTGACATTTGCTCAAATTAGGTCAAAGTGACACCAAAATCTAATCAGTTCATATTGCCAGGTCAGATAAGCATAATGCCAAATTTGAGCAAAATACATGGAGACATTCTTCAGATATCGGGGTAACAAGAATGAGCACATATGGACGGGCGGATGGACAACCAAAAAACAGGAAGGGTCCCCCCATGGGGTGGACCTTTAAAAATGTAAACTTAAGTGGGTGTCAACATGAGGAATTGAAAAATATTTAAAGAGAACTTTGAAAAGAAGATTGCTACTTGGTGGATAAAATACACATGATATTGAGCATTAGAATGCCCATTGACTTACATAGTAATCAATAGGAAAGGTGCATTTACTAGGAAGTTCCAAAATTTTAAAAATCATTAAAATTCAGGAATAAACAGCAGTACCATATAATGAACAAATTTGTTTGACCCTTTCAGGTTCACAAGGAACTTATCCACCAAGCTTTATCTGAGTGACGGTTTTAGAGAAGAAGTCAGAAAATAGCAAATAACACACAAAAATTCATTAAAAAAAAATTGCAGCGCCAAAATCAAAGTCACTGGAGCATGACCATTTGAACAAACTTGGAAGAGACCCACCCAAGGTACATTGCCACCAAATTAAAGTGAATCTGACTGATAGTTTCAGGGGAGAAGTTGAAAATGTGAACAAGCATTAAAATGTCCATTGACTTGCATAGTACATGAAACCTCCCTATACCGAACACCCTTGGGACCGGAAAAAAAATGTTCAGTATAGTGAGGTGTCTAGTATATGGAGGTTTGATAGCATTGAAAGTATATATTTGGGACCAAGAAATGGTGTTCAGTATAAAGAGGGTGTTCGGTTAGAGAGGTTTTACTGTACTTGTAAGTGCCCGAATTGAAAAAAATTGTTAAAAGTCAGGATTACACAGCAGTGCCACATAGTGAACAACTTTTTTTACCCTTTCACAAGGAACATAAATATCCACAAGGTTTCAGCTTAATCTGAGTGACGGTTTTGCAGAAGAAGTCGCAAAAAGCGAAAACACACACAAAATCATTTCAAAAGTTTTTTTTAAATTGGAGCCCCACCTGGTGAACAAATTAAGAACAAGGAGTTCCCAGAAGTGTTTCTGTGTGATATCAAAGCAATTGGGTGAGTAGTTTCCAAGAAGATTATTTTTAAGATTTACTGGAAAAAAGAACAAAAAAAATCATAAAAATATAAAAAATCAATGGAGTGGAGAGGAAGATTTTTTAAAGATTTTCCATAAAAAAAGAACAAAAATATCCAAAAATTACTGAAGCCTGACCATTTGAACAAACTTAGTAGAGACCCACCCAAGGTACATTGCCAATAAGTTTGCAGTGAATCTGGATGAAGGTTTCAGGAAAGAATTGAAAATGTGAAACAGTATTAGAATGCAAGTTGACTTGCATAGTAATCGATAGGAAAGGTGCATTTGTCAACAAGTACCCTTAAAAAAAAAAAAATGCTAAACAGCAGAAATTCACAGCAGTGTCACCTAGTGAACAACTTTGTTTGCCCCTTTCACAAGGAACATATCCACTTAGTTTCAGCTTAATGTGAGTGACAACTGGAGAAGAAGTCGAAATAGCAAAAACACACACAAAATCATAAAAAGTACAAAACAATTACAGGCCCTACCTGGTGGACAAATTAAAGACTAAGAGTCCCTAGGAGTGTTCCTGTGTGATATCACAGCAATTGGCTGAGCGGTTTTGGAGAACAAGATTTTTTAGATTTGCCCCCCCCCCCCCAAAAAAAAATCCATAAAAAAAAAAAAATAATAATAAATCATAGAACTTAGAAGTGTGACCATTTGAACTAACTTGGTAGAGACCCACCCAAGGTAAATTGCTACCAAGTCTGAAGTCAATGTGGATGATGGTTTCTGAGATGATGTAAATTGCTGACGATGGATGGAGGACCATAAGATAAGCTCAGTTGACATACAAGTCAGCAGAGCTAAAAGTCTATGAATCACTGGAGCGTGACTATTTGAACAAACCTGGCTGAGACCCACAATAGGTAGATCCCCACCAAAGTCAAAGATTTGCAAAATGGATGGATGACAGACCATTAAGTACCACTTACAGGACACTTTGTTATTTTCATATTATTTATACCCTCTGCGGAATAGTACCTATTCTTAGAGCGCACAATTGGTTGATCACTTAAGGGATGGTCTTTCTAGTCAAGAACCACTGTACATGCAAAAGGCTCTACACCAAAGTTTTGACACCCTTCAATTTTTTTTCTCATGCAAACACTTCTCCACTACTTCTATCACACAGTTACAAGGCTTACTTTTCCAGTGACTGATTAACAATGTACATGTAAACAGAACAAAAATACCATGAAAGTCAAACCTCATTTGACTCTTTATGTTGGGCAAAACACTGATGTGCATAAAAGGCATAGCTCTCACAGTAACACTAAGTTCCACGGCTACGGTATGACCAGCATGACAGTTTCTATCTCTGCAAGTGCCCTTTTTCAAGTCAAGGTACAGTATTTAACCATTCATGCATATCACCAATAACTAGAAACCACCCAAATCACATTCAAGTTGTGAAGACATCGCTTGGTGTCATTAATACTGTCATAAGTGATAGTCTGACCTGCAGTGGAGTATGATTTTATCTTCCATGTTAACTTCTCTTTAAATGAACCAAAAGAAAGATATTTGAGCCTTGTAACTCACTTTCTTTGATGTGGTCAATCTTCTGCATGTACCTAGTCAGACTGGCACCTGTAACAAGCAATAAATAAATAAATATACAAATAAAAAACAACAACATCAATGTTAACAGGAGACTATGCATGATACCACTCCCTATACAATTTTACCTTTGAACCTCATAAGTCATAGTCCTGCATCCTCAGAAATTTATCCCCTTTGGCAACAATAAAATCAAGTGTATGCATTTTGCAACATAAAAGTATCACAGCTTGGAATAGCAATTAGCACCAATCTAAACTGAAGGGAATCACAATACAATATGACACCACATACACAGCAGTATCCTGACATTTCCAGATTTTACATGTACATGACCTTAACATATCCCCTCTCTTTCTGCTACTGCTTGAATTGTCTCACAAAATGCAGATATAGCTTTTCTAAATTTACAGTTAAATACCTTGGATCAAGAACATGTAAAATCTCGACATGTGGCATTTCTGATACATATACATAAAGCCACAATATGCACACTATTTTCAACTTACAGTCAATTTTAAATTGTAGTGGTTCACACATTTTTTGTGCTTCTAATGAATTTTTGTTTTAAGACCCACTTCCTTTCAAAATTTATGGCCCCTGGCATTTACTCGTGTATGCTCTGGGCTATCATTTCAAGAACATATATGTACATGTATTTTTCTGGCAAACAAAGAGGGAAAACATACACATGGTACTATTGGCAGCTACTACTTTTGGCCGTTCTTTGGAATTCGGTCCAGGTGTTTAAAAGTTAAAGTATGGCATGTATTATTAAAAACTTTTGCAGAGGAACTAGTAACTATTGCAGGTTGCGATGACAGTTGTTAAATTTAGTATCCGTGCACTCTAGGTCAGTTATTTTCCACTTAAGTATAGTACCCCTAGCCTCCGTAGTCGTCTTCACGCACCATATTGGTCTAGTAATACTTCTGGTTCTCGCTAGATGGTGCTCCTTGCAATGCATTCTCACTCAAGCTTTCCAGTTTGGCATGAATGCCATAGGTCACCAACAATCCCTGCCAGCTCAGGTGGTAAGAGAGGAGGGTTACGGGAAAGGTTTTGGACTGTGCGGGTTCCACTCCCCCACAGGGCAGCAGAAGAGATAGGATGAAGGGGTGTGTGTGTGGGGGGGGGGGGGTACCCCCACATAAAAAGGGGGCATGGGGGGAACCCCCCACATAAGAAATGGCTGTTTTTGCTCAATAAAAAAAAAAACAAAATAAAATAAATAAAAGCCTATGCTCCAAAATCCGGACCAGATTCCAAAGAAGCTCCCTACTTCTGTGTTCAGTTTGCCTGTTTAACCCTTTCCCTTTGAATAGGAGACATTCATTTTTAACTGCGACCCTGTTCACTTCCTGTGTGGCCGGGGCAACAGACTGATGTTCCACCAAGATCAGGGCAGATTTGTACCATATACTACATAAACATCCACAAATAGCACCCTTTCAACCAAAAGAGAGCCCATTTCTACTCAATATATGTATCCTTTATGTTTCAAATATATGTTAATACACTTTCTTACGATTATTCTGTGTTTGTGTTATTTATTTTATTGAGAAAGTACTTTTAACTATGCTAAATACATGGATCTGCCCTCATGCAGGTGGCTCCTTCTTTTGCTCAATAGGTGTTAGAGTAAGACTGCATTTAAACATGAATACATTCTATCAAGACTGAGTCAACAGCTTTCCTTTGCACAGGGCATGTGATCTTGATAGGTCTCATAGATACAATTCCCATTCAAGTTGTTTTTCATTTCTGTTGAAACTTGTTGAAAACAGGGGCGGAGGTCTGGGGGGACCCCCATATAAGAAAAGGGGGAGTGAGGGGACCCCCAACAAAGAAAAGTGCAATTTTTGGCAGTCTCTACAGAAACTGAATGGGGTGGTGGATCTAAATTAGTAAACAACCTTCCGTATTTCAAACTTTCACAAATGTAGAAAAGATTACTTTTTGGATCAATGTTGTCTTCTGTGAACTGAAGAAGCTGACGCTGTGAATGTCCTGTGCGCTCTACCAGTATCCGATATGTGGCTTCAAAAAGTATCAGTAAAAAGTGACTCAGATTCATGTTTGGGCATGCTGGCCGAATCAGGCGAATGCTCTTTTTCAATTCTAAGTTATGACTTTGGCCTATGGGACTTGGGAGTGCTCAGATTATTGTACATGTATCACAAACCAAACCACATATATGGCTATGCGCACCTGACCCGTGACAGTAGCAGAAGCGTGCCACAAAGGCACCGGCACGATTATGACACTATGTGTCTTATGTCAACAGACACGGTCACTCATGCAGCAGCAGTGTCGATCGACACAGGGTCCGCTGCAGTTGCCGGCATCAAGTCAACTCACCTGTGTTCACCGTTGGTTTTACATTTTTGTACTTCGGGTTTACCGGTATCTTCTTTGAGAGAGGCTATATGTCAAAAACAAAAAAGATTAAATATTGAGATCTGCCAAGAGAAGTATTGTATGAATTCAAATCAAAATGCAAACAGACCGTCTTCCATTCAATCAAACTCACGTCGATCTTCTTCGCCTTTGCAGTACTCACAGCCGACATTTTGTCGTCAATGAAAATATTTCAGCCGCGCATGCGCACACAGAGAGGTGCGCTGCGCGCGACTGGGCTCCAGTAGCAAATTTAGGCTGGTTCCCTATCATGTCGCCAGCTGGCGTGTCAATCTTCTTTAGCATCACAGTATTGTGTTCTGAAAAGTAAGTTTGGCGACTTGGACTCATTCAAAGTCCTTCACCGTTCACTAAATCACCGGGACACAAATGCTTGTTAGTTTACACATTCATTGGTCATGTTACAAATTTCTAAGTTGTGTCTGTCCAGACTAAGGTCCATTTAATTTGTAGCCTGGCATCAGTGGAGGTTGTTCAAAAGTTTATTTCCCAGCTTGATGATGGAGACGCTGGCCGGGAGACGCTGCAGCCGATCCTGTAATGCTTTACTGCATGATGACTAAACAACGTTTCCATTTATCAAAATATGACCATGAGTCCACCCCACCCCCCGTTAGAGTGGACCCATAATGAGTTCCTATGCTGCATTTATGTTCAGAACAGATCAAAACTGGTGCCATGAGAACTAAAGAATAAGGGACAAAGGCGTAATGTAAAAACTATTTTTGTAAAGAATTTAAAAGTGACTGTTCGGAGGCGGCATTGGCACTTTAATTCTATAACAAATATACGAGATAACCATCACTAATTAACATAATCCCATTTCAGCTAGGCGACTGGTGCCAAGGTTGCAAGTTCGAGTCCCGCTCGTTCCGAACATAAAAATAATAATTTTATCGACAAAAAAAGGTCAATATTTACCTATACATGCATATCACATACAAAATACAACAATCATGATATATAATGATATATATGATAACAGCTCTGCACCTAGAACCTAGCTATCTACTATTTAGCTCTGCAATAGACGGAGTAGCTATTTTGGCCTTGACACAATACATGAGAGCAAGCTGTATACTGTAGTCTATTATATGTAGCACAGAGGTTGGCACCCTCACTTATTGCAGTCACTACCATTATATCAAATAGTGTACATAGATTGCACAAAGATTGTTAAGGGATAAACTCCACAAAAACCTAGCAAGTCACATGATCTGGCAGCCAGAACACCGGTCCACTTTGCTCCAAGATATTCCAAGGTTTTGATGATGATGATCAGCGCAGATACTCTCCATAATGCCGGTGATAGGATTACCTCGGAGAACACATTGGAATGCCTTTTAGGACACAACTCGATCTATTTCCTCTTGGAAAGTTACCGGAGTAATAATGTCATAGTGACTGTAAGATTTAGTGTGAAGGTGAAGGTAGTTCACAAAGAGCATAATGGCTCTTCACAAATGTTGTGGTCCAGCCAGGTATCGAACCCGGGACCTCTCGCACCCCGAGCCAGCGTTTTGCCATTACGCCAAAAGTCCGGACGTTGTGCGCGAGGGCTCAACACTGCCTGGCCCTCACTACACTCCTTCCCCTTTTCTCCCAAGGAGCAAGGAATGCCCAGTGATAGCACCGAACTGACCCCACAGGCTGCCTCCCTGGCTCCCAGCCACGACGAGCACAACCCCACCAGCCGTTGTCCCTCCGACTCCCAGCCGGCCGAGCCCAACGACGAACCACCCTCAGCCACCGCGGCCTGTTGGCGTGCGTTCGTGTTCACCCTGACACCAATGTTGTGGTCCAGCCGGGTATCGAACCCGGGACCTCTCGCACCCCGAGCCAGCGTTTTGCCATTAAGCCAAAAGTCCGGACGTTGAGCGCGAGAGGCTCAACACTGCCTGGCCCTCACTACTCAAGTATGTTAACGTAAATCGCCTTTCCAGATTGCTCGGGATCAGAACAGGGCGCAACGTCGGGCTCATCAGAAGAATGATTCTGAGAAAGAATAACAGGCCGACAGAAGTCATCGTACCTGAAAATGGCGAAGAACCTTGGGGAGATAGGATTTTAGAGCATATAGATCAATAAGTTCTCTATCAGAAACTGTTGTGCCACCTGTGTGCACAGATAGTGATTCGGACAACAACTCCAATCAGCAAAAAACAGCTAAGAATGTGATCATAAGAGGTGTTAAGGAAATGTCTCCTGAAAATGATATATTGACTGTAAAGGAAATTCTTAAAGAGATTGGCTGTGGAAATGTTGAAGTCAAGTATACTAGGGTCCAAACCCAAACATCAGCATTCAGTTAGTGATGAAAGCACTTAAGATCAACCACGCACAAATGTTAGTACTATAGCTAGTATCGCCACTGATAGCCCTGTTCCCGATGGAACATCTGCATCCACTGGAGGCATAGCTGCCACAGGGGAATCTTCCAATGTTAGGTATAGACCTATTAGGTTTACAGTTGACTCTGTACAGACCATAGTCAATGTTCTAAAGAATGCTTCCAAGATCAGACTCTCTAAATCTGATATTTTCAATCTCTAAACTATCTGCATAGTACTAGATCAGACCAAACTAGAGAGAGAAAGACATATTCATCTCCGAAAAAACTTGAGGGATGCTCGGAAGAAAGACCCGAGCCGAAAATTTGTGATCAGGAAAGGAAAAATTATAAGCACAACATAGTTGATTCCCCAGTCAACTTTGCAGATATCACTGCACAATGTAAATACACTAGCACTACAATCAATGAAGGTAAAGAATACTTGCCACTTAAGATTTTTAATTTCAATACTCAGGGTTTATATTCCAAGTACGCTCAACTTCAAATGTTCATTGAGGAGAATGACTGATATATTAGTTATTACTGAAACGTGGTTGTCGCCCGATATTTCCAACAGTGAATTTACAGATGATCAGTCTAAAGCTGAAAGCTTAAATAAATATTTTGTGTCCATTCTTACTGAAGAGCCTCGAATCGATTTCTCCTTGCCAGTCAGCCCAAACGTTGAAAATACTCTTGTGGATTTTGATATAACTCCAGGTATGGAGTTCGTAGCAAGCTCATGAGATTACGTGCCTGCATGGAAAATGGTCCCGTAAATATCAGTGTCAACGTTTTTAGGAAATGTCCAAATGTTGATGTTTCTCTAGCCGCTATTTTCACTCAGTCTCTCCAAACAGGCTTATTACCACAAGATTGCAGGGACTTTAAGTCCAACATTAACCCCTTATTTAAAAAAAAGGTTCAAGATCTTCAGTTGGAAACTATAGACCTATACACCTTACCAGTCAAATAGTTATACTGCTGGAGCGTCCAATTCGTGACAAGCTGTTAGATTGGTGGCAAAACAACACTTGTCAACACGGACTCCAAGACAAATGCTCATGCATGACTCAGCAACTCGAGTGCATGAGTGATTGGACTGTTAAATTTGACCATTTATTACAAAGGTACATTGTATATTTAGACTTTAGTAGGGCATTTGATGCCCTCCGATATAAAAGGCTAATACACAAACTTCAACAGGTTGGCATCAGGGGTAAGATTTCTAAACTGGATAGCAAGCGCTTAAAGGGATAGGAGGCAGAGAGTTATCTTTCGAAATGGTATCTCCTCGTGGGATAAAGTGGTTTGTGGGGTTCCTCAAGGCTCCATTCTTGGCTGGCTCCTTTTTCTTTTTATACGTTAATGACTTGGCCGATTTTGTCTCCTCTACGCCAAAATGTTTGCTGACGATACCAAGATCTATCGCACCATACACACCATCAATGACTGTGGTATATTACATGGTGACCTCAATGACCTGGCTAGCTGGTCTCATATTTGAGTGCTTAAATTCAACGAAACCAAATGCGTGGTTTTCAAAATTAAACAAAGTCTCGAATAGTTATACTCACTAAATGGTCATTATAGTAATTAGGTTCATCAGCAGAAAGGTCTTGGTGTTCTCATATCTGATAAATTAAAACCTAATGTTCATATTTCAGACATTGTAAAAAAAAAGCTAACCAACGGATAGGTGTGATTAAAAGATGTTTCACTGGTCACACAGCAGATAAAGTGTGTACCCTATACAAAACTATCGTAAGACCTGTATTATAGTATGGGGCTCCAGTCTTGAGTCCGTTGCAAAAAACTGACATTCGTTCGCTAGAAATGGTTCAGAGAAGATTTCTGAAACTGTATCCTTCCCAAATTGACCTACCAACTCAGGAGAGTAGAAGAAATAATACAGAAACCTATAAGTTCGTACACTATCAGTATAAATCAGACAAAGATCAATTTTTTTTCTCATCCCCAGAGACAGCTCAGAGGTCACTCACGGAAACTGCAAAAAGAATTTGCACGTACAGATGTTCGTAAGAATTTTTTCTCATACAGGGTGGTTGATTCATGCAGCAGTCTATCTGAGGACACAGTCAAAGAGCCATCTCTCTCTCTCTCTCTCTCTCTCTCTCTCTCTCTCTCTCTCTCTCTCTCTCTCTCTCTCTCTCTCTCTCTCTCTCTCTCTCTCTCTCTCTCTCTCTCTCTCTCTCTCTCTCTCTCTCTCTCTCTCTCTGCTTTCAAGCGGGGATTGAGAGCCCCGCTAGATGCCTAAAGGGTTAATACAACCAAGTAACCGGATTGTGTGTTAAGCAAAGAGTGTTCTTATAGTAATACTGCGAAAGACAATGACGTGGAACACAGTGACTCAATACCCAGCAACAGTGGTGCGTCAGCAGGGTTTGATCGCAGTTGTGAACCTTTCGTAATCACAGAGATAGTGTTTTGCTCTCCCCAAAACGTCTGCAAGCCAGGATTAATACCAATAGTGGTGATTATATACCGGCTGGCTACCATAATTACAATACCAGGAGCAGTGCTGTATCAGAACGTACCCCCCGGTCGCCACATGCCTATTGACAGTTACGGATTTGTATCAAAACGCAATAGTGGCCGTTGCTTGGCATGTAAAATACCGAAATGTTTTCCTTTCCAGCTTTTTAATCAAGAGTAGTCATGTCTAATGCAAATAACAGAGGATATTCAACTAGAGATTTTTTTCGCCGTCCTTTTTTCAGTACATCATAAAGTGTACCAAGAGAACGAATAAAGATGCATATATATATATATATATATATATATATATATATATATATATATATATATATATACACATACATACAGTAAAACCTGTCTATTGCGGACACCTGTGGTTCTGGCAAAAGTGTCCGCAATAGACAGGTGTCCACAATAGGCAGGGGTTGAACTTTTGGGATCTTTACTTTTGATACTTAACTCAAACTCATCTTAACTTGGGATTTTACAGTTTTTATCTTTTAAGGGAAAAATTGTGTATGTATGGGCTTACCAGGCTAAAGAAAGTTTGCGTAATTTCTTTTACTAACAGAAAAGAAACAAACAACAAACATAGCACAGGGATATCCTATCCCTTGAGATACAGTATAACTGCATGTGCCATTGTTACAAATTGTAAATAACTTTACATGAGTCTCAGTGGGTCCTTAGTTTTAGGCTTAATGATTGATCTATGGAGCTTAATTGTTGGATAGACGGAGAAAGTGTGAGCAACCTCACTCAACAGGAGCACCAGTGCTCAGAGACACCTGGCATGTTCGTTGAGGCATTGCAGCCTAACTGCTTGGCTTATTGAGCTTATTTTAGATGGATGGATAGATAGATAGATAGATAGATAGATAGATAGATAGATAGATAGATAGATAGATAGATAGATAGACAGACAGACAGACAGACAGACAGACAGGCAGGCAGGCAGGCAGGCAGGCAGACAGACAGACAGATAGATAGACAAATAAATTATATTTTTCTTCGAACATCAGAAACAAAGAACGTTCGTCCACCAGGGACTAGTATAGTGGACGTGGAATAGGAGGTAAAGTATATGTTCAAAATGAAAAACTTGACACATAAGACTAAAATATACACTATTTACTTAATACACATCAGTATAATTCTGCTTGACCATGGTCAATGTCTCACTCACGGGGGAATACTTATAATGGGTAGGTCTTAACTCGACGACGGCGAGCGGCTTTACAACGACGAGTATCAAAAGTTAGATCAATTTCATGAATTTCGGAAGTGATTCAGCTGACCGCTGGGTGTTACCGAGTGAATTCTATGATTATGAATTGAGGCCGTATTAATTTTTGGTAGATTTAGCATGTGGGTTCATCTTAAACTGTAGTTTGTTTCACGCGCTGTAAATACATTCTGATACAGCTGGGAGTTGTGCGATTGACAGATTTATCAACTTCTTTCAATAAACAGAATTTATATCGACCCCTCATAAATGGGACACCAGCCATGGTCAAAAGTTTGGCATATGCTGACTTGTTGTCCCTAAGTACAATACGCAAGGCCTGCTCTTGCAACTTTCCAATATTGTCCATCTGAACCTTAGAGCTATTCATCCAAACAAATGGAGAGTAGTTCAGGTGTGAAAAAATAAAGCATTGAAAAGCTGTGAGTCTAACATTGGAACAATGGTGTCAGGTCCATGTTTTGGTGATATTAACCAAGTGTAACTGTTGAAATGGTAAACTGAAAATCCAATACCATGCGTCTTCACTGCGGTATCAGGAATCTTTTTTCTTTCTTTTTTTCGGTCTGTCCGAGTCTATTTTTTCTTTCTTTCTTTTCTGTTTTTTACCTTTTAAATTGTATTTACTTTTCGGTAAATTATCAGGTTTATACTACATAAAACTAACATCAACGGCTCTGTGTCTCGATAAAAGTGATAACAGAAGGATTTGCGTCATACCACATGTGTGTTCCTTAGTGTGATGATTCCTGTGATGAGCTGTACAGGAACATGAGACTCTTTATTAATATTGAACCATGGCGACATTTCGAGACATTTTGGCAAGCCCCTCAAGAGTGCATTCCCAGAATGCTCGGAACATAAATAATATGAGACATTTAAGGCACTAGGCCTGTTTGTAGAAATGAGACCGATTATAATGTGGGGAAACGAGTTTCCTTCTCTGATCAGCTTATCACAACCAACCTATCAGCTGTTGTTTAATCAGCTGATCAAGAACAAGACGCAGTAAGATTTTTAATCATGTGTTACAATGACTTAGTGAAATAAAGGTACATGTATCCCCAAGTAGATGTATTTGAGGGCACACGTTGTTTCGACTTTATAGAATGTTCAAGTTGCTAAGGATTTTGAAATGTCTTGACACAGTTTACGTGAAATTTGGTGTTGTCGTCAGTTTTTCAGGGGAAGAGAGTTGGACAAAGTTTGCCTGCCGAGTGCCTAGTGGCGGCAGCGCTGAAACACTATCAATGCATCAAGTTGCCTGTATTGGTGACGCCTACCTTCTCTTGATGTTGAAAATGGTCTCTAATCGGAGTTTAAACCACTGAAATAAAAATACATGTTTACTACGTGACAAGTACTCTGAAATATTTTCATATAGGTGTAAAATATCGGCAATATTTAGTCAGCAGTAATATTAATGGTACTGTGGGTCTTCCCTTTTGTGCCGCCGTCCTTTGTGGCCTAGAAAAAAAAATGAAAAATGAAAAATAGTAGATGAGGCGGAGGAAACCATGGTTCTCCTAATGAGCTTGTCTTGCCATGTTTTCCAGGACCAGAGCCGAGGCGAAGGGTCCACCACACACTCTCTCACAGCTGTGATGGGCCCCTGGTACCTGATGTATCCCCCTGCATTCATCGCTTGTAGTCCCCCCCCCCCCCCCCAACAAAAAAAAGTTTCCCTCACACACGCTATCACGCCTGTAAGGCTTAGACATTTCCCATGGGAGACACTATGGGAGCCCTTATAAGGGCTACCACCATCCCCTTTCCTCCGTGCACTCTGAAATTCTAATTTGCCCCCGTTGATATCTAACTCGATCAATTAATTTCTTTTTTCCTAGCATCCTACCAGGTAGTCCTGTGCACTTTTAGTACCTTTCCTGCCTACCTGAAAGCCACCCTTCAAACCTAAAACCCATGCTTCACGTTGCTCTTCCTCTAAACACTTAACCTCTTCTAGACCCTTGTTATGTCTGTGTGTGAACACAGACATATTATTTTACCCAAAATGCTTTCTTTCTTTCTTTTATTCTTTCTTTCTTTCTTTCCTATCTTTCTTTCCGCCAGATTTTTGTATCATCTTAAACTCAGACACCGTGCAGGCTAGAAACTTCAAACTTTGCATGGGTATAGCACCTACAGTGAAGTTTTGCATATCGTTCTGAATAGTCAAGATTTTGAAAATTATGCAACATAGGGCAATTAAAAAAATTCAATTGCTTCTGGCTTCCAAAGTATTGATGATGTTGGACCCAAATTGTAGATATTGTAACACTGCACATTTTTGTAATTTACATGTGACCTCTATGGGTCAAAGGTCAAGGTCATTTGTACGTTTGAAATATTCATCCAGCCATAACTCAGTCAATTTTCATCCAATTTTGATTATGTTGGACACAAATTGTAGCTACGGTAACACTGCACATTTTTATAATTTACATGTGATCTCTAGAGGTCAAAGGTCAAGGTCATTTTGCCCTTTGAAATATTCATGTAGCTATAACTTGGTCAATTACCATTCAATTTTGATCATGTTGGACACAAATTGTAGCTACTGTAACACTGCACATTTTTATAATTTACATGTGACCTCTAGAGGTCAAAGATCAAGGTCATTTGGACCTTTGAAATATTCATCTACCCACAGCTCGGTCACTTTTAATCCAATTTTGATTATGTTGGGCTCAAATTATAGATATTGTAACATTGCATATTTTTGCAATTCACATGTCACCTCTAAAGGTCAAAGGTGAAGGTCATTCGGACCTTTGAAATATTCATCCAGCCATAACTCGGTCAATTTTCATCCAATTTTAATCATGTTGAGCTCAAATTGTATATATTGTAACACTGCACATTTTTGCAACGTATATGTGACCTCCAGAGGTCAAAGGTCAAGGTCATTTTGTCGTTTGAAATGTTCATCTAGCCATGCCAATTATAATCCAATTTTGATCACGTTGTACACAAATTGTAGCTACATATGGGCACTTGTCTATGTGGGCAGGCGGGATGATATTTTGGAATAAAGAATACTTTTTACAGGCAAATTTTTCACACACACAGACAATTTTTGCTTTCAAGCAAATCTTTTTTTTCCAGCTATTATAGTCTTTCCTGTGCCACTTTCTGAAAAATTCTTCTCTTATCTCTCTATATGCATCACACCACAACAACCAATGATCCACTGTCTCATCTGTCTCTTGTCTACATACCTTACATTTTCCCTTTCTACCTGTTGTCCACTTCTGTTTCTCTATTCTAGATTGATCACTCCTGCCCTACTTTGAAAAAGAAACCTGGATCCCTTCCCTCCATCCCAACACACACTTTTCTGTGGCTTTTCTAATACCTTGTACGCTTTTAATGTACTCTTTTCCCTGACTCATCTTTTCCAGTCCTCCTTCCACCCCTCTGTAACAGTCTGTAACAGTCTTACCTATATACCCTTTCCAATCATCAACCTCACCATATCCTTTCAATTCACATCTGTCTGCTAACTTATCAATGTCTTTGACCCATCATGTTTGTTCCTTGACTACCTCATTGTAAACTTTCCTGCACCACCTATCTTCACTTACTACCTGTAGATACCCCCCATTACTTCAGCTTTGCTTTGGCAATTCTGACTATGATTTTATTGCATCCTAACTCTCCTCAGACTGCTTCTGTTGCTGTACATGGTGGTGCTCCCAGTATCCATTTCCCCATCTCATTCTGTACTTTCTCCATTCTCTGGATATCTCCCTCAACAACAATTGATATCACATCTAAGCCATATATCATCCCTGCTATTGCAACTCTATCCCATAATACCTTTGCTGTCTATGCTCTGTTGAAACTGTTCAGTGCGGTAGCATTAATCATTACCTTCGTACGATTCACTTTCTGTTTAATCTTCTCCACCTGATACGTTAACATGCCTTTACCCGTTGCTTTTATCTTGACGCCAAGGTATTCATACTTGTCAACCTCCCCAATTTCGATTAACTGTTCTCTACCTTCTGGAATTTGAAACTGCCCAATTCTCCATTTTTATTCCCATCTGGTTTCTTCCCAAGAGTCATCACTTTACTCTTATCCTTGCTAAATTCAAACCTCCATTTATTCCCATACTCCTCTGCTATGTTCATCATCTCCTGTAGTTCTTTCTGGGACTCTGCCATGAGTAAATTGTCATCTGGCAAAAATAAACCTGGGAATTTTAAACCTACCTTCATTCCCTTATTGATTTTCAGAGCAAAAGAAATCGGGAACAGCACACATCCCAGCTTTACGCCTATATCCAGACGTGCATTCTCTACGTCTACCTTTCCAAATGACAAATGAGAATGTACAGTGTACATCTTCATACACCACTTTCAGAATTTCTAGAAAGTTCCCACCAAATCCTAGTACACTTAGTTTTTCCCACAGGGCATCTCTCCATACCCTGCCATAAGCTTTCGTCACATCCAAGAAACCCATGAAGACTTTCTTCCGCTTTTGTTTTACCAATTCTAACACCTGGGTCAATGTGAAGACGTGATCACCTACACTTCCACCTGGTCTGAATCCATTCTGAATTTCCCCCAGAAGAACAAGCCTCTCAACTATTGTACTTAGTATCCGGTACATTAAAGTGCTAAATATTTTTTGCCCAGATTTGACGAAATGGCGATACCCCTACACTGGTCCTATTGGCTTCCTTGGCCCTTCTTTGGAATATACGAAATCCTGAGTTAGTTCCATTCCATTTATACTTGTCTTTTCTCAGTGACCCTATTTAAAGGAGCTGTAAACTATCCTAAATTTCCTCTGGTCCGCTCTTTCTGAATTACGTCAAGATATCATCTGGTCCTGGAGCATTGCGTAATCGCACCTGCTTAACTGGTATTTTAACCTCTATACCTCTGACTCTGCCAAAACATTTCTGGATCCCATTTTTTTATAAACAAAGGAAACATTCTAATAAGGACCCTGTATGTTTTAAAACTTCTTAAACAACCTTTATTATGCTTTTGGCTTTCTCAATTCATTACTTTTATCAAAGAAGCTCCTTGGCCTGTATTAGCCCTTTCCCCCTTGAATTAAGACTGAGTCAACAGCTTTCCTTGGGATGGGTTGGGCTCTAAGTGCCCACCCATGCCAAGGAAAGCTGTTGACCTGGGGTATATGATCTTTATAGGTCTCGTCTACAATTCTCAGTCAAATTGTTTTTCATTGCTGTTGAATTTAGTTGAAAACACTGAAGCAGACGACATTTGACCAGAAGCCAGTTTTAGGTGGATTAAGGGGCAAAGGGTTAATACGTGAATCTGCCCTTCTTCCTGCCAATTGTTTAATTGCTGCAGCCAAAGCGACAACACAGGATTCAAGCTGATACGAATACCTCCTATTGTCTTGCTTATGATTATACACATACTGCCCTTGTTGAAGTACTCCCAAATATTTTAAAGTAATCATGAAACGATTTCGTTCAGACCAAACTTATACTCTCAAGATTTTGCTCTAAATTTTTTGCAAAATTAAAAGGCATAATATTTTTGACCCCATGTGACCTTAACTGTACCTATAATACGCATTTCCGAATTCCGTATAAAGATACAAACAAAATTTATACAAATAAAATAATACCAGTCAGCATTTTTTGTTAGGCGATAAAAGAGGGTGTATCACATTTTGTGATGTGAGAAAACACAAGGAGCGCGAAGATTTATTTATTATTTATTCATTAAAATATATTTATACTGGGTAGCCCAATCAGCCAAGGCTGTTTTTACTTGGGACCCAGTTACACCACAAAAGATGCACAGATATACAACAAGCAATGATAAAAAGTTACAAACTTAAGGTACTCACAACAATATACAATTCATGATAAAAATGATAAAACATTCCACAAGATCACGATTACAACTATTTGCACTTATTACATGGACTCGAAATACACCCCATGTATCTATTTTCAAAAACAACAACGGAGTCCGCCGATCGGACCTCCGTTGGTAGCATATTCCAAGTCTTGGCACCAATAAAAGAAAGCGACTGTTTAAATTTTTCGGTGTGAGGTCGAGGCACGTATAAATTGTGGTTTTTATGACTTCTAGTGTTTCGCTGGTGAATTTCATTACAGAAAGTGAAACTGTTTGCTAAATATTACGGGGCTGCTGAATTCAGACATTTGTAGGTCAAGGTTGCCAAATTTGAACTTCGTTGCTCCTCTAATTGCTGCCAACCTAATTCCTCTATGATTAATTTAGGGCTCACGGTATAGACAAAATTACCACTAACAATCCGTGCACATCGATTTTGAAGTCTTTGTAAAATATTTTTTTATACTTTTGGCAACAATTCCCCCAAACAGTATCACAGTAATCGAAATATGGTACAATAATACTGTTGTATACGACAGTTAATAAATTAAGTGGCAGAGAATACCTGAGCCTTCCTGGCAATCCTATTTTAGAGCTGACCTTTGAAACGATGTACAGTTTGTGTGGGAACACCAGGACAAATTAGAGTCTACGACAACGCCTAAGAGCTTAGATTCTGTTACAATGGACAGAATCTAAGCTCGCTCTCTCTCTCTCTCTCTCTCTCTCTCTCTCTCTCTCTCTCTCTCTCTCTCTCTCTCTCTCTCTCTCTCTCTCTCTCTCTCTCTCTCTCTCTCTCCTCTCTCTCTCTCTCTCTCTCTCTCTCTCTCTCTCTCTCTCTCTCTCTCTCTCTCTCTCTCTCTCTCTCTCTCTCTCTCTTCTCTCTGGCCAATATACCAGTATAAGTACCTTGTTCCTCTCAGATGATTTTCAGAACAAGGAGATGAGAGTATGGATTCTTGAGGAAAATTTGTCATTGTGTTGAGTTTTCTCAGCACTATTTCAAATTGGCTACACTACATTAACATGGTCCTACATTTGTTCAAAATCTCTTGATCAATAAAACCTCTCTAGCATGATTTGCTGTGGGCCTGTTCTCTGATTTCATAGGTATATTGGTGGTGGCTTGGCTTTATTGCAGTCTAATTTCAGGAGGATATCACAAAAAATCAGCTATATAGAAAAGCTTTAGTTGATGGTTTGAAATAATACAAAATTTGTTATTGAAGCCTATCAATGTTTCGTAGCGGCAAAAATTTTATTTTAAAGGTAAGAAGATCGATTTAAACAGCAATAAACCTTCATAAATTGACACCTGTCTCAATGCGGAAATGTATTTTACAGTAAAACCTGTCCAAGCGAGCACCTCCGCTAAGTAGGCACCTGTGTTTCTTTTTCCCAGTCCCGTTTATTCCCATGAGGTCCCATGTTAACACTGCAAGACAAGCTAGATCTGCGAAAAACTTGGGGCATCAGTGAACAAAATCCTGGTTGAACCAAGGAAAGCCACACAAAGACAAAGTAAAATTACTGATTATATAAAGTGGTGAGCTGATAGAGCAGGGCTGATATGCTTCTGAAAGTCCCCTACAAATACACAGTGAAGAATGCTAATTACAAGGACATACATGTACACGGTATATACTAAAACATCCGTAGAGACCTGTAATGACTAAAATGTATTAGGAATCACTTAAATTTGAGGCATCAATGAACAAAATCCATGTTGAATCAACAAGGAAAACCTCACAAAGACAGAGCAAAATAACTGATTATATAAAGTGGTGAGCTGACATAGCAGTGCTGATATGCTCGTGCAAGTGCCTACAAATACAGTGTGAAGACTGTTTATTACAAGGACATGTATGTAGCCGCAAAGACTTTTATGAGCGACATCTAACACGGACATTAATGGTTCCGATGCATATTTTTCTCAATCAGTATTGTCAATTAGCTAGGAAATTACTGGTTAATACAATGAAGTATGTCAAGGATGTTGTTTTTATTCTGTTCAAAATGAATGCCCTGTGCAGCCCCCAGCAGAGTATTACGTGCATTTACATGTATAGTGGTCCCCCTCTTATAAGGCCACCCCAAAGGCACTAGAAAAGTGGCCTTATAAGAGGGGTAGCCTCTCTTCAGGGGGCCTTATAAGAGGGGGATCACTGTATTGTACTTTACCAGCTGGCTGACCCTCCGCTAAGTGGGCACTTTTGCCCGGTCCCAAGAGCCCACTTAACACAGGTTTTACCTTCATTTGAGTATTACGCACTGAAATGTAGTGTTTAGTGTGTTACATCATTGCTTGCAATTGCTCCGCAGAGTCGATCCGTTTCTTCAATAATTTGCAGGCCCATCACCAGCTTTTCCTGGAAGGGGATTCATATTTTGTTTGAAGACATTGATAATGCGAGGGAGCGCAAACGACTCTGCGGGGAAATGTTGCCCTCCCCCCCTGCCCCCCAAGGTAGGAGCTTTTGGGAAGATAACAACCAAAATAGTGTGTTCTGGCAAGTGCTTGGGTCAAATTTTTGTCCATTTAAGCAACACCATGTCCAACTCAAATTAGACAGTGGCTTAGATGAATATACCATTTGTTTCAAGATATTCATGCAATAACACGTGCTTTAGGTGGCCGGTGGAAACATCAGTCACCAAAATCGTCTTTGGTTCTGATGGTTCACGAAATATTTACTGTTCAGAAAATCTTTTTAAAGTGTGTATTTTTACAATTGTTTGGATCTACAGATGATCATATATACCTGGGAGTATATTTTTTGTTAAGTATGGTCGATTTTAATGGAAAGTGGAATCTCATCTTGTCGTGTTTATAAACGTCACTTGAACTAATAGGCCTGCCACTTTTCGATGTAGGCCTATACACTGTGTCAGCATGTGCCATCGTGGAAGCTCAGACAGTGACCATGATTGCTGTTATCACTGTGCGCAAACTCCAAGATCCGGCGGTATGCTGAACATGATGATGCTGTGGGGACACCGCACGGATTCAGCGTGGCGGTGGTTTACCTGGAATCTAATTGGCTGAAAGTTTGTAGCATGCCAACTTTTATTGGGAATAAAGTTTTTTTTTTTTTTAAATCGACAAGGACACTGACAGCGTATTTAGTTCTCGGAATAGGTTGTTGAGACTTCAGTTAATGAAACAAATACTGGTAGATCCTGTGTTATTGTCAAAGACCCCCCTCTGGTTCCATTGAGGGACCTTGTTGTTCAGAAGCCAGACTGTGCGCATGCGTGTATCCATACCCCATTCGGTCAATGATACCATCCATCTAGTATCTTGTATTTTCGTAACTTGTCTACAGGGTGATACCCGATGGTAAATTGGTGGCATGTTTTTAAAGCAAGGATGAGCGTCATCGTCAGCATGGTCCCTAGTGGTTTGGGTTACATTGTAAATATATGTAGGCCTAATAGATGTGTCAGGCCACATCATGCCAATGTCCAATAGCCTTCCCAATACCTGCATGTACATAGACCAACAGATACATACATATGAACCCGAAGTGCGCCGAGGAAAGCTGTTGACCTGGACCACATGTAACATTCTCTGGAACTATAGGCATGCTAACATTTGAATGAAATGTCCTTCTATAAAAAATATAAATCTAGTATCCTAGTGATAAATCAGAGGAGATCGACTTCAGTAGTTCGACTTACGTCGCAGTTGGCATTGAACTTAAGGGTTACTCCGATGTGACGTTAACTATCTAATTGGCCCATGATATATTTCTTGATGAATGTGCACTTAACATCAGTATCTAAGTATTTGAGTTCTACTTAATCTCTAAGAATAAGCGTGCAGACAAAATTGTATTATTTTTGTGTTGTATTCAGTAAGTGATTATTTGAGGATCTAAAGAAACAAACATAAAGCACAATCTGCCCATTTGCTCAGCAAGTCACTCAGCTTTATATATCACTAATACGAATCAATAAGTACTGCATTAATAGGACCGGTAGTTCAGTGATATTAGGCATGCCCCTTGGCCAGGATCATGCCCAACAAAGTGTAGAATAGGGATTATATATATAAATATATATATATATATATATATATATATATATATATATAAATATATATATATATAAATATATATATATATATATATATATATATATATATATATATATATATATATATATATTCGACATTACTCCATTTTAGTATTGGCACACGAATTTAACTGCATGTTTCGCAAAATTCTTTGTACATGTTTTTTTTGTAATCAACTGCTAGTATATACCACAAGGGCACTTAATGGACAGGTAGAGAGCCTATTGGTGGCCTTGCTGGACGTGTTGTGATAAGCGCGGACGATTCAAAGAAACTCGTTTAGAAGTCCAGTAAAATGACAGATATATCTCATTGAGGGTGGATTTGTTTAGTTTGTTTATTTGTTGTTGTTGTTGTGTGTGTGTGTGTGTGTGTGTGTGTGTGTGTGTGTGTGTGTTTTACTTATTTAAGGAAGGTTCGTTCGAACCCGTCGACACCCGCTCTACCCCCCCCCCCCCCCCCGTTGACGGCCTGCTCTGTATTCAATACGCCCATTCATCATCGAGGACGCCATGTTCAGTCGTGACATAATACAAGAGATTTCTTTGGATTATGTTATGAAAGAACACCAAAATGACACAAGGGAAACAAACTGATGTATATTTTGTTAATACCAAAGTTTAATTAAAACGGCATTACATTGAATACATACAAATAAAATGTTGTTTTCAATTTAGGCTTTCTTCTAAACATATACAAAATTACAAACACACAATACTTAGGCAATTGGTATCGTTGTAAAGATGAAAACTTCAAACACAATTTATTATCATCGGGAAAAATGAAAGCAGTTCAAGTTGCGAAGAAAAATACCCAATGTTGTAGCGGTCTTCTTGGTTATGGTCCATATTTGTCAGACAAATTCAGCAACATCCTATACAGAGAATATGTTGGCACTGAAAACAGTATAAAATATTTTTGCTGCAACACTGCTGTTGTAAAAAAATATATTCTGACAGAAGTCCCATGTAAATTTCAACCAGGCAATGCTGTTTGAAATTCTTTTATTTATCTAAACCCAAAGTTTACATATATCTGTATTAACAGGTAGCATTCTGTGCACGTTTTACGTATACACATCTATGAAATTCATTTGTGTTCCATTTGTTCAATTCAGGTGTACAGGACGATGTGCATGGAATGTGCAAGTAACGGCAAGGTTTGTATTGCTGGAATGTTGATGTGATGTCAGGACAAAACGAACCCAAAGACTGGGTTATATAGGTTTTGTCTATAGGCATCTTTGACTACCGCACTACATGGCACTCGCATATCACAGCGTTTATCTGAAGATACATGCATCAGCAAATTGTACAAAAATGAAATATGACATGGAGTAACTTATACAAAGTGGTAGCAAACGGGACAACACTTGTAACTCGGTAAGATTATGATAAACACGGACTTTTTATAATAGCTGTCCTGAATCATCATGTTGGAGACAACTGTTAAAAGGCAGAAGAGCTCCATACCCCTAATGGATGAAAAGCTTTCTCGGGTATAATGGAGGATCCACAGTAAGCTTTTATTCCTGAATATGTGTATTATATGTGTTACGCTGATTAGAACAGTAAGATGCCCGCTATACCCATATGAAAGACAAAAGAATATAATTAGCAGCCCCTGTTATCTGGTACTTCCGTCACTGATTAAATGCATCTCCAACTGCCCATCAGTGATTAAGAGGACTGCATGCTGCGCGTAAACATAAAGTCAGTTGTTCCTAGTTATAAAAGACAAGTTTCCAGTCTGATTTGTATTTCCAGGATACATTGTTCAAGCTGTACGTTCAATAGACAGATCTCCCAAGTGTTCTCCTATCCGCTTTTACAAGAATAAAGTAGGCTTCTCAGAGAGCAAATGAAACATTCATTTTCAAATACATAAACTACAACATGTAGTATAGACGTACTGTCCTTTGTGTTTTAACACTGGCAGTACACGAAGTAGTGGTTAAATGGAGCTCATTGGATGTCATAGTTTTGTCAGAAATGCATTGCAGTTTTAAATGAAATGATAACTGGCCAAAATTAAAAAGAGGTTGATTTGGTACAAATGGCTTAAAACCTGTTGATAAAAATTGATTGATTGCAAGTTGAAAAATTATTTTTGGTAAAATGATCTTTTCTTCCCGTTTAATTGCGAACTCCAACAATGCAGGTGTAACGTTTATATTTCAGAAGTAGCTCATCAATATAGACATCAAAACAACAATGCTTGATGCAGCATATCCTTGTCCCATGGTTACCATAGCTCCACACGTTGCAACCCACTGTGGTGTAGTGGATGTAGAGTTAAAGATACAGGACACGCTGCTCGGTCTACTTGATGCACAGCAGCCTGAGGGAAGGGCAGGTTTATTCGAGACCTTGAAAATAGATGCAACCCAGCTTAACATCTCAGGGGTAGCTGCATATATAGCCGACTGAAGATTCACTTGATCAAGAGAGTATGATCTGAATGCAGCTGAGTAATGTACCAGGATAATTGCCTCTTTTCCTACCTTGGTAAGACTCATATCTTCCATGTGGCAGGTCCCTGGAAAAACTTTGTCAATCTTAATAGTTTCATTAATGGGACCCTGTGTCATTCTCATGATACAATACACCTGAAATTCGTAGTCAAAAAAATCCTCCTTTTTGTTGGTTCTGTTGGCGACAAGTGGAATTTCCCGTTCAAATTTTCCATAAACTATGTTCTTGGCGTCCATAAACCTTTGGTCGCGACATTTCTTCTTGTATCCTATTGGAGGTGTACAGGATGCTGCCAATTGCAACATAAGCCCCACGAAAGCTGCTCTCATGCAGAAAAGTGCCATTTTACGTGTTGTGTTAGATCTGAAACACAAATCGAAAGTCCATTCATTTTGCTCAAAATATGAACATATTTAGCAACACATAGCATCCATTCGTCTGTAGTTTTCTCCAGCTTCATATGAAAGTCTTTCATTATGTGAGATTCTGGCCTAAAAATGTTCGACGCCTCAATGCCACACGGTCACCCTGATTTGTACGTTCTAGTTGAATGCTGTATTGTTTTAATAGTAAAACCCAGGGAAAAATCAAACAGATTGCTTCACAAAAGGTTTCATATTTAAAGGTAACTTACATTGGAAGTTCACCAGTGGTCGCAGTCTGGTACCAGATGGGTCAAATCTGGACAGATGGCGCGTACTTAATTTTTCATGTCGATTAGTTATTGATGTTTTCCTTAAATTAAAACTTCACGATGGTATCTGGTTATATATTTACTCCACTCACTCAAAAATCACTGCTGCAGCCTCTTAAAATACAAGTAATACTTTCGGGGATGGAGGTGGCAAAAGAAAGGATGGCATCAGTGTATTTGCATTGGTATTTTATTGGGAAAACCAATCAGCATTCACTGGGTTTTTTATGGTGCCCATATAAAACATAATTATATAAATATGCACCAAAATATTAAATTGAGGCAATATTTAAAAAGTAACCATAAGCTAATGAACACGGAAGCACATATTCAATAATTTTTGAAACATATGGAGGTTGGATAAAATTAAGACTCGGGTAATGAACATATGATAATTTAAGCACCAATTCTGATGCCAAAGTGCTCGGCATGAAACACAGCAATTACAGTCTTAAAATTGAGAAATTTCACCTAAAGCATATTTAGTGCACAAGCTGCAACATTTGTCACTGTGTTACATTCCTTTAAAACGTGTGGAAGATTATTCCATATGTCTTTGCACTTCAAAGAATTTCTTGCCTGTGTACAGAGGTCTTTGTATTGTACTGGTGTACAGAAGCTCTAAAATCAAATAACTCTGATATGTAAGGAAAGGCGAGTCCGTATAAAGATTTCCACATAAAAATACATAAATTACAGTGATTTCTCTGGTCATTTATTATCAGTGGTCTCCAACATAAAACACGTGGCTCTCCTGGAGAGAAATTAAATTCCCTTGCTTGTGATTATGGGTTTGAGCAAAAAATACACAAGACTGACAAACAATTCTGAAGCTCTCTTAGACTTTACTGTTTCCTGTGTAGATACTTAACATACAAGTGGTGTAACAGCATTGGCTGTAGCGGATCACTTGCGTGACTTCACAGTTATTGGTGGTAAGTGTTGCCCGACATCACCATAGGTATGTTACTGTAGAAAGTTTTAAACGCCTCAATGAGAAGCATTTCTTGAGACACTAGCACAATGTTCCATGGCTTCCAATAGAGATGTTGATAATATTTGCCATTTGGTATTTTTGGACATCTTTATTTGATGGAGTACTGTATGACCATGTCTCAACGTACAAAAGGCATAAAAAATTAGGTTACATTCATGGCTGTAGAGACAAAGGTAAATTATTACACTGACTGTATCAACGTTTCAAAATTTAATTAAGACACAATGTGGTCTATCTTGGAAGAAATAGCTTTGTGGTCTGAAAAAAATATATGCATTACTGGTTTCCGAACAAAAGTGGAAAATTGGTGTCACACCCTATAGAAATTGCGAATGAATTCAATAGTTCAATTTTTACATGCATTGAGAAAAAGTTGTCTCAACAAATACAGATTCGTTCATATTCCCCTATAAAATTTGTTCGAAGCTATAATCCCTATAACCCATTAAACTTCATCCTGAAGACTGTTTGCTGCAATGAAGTTCTGAAAATGCCAAATGCTTTATCTATCAACAAAGCCACCGGCCCAGACAATTTTACCTGGTACGGCTCACATGTTTAACGCGTCTTTCCATTCACGATGGGTACCTACTGATTGGAAATCTGCGAGGCTGCCACCCGTGTATAGAAAGGCTCTAGGATCGATTCAGGAGATTACAGGCCTATTTTTGTTTTGTCTGTGATTTCTATACTGATTGACAAAATCGTGCACACTCAATTATATGATTACTTTCCCAAAATAAGCTTCTTTATGTATGCCAGTCTGCAGGGTTCCGAGCAAAACATTCTACACAAACTTCTCGTCACAAGCTTGCAGAATAGTTGTATCAAGGCATATATGATGGAAAGTGGGGATAATAGCATCTGACTTACGTAAGGCCTTTGATAGGGCTGAGCATGAGATTCTTCTTACAATGCAGCGCGCTCAGCATCAGAAACGGTTTCTAACATGCTTTTAATGTTGTCTTCAAAACCGAATTCAAGCAGCATGTATGAATGGCACTCTGTCCTCCCCCGAAAAATCACAACTGGAGTGACACAGAGTTCAACTTTGGGACCATTACTTTTTCTTATTTGTATGAACTATGTGCCTTCGTTTGGGGAATTTTGACAGCTCAGATAAAAAAGGTATGCTGACGACACAATAGTATATTTCCCCCAAAATGATATCGGGCTCTCAAATGAATCTTGTGGCTGACCTTCTCTCCGTTTGAAATTGGTTTTGTGTCAGCAAGCCAAGCTTGAACATAGATAAAACGAAAAGTATGATCATCATGTGAAAGCATAACACTCCCCCCCCCCTTAAAATTATAGCCATGAACTTAATATTGCAATAAATTGTACACCATTTTCACAGGTACAACATGAGAGTAGTTTGGTGTTGTTTTGAATGTATTATGCTTCAACATTCATGGTATAGGAATCATATGAATCACCCGTGCATGAATGAACGTATTTGGTAATATCTGGTCAATAAATTGTATCCGTTAGGGAAAGTTCTTAACTCACTCAACTTAGAAAGTGTACAAAACAGAATTGCAGGCAATTTGATATAACGTGTACTGACATTATTAACATTATTCAAAGCTTTCCTATTCTACCAACCTGGTGGCTTTCTGGAGGATAGGTAGATAGTTGATGCTTGTGATTTCAACAGGAAAATCAGTCACAGTCTCACGTAAATTGCCCAACGACCTATGGAATGTAACAAGAGCTCCCATATACATTTCATTGTACCTTCGTGGCCTTTGAGTGACACCTTTTAGCATGAAATTATGTTGCTTTTTTCGCAGATTAGAGTGGTGTCAAAATCAATTTTCCTGAACATTGTTTCGCTAACATGAAGAGTTCTACCCATGGACATTTGCACTTTACTGTTGCTTTCTGAATGAGATATAAGTTTAAAGCATCTGGTAGTTCGAAATATCACTTATATGCTTAGATCACGATGATTTACGCATGAATTAATTTAGTTTTTAGGATTCAGGTGCCCTGCCTGCTTGTACTTTTTTTCGCAGTGATCTCTTTGGTGTTCACTTGGTTCATCAGTCTGTTTCGGGAGCAGATTTTAGACAACACAGAAGTGTGCCACCTGCAGAGTTAAATTATCTCTAACATGTTGGATGGTACCAGAAGTCCTGGTCATCCTGCTACTCTACTCTAGACCCAAGCCACCTTGAAGAAGATACCCATGCAGGCACTGAGTCTTTTATCAATAGGAATGGTGATACGCAGTCACCGTTCATGTAACACAGGTGAGATCTCATCCCATGCTTTTGTTTTGCCTGTTTTTTCTCCATCGATCTGGAGGTCAACCCTGTTCCGGCAGAGGGAACTTCTCCATGACCAGTCTGAGTACTAGGACCAGCCCTGATTTGGTGTTTCTACTGCAGAAATTATTGCTGGGCAAAATATCAAGGCCCATAGTTGTTTTTACATATTTATACAACATGATGTGTTTCATATTTGTAAAACAAGAAGATCGCATGCTGATGACTGTGGCCTGTGCGTGCAGTGGACTTCATACGCTTCCACAAAAACGGAGCTGTGAATAATTGGCTCGCGCAATCTTCAATTAATTTAAAATACAGACCCTAATCTAAATTATAATATCCTGGAAGAAACATTTAAGTAAGCTAAATAAAAAATATTTTCCCCTCACGAAAGTAAAATACCAAAAAATAAACCCTGTAATTCGAAATGGATATCTGCAGGCATAATTATGATTAAGTAAATACCGTGGTAATTCATTCAAGACATTGATATCGATTCACCCAGAAGCGAAATTCTCATGACAAAATGTGTACACATATAACCGCAACCTTTACTGAAACCTTACGCAAGAAAATATATGTATTACCACCCGGAATTTGAAAGATAGAAATCCAATAAAAAGGAAACTTCGGAGTGAAAAAAAAAGTATTTTGAATATGCTTACTAATAAGAAAGGTTTCAGGTAATTTTGATATAAATATGAATCAACATATAAGCAACAGATTCGAAATTGCCAGGAAATTCAATAACTTCCTGCTAGTAAAATAGATGCACATGGCAAACCTACTTGTGCTAGTTATCTCATTTTATATACATAATGTCAGATATAAATTTAAATTTATTCAGGTGAATGCCTTAGACGTAAAAAAGGTAATCTAGAATCTTCAAACAGAGGCTAGTTGTGGACATGACGAAATATCTGCTAATTTAGCTCAGTTAATTGAACCACTCAAAAGCCGAAGTCAGCCATTATAATTAGTAAATCGTTTCAAACAGATATTTTTCCAAAGAGTTGAAAACAACGAAACCAATTTACCAAAAGGCGACGCCCATTTATTTCATAACTACAGGCTAAGTTCTCTTTAACCTTCCATTTCTAAAGTTTTCGAACAAAAATGTTTTCAATCAGTTATATGAATATTTTCAAACTTATACTTTATTATGCGATAGCCAATATGGATTTAGAAAACAGAATTGCACTGTACATGCAGCTTTAGAAATAACTGATAAAATTCTACATCAAATGGACATAGGTATGACACCAAGTTTAGACCTATCAAAAGGGTTTGATACCGTGTATCATGACATCTTACTTTTTAAATCAAGTTCCTATGGAATTTAAGATAGACAGCTTCAGTGTTTTCATAGTTACCTCCAAAAATGTACCCAATATGTTGATGTCAATGAAGTCTAATACATTACATGTTAGCACAGGCGTTCCACAGGGGGGGGGGGGGCATTCTTTTATCCCTTCTGTGCATAATTTATGTTGATGACTGGTCAGCACCAACAACCTTCGTCGTATAACTATACATGCGGATAATACAGCCTTGCAACTTACTATAGAATGTTTCGACTTAACCCCAAATTCAAATATGATCCAAAGTAATGATCAAAGATCCACAGCAATAAATAAAGAAGTAAATAAAATCCATGTTTTGACAGGGAGGGGAATGCCATTCTTTACCAACCTGCTAAAGCCAGAGAGTATTTTACCATCACATCTGGGTGGTCATGTCAAAGTCGATCCCTCAGTCATCCATCAAGGATATTGCTGAAAATGTAAGAATGATCAGGAAATATATATATATATATATATATATATATATATATATATATATATATATATATATATATATATATATATATTGTTCATTGCTATTGGCAATCTGGTAGGCATCATGTTGTACACTGTTTAACATTTGCATTAAATTGCATTTGTCTGATTCCTTACCAGACTTCAGTTTGGGCCCTCAAAAGTGTCCCCCCTCAATTTTATACCAATTACCCAAGCAGTTTAAGATCAGATTATTTATTGTTCTCTCAAAAAAGCCAACAAAAGGGGATGACTGCGGCACTGTTAGCTCATCTGGCCATGGATGCATAGACTAAAGTGGTCCTGTGAACATCGAAATAAAAACAAGAGCACTATTTTTGATATCATCATCACTGTTTGAAATAACAAGGTCTTCAAACACACAGTTCTGCAGTCATAAAATTTAAAAGGAAAAGTGACCACGATATAAGCCAATAGGTCTGTTTGATATTTTAATGTCAAATTAGACATCAAAGAAACTACACAGGTGCTCCGCCATTAGCACTCAATAATAGCCATAGGCTCAGGATCCACCATTACCGAGATCTAAGGCAACAGGTTAGTTTTGACATTTCAATCATAAAAGGTCAAAATAAATAGCACAAAAAGAAACCCACAGGTATTTTCCGATTAGTGTTTAATAGTAAACTTTGTCACAATGCTAACATGTACACATGGTTCTTACCAGTCATTCATAAATTCAAAATTTCTTTAAATCGGGAAATGCCTCAAGAATCTGTAGTGAACAAACATATATCGTGTCCAGACACATTACCGCTAAGGGAGTCTGACATGCAGTTTGTGCCAAAAAGTCAAAAATGTCAAAAACACACACACACACAAATTCGTTAAAAACAGAACGAGTAGCAGGGTCACCTAGTAAACACATTAATGTCCAGGACTCCCCAAAGGTATTCACATAAAATGTACATGGTTCAGAGAGCGTTTATAAAATTTTGTCAAAAATAAACAAAACATCAGACAACATGAGGAGATCAAAAGACACCTGACCTTTTGAAAACCTTGTAGAGACTGTACCAAGGTGCATTTCTACACGGTTTAAAATGCATCTGGCTGATGGTTTAGAGAAGTTGAAAATGTGAATCACTGTTGCAATCAATATTGACTTACATATTAACCATTGAGGTACGTACACTAGGCGACAAGTACGCGTATCAAAAAATCGTCAAACAAACAGAGGTAATGAGCGTCACCACCCATGGGGTGGATAATTTTTGTGACCGTTTCACCAGAAACATTTGCACCGGCTGAAACTTGGTGAAAATGTACCTTGTGTTTTGGAAAAGATGGAAATAGCCAAAACACTAAATTTTAGGTTAAAAATTGAAACAAATAGCGGCAATACTTGTTGATCAAATTACGATCCAAGAGTTTCCTTAGAAAGTATGACTCGTTTCTTCAACTCATGATCTAGAAAATTTTGTGCCCTATATTAATAAAATAGAGAAATTGTTTGTCAGGGATAATTACAGCTTAGATCAATTGATGAAGACGAAATGCTGGTAGCATTTTCTTACCCTGTCTTTCAACCAAGAAGACATATATTTGGCTTGAAACTGGAGCTTTTTATGGTCTTTTGTTGTTGTTGGTGGTGGTGGTGTCGTCTATAACCCATATATCGTGGACAAATATCAAAGAAGTCTGCAAAACTAGAGCCTTCGATCTATGTCATACGACACGCGTCTGTGATTGGCAAGGCCTACACGCTCAGTGCCGATAAAAGTATATGCACTATATGTTGTACCTGCTCTTTCCCACCCCCATTCGTCCTTGCATAATTCTCTATATCATAATCGCCAGAGGACTCGAGCCTTGGATGATGCCTGCCCACCTTTTTTTTCACGCTGAGTTCATCCCAAACTCACCTTTAGAGTAATAACGTGTAATCTTGCCACCAAGTTTATGATACTCGAGCAATTCCACAATCGACGTGCAGGCGTGTAATTCTTGTATCTATATTCCTGTTGACACTGAATCTGAAACCTATAATACGAACATGCTAGCTGTAACTGATGTTTAACTACACAACAACCCTCCTGTCAGTTCTACCAGGTGATTGCGGATCAAAAAAGTACAAACGTATGAAGACATTTACGGTTCAAAAATGATTGAATGTATCCTGGATACGATTATGTTTACCTGTGTCCTTACCTTCCATTCTATCGATTTGTTTCGCACCTTTTACGGATGACCTACTGTAATTCATGCTGGTCCATGAAACTGTTTTCCTATTCGCATTGACGCATCATGCGCCGCAGGCAATATTGAAAACCGGTTCATGGCATGAACGTGGTGCGCATGTTTCCCTGCGTGTCATTATTATTATCATCATCATCATCATCATCATCATCATCATCATCATCATCATCATCATCATCATCATCATATTTGTTGAAATAAAGTGTCAAAGGACCTTACATTGTTGGGAATATATCTGTTATGTCCTAATTTAATTATTCATTCGATAATACTCCACATATGGTCGAACGATAAAGTCACTGTCACTGCTTCGCCCGAAACAAATCAAGGATGGGTTTCAAGTAAATCAATATGGTAAGCCTATACCCAATATTGCACCATGGCATCAATATAGTTACTCTGATTTCAGATTAAGGTTGTGATTATTTGTAATGTTTATACCAGAACCCCTCGAAAAACCTGATTGGCTGTGTAAATTGGAATCGAATACATGTAAATGTCACAGGCCTTTACAGTTGAGTCGAAAAAAGAACCTTACGCGAAAATTTATCCGTCTGTTGTCTCTGCGCGATTAAAATTTTCTACTTTTCACTGTTAGCTGAACCATTTTGGCGAGGAACTTACGAGGAATGTATCTTGCGTGGTCTCTGTTAATAGATTAGTTTTTTTTTTTCATTTTTGTTACGCTAAAATAGGGCATAGTAACTGTAACAACATTATTATACAGCAAGTAATTTTATCTATAGTATTTTAACTTGAATCAATAATCGCAATATTTATTTTAAAAAAAGGCATTTTGGGATTCTTCAAAGAAGTACTTTAATCTGAAAAAGTAACAGCATGATGTGTGATTGAGCAAGACTGTAAATATACACGTGACTCTTTTTGCAGGCTATTTCAAACTTGACTACGAAAAATTCAATATTAGTTTTTTAAAACATTGTCTCGGTGTGCATCGCAAAGCATCAAATATTGCAGTTCTTGGTGAACTTGGCCAATTACCGCTGTCACTGAAAATTTTGAGACTCGTCTGTAAGAACTGGTTGAGAATTGTTAATTTACCAACCGATAGCCTTCTGTATGACGCATATTTATGTAATGTCACGATGTCATTAGAAGGGAAAAGTACGTGGTTGCAAACTATTTCGGACACGCTACATGGTATAGACATGAAACATTTATGGGACAACTGCGGAAACAAAAGTGGTTGTTTTCCGGATAATATATTAAAAAAACTTTCCCAAATTTTATTTTCGAAACAATGGAAACAGAAAATGAATAATAATGAATCAGAAGATACAAACTGAGAAGCTATGTTTTATATAAAAGAGAATTTAGATTCGAAAATTATATACATATGATCAAAGATTTTACCATAAGAAAAAATATCTCAAGACTAAGAATCAGTGCACATAACTTGGCAATCGAAAAAGGAAGGCACAGACGTCGATCAAAATTACCCATAGAATTAAGACTTTGGGAGCAATGTAATCTCTTAGAGGACGAGTGTGACTTTGTTGTTGCCTGTCAAAAGTTTTCTGAACCCCAAAGAAAATTGTTAAATTCAATTTCGGACATGTTTCCAGAATTTTCTGGTTATACTGATCTGGAAAAATTTATCTTTATTATGGAATCATCAGAATATGAAATGATCAGAAATTTTGGAATTTATATGAAAGAAGTTATGGCTATCAGAGGAAATCAATTATAAAAAAAAATTATATTTCGATATCAGATACTTTCTCTCATGTAGGCCCTATCTGAAAAATCACTAACAATGTTTGAATAAATCAGAAATCTGTTTTTTTTTTCTTTTGCCAGGTGCGAATGGTAGGACTTGTCTCCTGGGGTTGTCTAATATGTTTGTGATTTATTATCACTTTTTTTTGTCTCAACACTTTGTTTATATAGGGGTTGGTGTTGTTGATGTCGTGTTTCTGTGTTGTAATCAACGTGTGAAAAGTTTGTATTTGTTTCGCTTGGCATACTGCCGCACTTTTTGTACACTGTAGTGCAGCCAATAAAGTTCATAAAGTTCATTCATGTATGGGACAGTCTGAGACATTTTAATCGGTTGCATATATCAGTGTATCGCTTCTGTTCTTTTATTTATACTCATAACATTGCATATTTTGATTAGAAATAAATTTAAGTTGTTAAACAAAACAAAGCTGTAAGAAGCCGTTTCTGCGGAATGTCTGCGATATAGTCCATTACATTGATACGAAGCGTTTGGGTAGAAGGGGATGATCAAAAGGCTGATCGAAGCACGCTAAGCAAGTCATTAAAGAGATGTTCATGTATGATTGTTCGAGAATACTTTTTGTAACACTTTCAGACAATATGCTTATACAGAGATTGGTCTGGGGCTGGACGTATCAAGTGTACAGACCCGTCGTTGTACTGGCAAAGTGTGTAACCTTAGCAAGTGGTATGCATCTGACGTAGAATTCACCATTTTACACAATATTTTTTTAAAGGCTGTTAAGAGGGGTGCTGTTTGATGTACCAATTCCCTGAACAGTTTGCGAGGTATTCCATCCAGGCCTATTGTTCTCCAATGGGTAGGTTTTCCAATAATGTCTCAAGTTTCGAAGTTGTTCCATCAGTACATGAGGACATAGGAGCATTTTCTGCGATTTGTAGAACCACATTTGTCAGTCGGGTTTTCACCTATTATCATGAAACATGTCTTGAAACAGTGAGCTTTTTCAGCTAGATGTGACAGCAGTCGACCATCTGATTCAAGTTTAATAATAGTCTATAAAAAAAACGCTGTTTGGCAGAACTTCCCTCACTGTTGAGCATAACTTGTCAGTCTGGAACATACTTTCTTGAATCAGGTGATCATAATATTCTTAATTTACTTGTTAAAGCAAAGATATCAATGTTACATCACTATGTTCCCGTACGTTTAAGTCAAACGAAACGTACCGTTTGATTTCATGGCCTTCTTCCTTAGTTCATCGCACATGTATATATGTGGCGTCCTACCGTCATTGATTCAAAGGATGTGAGAACCCCTGACCACAACAGCGCGTCACTGTGTATGCACATCGCAATTATTGTTAATAAATGATGTAAAAACTTCCCATGCAGAGATACCAACTGTCCCTCATCATCAGGAACAGTCCCTGAAATTAACTTAAATTTTTACCAATTTACCGTGTTTGTACCGCATTGAAACGAATTTCTTATATATTTTGAAGTATGCTGTGTCCCTGATATTGTTACTTAAATGTCCCTGAAATGGCATTTTAAATGTTGGCATCTCTGCCCATGCTGCATTTATGTTCAGAGCAGCTAAATTTTTGTCCCATGAGAACTTAAGGAATTAGTCATAAAAGCTTTGTATGCAGTGACTGTTTTAGATGCGGCCTTGGTTGTCCGGATCTTGTCAAGCTGTTTACACAAGATTCACTAGCCGCACGCCTGAAAGGTTACAGTTGGTTGCTTGCCGTTGTTTTTGTAAATTTTGTTTCCAGGGATCCATGTTTCGTGACAAGAAAGGTAAAGTACCAAACTTTATGAAAATGGGAAAAAAAAGGCATTTTCTGTCCGGTCATGATTTTGCCATTATAACTCAATCCCTTCGGCTGCCAAATTCTACAACAATATGAGAGATAACGATTTGTCACAATTTTACACTTCTATATCGTCATCTCGAAACAGAAATCCCTCCTTAATCCAATTGGAATCGCTCCAGGCTCCAGAATATTATCTCTATACTTGGTTGACGTGAAGGTCTCCTCGATGACTTCTAATAAAGACTAGTACTGAAAAGATACAGTACCTCCCACCATATCGAAACCATCGCCAACGTGATCAAGATGACAAATTTGATTGGATGCTGAGACTTGTCATCTTGGCATGTCACACACTGACTCTGCCACCATGACATCGAAGGGAAAATTTGACTCCTCAGTAACTTGGAAGTGCACGACACGACTGCGCTGTGGTCCAGTTCCTAATCTGTCAGCACCAGTCAATACTTTTTATGAGTTTTAGCTCTGTTGATAGTCAGTCAGCAGAGCTTATCAACTAAGTTTGCATCCTCCATCTGTCCGTTTAACTTTTTTTACATTTTCGACTTGCCGTTGCATGGACAGTTTTAGTTTTGCACATGGGTCTTTCTCAGGTGGTCCTCTACCACGTTTGCAAAGGAGACGATGATGCAATACTTTTTTCTTTTCTTTTCTATCAATTAAGTTTTTGAAAAAAAAATCTTTTCAGGAACTACATAGCTTTGATATTACATAGAGGGTCATATGGGGTCTTGATATTCTCGATTTTCCATATGAATTTGATAAGGCTATTTTCGACTTCTCCAAAACAGCAGAACAGAATTGCATGCTATTTTATCAGAATAAAATTTGACTAAGGGTAATGAAATTTTGCAAAAATAATGAGAATGTGTTAATTTTGGACGAAGCTATGGGATATTGAAGTTTGGGACCATGTTTAGGTGACTACTGCTACTTTATGAGCATGTAGTATTACTGTATATATATTGCAATATTGTCAAATAGAATGCTTTGCTTTTACACAGAGGTGTATCCCAGGTAGGCTTCTACTAGATTTGTGAATAGGATGATGAAGCAATAATTTTCTATTCTTATGATTTTTTTAACTAGTGTGCAACATTTTTTCTTTTCATGAACTCAGACTCGATCTATTGCTTTAATGCTGTGCACAGGGTCAATTGGGGTTACGTAGTTTGCATTTTGGCCACATGGTGACGTTGCAAATTTTTTATGTTCCGTGATTCTTTTCTGTCTTAGTGCTATTTTCAACTTTTCCGGAACATTGGAACAGAATGCATTTTTTTCCAGAATATAATTTGCCTAAAGATGGCGCACGTTTGCAAAAATGCTGGAATTGTGTTTTAATACAATTATGGGACATGGAACTGTGGGAGCCATACGTCAATGAGTGCTGCTACTGTACAAGTATAGCATCAGCAACAGTACGGTGCATGTATTGCAACTTTTACTACAATCCAATAAACTGTTATGAATCATCCCTTCAAGATGGCCGGAAATGTGATCAATCCAAATATTGAACTGTGGTTTACTGCTGTGGTTATGTTATGTGAAATGGTTGACTTGTAGCCAAAATTTGCGTGTGGGAATTCTGAAGGTCTAAAAAGACTAACGTGATGGATATATATATATATTATATATATATATATATATATATATATATATATATATATATATATATATATATATATATATATATATATATATATATATATATATATATATATATGTGTGTGTGTGTGTGTGTGTGTGTGTGTGTGTGTGTGTGTGTGTGTGTGTGTTGGTCTGAAATCAAACTGTTTGTCCTTGTCCTTCCGGAAAAAAAAGGACAAAGGCACAGGGCATAAACGGTCGACGAGTCTTCCGTGTGCTGATCTCGGGTTTATCACTGATCACCGTTTCCCAGCAGGTCAAGCCTAATTCTCACCAGATTAAACATTCCTGCAAAAGGGGAAACCAGGGAATTTGCCAGGTGCTACATTCTAGACAAAACAAACGCTCGAGATCGTCTTACCTGTAATTAAATTACTGAACAATAGCTTTCTTTTGTTAAACTTTGCTTTGTGCCGCACGTGCCGCCCACGTGCGTCCAGCGAGTTGCCCGTCGTGGTTTTGTGAAAGCAGACACAATTTGGCCACGAAGATGGAACAGGTAAGACCTGTCGGTGGATTCGGATTGTGTGGGCACATGCATGCGTTGTTCATTTTGTTTTGCACAAGTTTTAATGAAGTTTTCATGGTAATGTATACAACATGAACGTAACTGTATAAATATTTCATTTTTGCAGGAAAAAATATCGAAGAAGACCGGAGTATGTTTCGAAAGTGGAAAACCACAGGTTTATCCGAAATGGGACACACGACCGCGCCACGATGACAGCAAGCGAGGGTCCGGTCAGGGAGACGGAGCTGGTGGGCACCTAGCCCCAAGCCAAGGGACCTTCCCTCGCTCTGTTAAGCTTGCGGCCACCCGCAAGCTTAACAGAGCGAGGGGAGGTCCCTTGGGGCTAGTGGGCACCCTGCGGAAAGTTGGGAGGTTTGACATTCAGTAGAGTATATTTTATCTGCCATTATATTTCCTAATCAACGTACTTTATTATACCAGTGACTATATTTAAATATTCAAGAGATATCACGTTGCAAAAAATACGTGTTTTGGGGAGCATTTTTCTTCCCCGGTTTTTTTTTTTTTTTTTTTTTATTGCTAATCTTTTCTTACACAGTGAAAGTCCGACTATCGTCGAGACAGAATTCATGACTGCAATTTTGTGACATGCTTTTAAAATTTAGGTTAATTTTCTCCTGTTTGAATCGATCTATCCAGTAGCATGTAAAAGAGTGCATTATAGTATTTTTGGAAAAAAAATCTGCACACACGAACAGGAATAACCGAAATCGTTATTTTTGGAGTGTAAATACAACGTACAAGAACCAGAAATGAGAACGCATGGCCACTAATTGCATGTAGGCATCTGGCCCTTTGGATATTCGAATTAGGAGGCAGTGTGTACGGAAGTATTCTACAGTTTGGGGGATGTCAGGCCACTGACAATAGATATCGCAAATCTTGTTTTTCATAGGCTACAATATGCGTTTCATTTAATAAATAAACTTCATTGTCATTGTTTTCATGAGCGTGTGAGGAAAACTTTATGGCTGGTATTTTGGATGAAGCGCTATCGCGCTTCATCCCAAAAATACCAGCCATAAAGTTTTCCTCACACGCTCATGAAAACAATGACAATGAAGTTTATTTATTATATTTACATTTTTTCCTATTTTTTCGATTTTTGATAATAATTACAAGTGATGCACGATCGCCAAAGAACGTTTTTTCCACATAAATTGCCTTGGTTTAAGGGGGGTGTGATCAATAGAAAGATAAGCGCTAACCACGCCCCCGTTACCTGGCAACCAGTCTATCCCAAAAGCAACAAACAGGAAAGAAAAATAGTCCCTTTGTAAATGTTCATTTATTTGAACAGATAGCTTTACAAAATACAAGATTCGTTCACATTAGGGAAAAAGTATACAAGTAAGTTATTTTTTGGGATAAAATACCCAGAATAACACAATGAATACAAGATTAACTATTAGTCATGATTACCATGACTGTGTTAAAATAATTCCAACATGTAATGAGACTTATGATGCAATGAGAGTCAGTGCCACAGATATATATTTAAGTATTGCAGATTTGAAAACAGGTAAAGCTGGTGGTCATGATGGGGTGTGTGCAGAACATCTTAAATATGCAGGGCAAAGTATTAATAAGGTGCTTGCAAGTTGTTTCACTGCAATGTTGGTACATGGATACATTCCAGGAGACTTTATGAAAACTATTTTGGTGCCGATTATCAAAAATAAAACTGGTGACATGCATGATAAAAGTAATTACCGTCCTATTGCTTTAGCTACCATGATGTCTAAGGTATTAGAAAAGGTAATTTTAAGAAGATGTAAAGAATTTCTTGATACATCTAGTAACCAGTTTGGATTTAAACAGAAACATTCGACTGATTTGTGCATATTTATGTTAAAACAGTTTTTACATACATACAGCTCTAGAGGAAGTCCCATGTTCGTTTGTTTCCTGGATGCTTCCAAAGCATATGACCGTGTGAGACATTTGAAATTATTTAAGATACTGATTGATCGTAAGGTTCCGTCATACATTGTTCGTATTCTTGCTTTTTGGTACTGTAATCAGGTCATGTGCGTCCAATGGAACAATGTTAAGTCTAATTATTTTTTAGTCTCCAATGGCGTCCGTCAAGGTAGTTTATTGTCCCCCGCTCTTTTCAATGTTTATATTGACCAGATATCTGTGAAACTTAATAAGATTAATGTTGGCTGTGTACAGAAAAAGAAAATTGTTAACCATTTAATCTATGCAGACGACATGTGTCTTTTTGCTCCATCTGCTAAAGGTCTACAGAAACTATTAAATAAATGTCACAAAGAAGCATGTGAATTAAATATAAAGTATAATGTAAAGAAAACTGTTTGTATGTGCATTTCACCAAAGGGTTGGAAACTTGTAAGATTGCCATTGTTGAATTTAAATAATTTTGTACTTAAATATGTAACAAGTTATAGATACTTGGGAGCTTTTATTACTAATTGCTTAAGTGATGATGAGGATGTTCAAAGACAAATCAGAAGTTTGTATAGCAGAGCCAACATGCTGGCTAGAAAGTTTTCTAAATGTTCTCATGAGATCAAAATAAATCTTTTTAGGGCATACTGTGGAAATGCCTACTGTAGTCAACTGTGGGCCTGTGTCAGAGCTTATCAGTTGAATCGGTTGAAGGTCGCATATAATAATGCCTTTCGGATTGTTATAGGTTTACCAAGAAGATATAGTGCCAGCGAGATGTTTACATACAACAGAATAAATAGTTTTGGTGAATTCATTAGAAAAGAAATATATAGTTTTTGGATGAGAGTTCTTGATTCGGTTAATCCCATTATTCAGAACATGATAAATACTGGATTTGGATCAATGGCTTTGTATACATATGATAGGTGGGTCAGGCTGCTGTACTCTGGGAATTACTCCCAGAGTGCAGCATCCTGAAACCCTAGATATGTTTGATTTGTGGTCTCCAGTCTCAGGTGTCGCATAATACTAAGCACCATTTTAACATTATTTTAATACATGGATCATTTTCATCTATCATTGTACTTCACCATTGTGTATATACATATTTGTAATGTCTTTATGGGCCCTAGTGGCTTGAAATAAAATATTATCTTATCTTATCTTATTAGCTATACTGAAAAGTACTGCCCAATGTACTGGCGTATAAAATTGTGAAGGGGCTGCATAGCTGGCGCGTGCAGACTCGCGTGTAGACGATGTCTTCATGAGCTGGTGAGGAAAACAACAGTTCCTATTCTTTCAATGTGAAACAATAAAGGGAATGTAAATATATAACTTTATGATGACCAGGTAGCTTTTTGTACCTGGGAGAAGTAACACATAGGAGGTAGTAAGGTCAACTCTGCAATTCCTCACAAAA
>OZ026624.1:92737783-92932783 GCA_964020975.1 Hermodice carunculata
GATTAAGTTTTCCCATCTCGTTACCTTCATTGTCGATTCCATTGATTTGTTTTCCCCCTTTTTTTACTGATAACCAACTGGTTCATGATAGCCCATGGTACCAAACCTCATTTGCTGTGAGGCATCATGCGTCACATGATGTATCAGACATGGTTCGTGGCGCGCATTTATAGGTGCGTGTATTTTTCTTGGATGTTTGATAACATTGATTGGACATGTGCAGGAATGAACTGATAAAGCACCATGCGCTTGTTATCTGCCTGCTGTTTCCTTATTTAATTATTTATTTGATATTTGTATCAATTCCATTTACACCAAATCCATATGTCTATGATCATAAAACGAGAATGAAACAATTCGTTGCGGGGGGGGGGGGGCGCTCCCTACTTTTTAAGGTGGGGGTGTGCAGCTCAAGTTTTTCAGAGTTACCCTTCATTAGGGCTCCCATCCTACCAAATAATGGATTTTCATTAGGGCGCGTCAATCACTTTCACAGCATGCGCCCTGTTCACGGGGCTGGAGCGTAAATCGTCTGGTCTTGATTAGGGGCCCCTTGATTTTATTAGTGACCTTGGTTAGGGGTCTCAGAAAAAATTATGGACCTTCGTTAAGGAAATCTTGGGAAAATTGATACCTTTGTTAGGGAAAGTACCGGCGAAAAGGCACCCTACAGAGCGGCACATCCCCATTACGCTCGGTATATGCAGTAGCCCCCCACCCCCTGATTCGTTGGCACTTTTACACGCCATGCTTATCCCGTTAGCGTATACCAGAGGCCACAGTCACCAGCACGCCAGCAAGTGACATTAAGCCATTTGTAAAACAACCAGTAGAGGGTCAACTACAGGTCACACCTGAAGGCTTTACAACCTTACCTCCATGTCCACCCCAGGGTGCAGTGTAAAATGGTCCAGAAAAGTACACCCTGTAATGTTAGCACAACACTTACCGACAATCCATCTACCAGCCAAACTACGGAGACAGTTGAATCTGCTGGACAATGGCGGCAATTTCAGTAGTTCCAACAATTTAAGAAATATCTTGAATTTCAGAAGTTTCAAAAATATAATTCCAACTCCTCTCACTGACTTAATTCTTAACAAAGCTTATTGTCTCACCTGGTGAGCTTACCATGGACAAAAACGAGCATGCATATACATAATTCATTACTACTTTTGTGCCGCTGTGTTCTGGCCCATATTATTATAACCTTATTCCTTTCTTGTTACATTTACCGTAATTTGGCATTAAATATTTTCCACTTTATTTTCACTTGTCTGTATAGTCTTCATTGAACTGTTAGAAGTAGTAATAATAGTAATAACATGATTTGGTCAGGTGTAACACTTTTTAACTGGCCCAACAACAATAATTGGCAGCCCTTCAGTGTCATTAGCACTATCGCTTCGCTCGGGCGCTAAAGACAGTGTCGGGCTGCTAATCATTGATGTAGGGCCAGTTAAAAAGGGTAACGCCCTCCAAAATCATGTTATTGTTATATTATGACATTGCCCCGGGTTCTTTCCTGGGTACTTGAAGAGGTGAGAGGTGGGAGTAAGGGGTTCTCCGTACTAGCGAACTGGGCACTTTTATTTGCTTTACGCACGTACTGGAATCCCTTTGAATTTCTGTACTTTGTACCAACCATTATTTGTACATTTTCTCAATTTCTGTGCAAAATCATTTGTACCAGCATCCAGCCTCCTCCCCCCCACCCCACCCCCACCCCCCGCCAGGAAAACGTATAGTGACATTTCCGTATTTAACCAACTTCGCAACTCACTGACTGCCTTTTTTTGGTCTTTTTTGGGGTGGGTGGGTTTGTTTTTGTTTTTGTTTTTGTTTTGTTTTGTTTTTTGTTTTTTCGTTTTGTTTTTTTTTTCTTTTGTTTGTTTGTTTTTTTGTATTCTTAAAAATCTTGTTTGCCAGGTCAATTGGCCAATCACAATCAATCAGTTGAGCAGGTCAGTCACCATGGCAAATTTGATGGTTTTCTAAAATAATAGTGTCAGAGAAGAGAGAGAGAGAAGGACAGAATTCTATGATTTAGTCATATTGAACACATTGACGTTCTAGAACTGTAATTATGATCATGATTGAAAAAAAAGGATACATGTCATAGATGTACTGAAAGAGTGATGATAGATATCCTCACTCCTTAAGTACATTTATGAACCCTGAAAGGGAGTTTGAATGGATTATTGCAAAGTTCCTTCTTGGGTTTCCCATGCTAGCGAAATGGAGGCCCTCTTTTTTCTGTATTTCTGAGCATCAAAATATATGTTCCTACTGGCCATTATGTTGGAATATTCCTATTTTCAGTGTTCTGTTATGGCAAAATTATTTCCTGTACTGGTATTTTATTTATTTAAGAATCTACCCCTTTACACCGGGGGCACCAACGAGCAGGGCAGAACTCGTGGTGCATCTGAAACACAGAATTTTCACAGTTTGCATAAAACACATATTGAGAAGTTAAAAAGATACCCGTTCACAAACAAGTGTCACGTGGAGCGTCACTGCTTGCGCCCGCATTTAGCATACATAAAAACATGTCTACATACATGTCTATTTGCAGCTGCTATTTACAACGTACAAAAATAAATAACTTCACATATGATTCCTGCCACGAACTATACAGTTAGGTCAGACTAGGGGTCACTGATTGACTGATTCCTAAAGTGCCAAGCTTTAATTAAAAAATCTTTGGAGATACGATCAAAGGCGCAGCCAATCTTAGGGCCAAATTCGTAGAGATGCTCACCAAGGAGCCAGCAAATTTTATTATTCAAGGAAGAGGCCGAAAAACGTTGCCAAACGTGGTCAAAATATTGCGTTTTGCACTCTCTTTCTAAGCATACGTACATTTATGATCGTATTTAATTAAGTGCTGGACATAAAAATTAAAAAGTGGGGTAAATCTTCCTCAGCACTGTTGCACAAAACACATTTACCATCAGAAATATTCCATCTTTTCAAATGTTCACTTAAACCCAAACATCCTGTTCTGTCCAGAAATTTCAATCTTACACCAGCAAAATTGTCCACACTAAATAAATATTTCTCACCGAAAGTAGACCGTTTAAACATTTGGTACCAATTAAGCGGCCTTTTCTCATCAATTTCCTGAAAAATTGTAATTTATACCCTTCGATGGATAATTTTACAAAACGACGTAACCAATTTGGATTTGACGATCGGAAAACACGGTCCATACATACATTATTAAACGTTTTTCTCATTTCATCCACATACGGCCATGCACCAGGAGTGTTTCCACCATTAGGCTCAAACAAAGAATCAAAGATTTGTTTACACAGCCTTGTGTCCGGCAAATAAAATTTCATCCTGTGGAAGTATTTAACTCCGATGTGTTCCAAATAAACATTGAAAGGCAACCACCCTAGCTCATCTATGGTCGCAGCCATTGAAGATGAAGAGTTAACCTGCAAAATGGCTTTAGCCATTGCATATTGTAATGATTTTACAGACACCTCAGATTCTTTCGTGTTACACACCCAAACTGCAGCACCATGTGAAATAGACGGCAAGGTAATGCTCTTCCATATAGTATTACCAAAACTTACACGGTTTACATTTTGATGGAATGAAAGTATACTACTTAAAAATCCTCTCAAACGTGTCCCCTTGGGAACGAGCAGTTCTTTTACATGTGGTGAGTCTTTCAGGGAGCTTGAAACAATAAAGCCTAAGTACTTACATGTTTAACATTCGGAAATAAAGTTATCACCCAACATCCATTTTTTGTTTAAATCTACTCTTTTACCTGCAACCATGACTTTAGATTTAGAGCAGTTGAAACTCATATTCCATTTTGAAACAAAAACTTGGGCAATATTTAACATACAGTTCAGTTGGTCTTCATTTTCAGCCAATAATGCTATGCCGTCAGCATATAAGAGACAAGGAATACGTTCATTTTTAAAAGGTATACCAACATTTCGTTCCTTTAACAGATCAATCAAATCGAGCATTACAAGGGAGAACAAAGTGGGGGAGAGGATGCATCCTTGCGTAGCTCCATTTAGCGTCTCGAACCACGAACTCTCAAAAGTATCGAATATAACTTTGTTTTCAACCTTATCATAAAGACCCTTAATGAGACGCCATGCTTTTTCCCTGAATCCCCTTTTCCCATAGAAGTAGAAAGAGTCTTTTCCTATTTACGGTATCGAAGGCTTTAGATATGTCCAAAAATGAGATCCAAGTTTTCAATTTTTGTCTTTTCTGTAAATTGCAAATTCCTTTTAAAATAAATACTTGATCCTCCAGTCTTCGATGCTTCCTATGGGTTCCATGCATCTCCCCTAATATGTTCTCCTGTTCTAAATACCTCAGAAATTGATCGACTATCGAAGTGAATACTTTATATATATTGGATGTGACAGTAATTCCACAATAATTTGACAAAATTTCTTTAGATCCTTCTTTGTGGATTGGTTTTATGTACCCTTGGAACCATTGACCTGGATAAACTTCTAGTGTCTTACACATGTTAAACATATCAACCAGGGAAGTAATCAAAGCTGTACCACCTTTCTTCAAAAATTCGTTGGGTATATGGTCTACATGTCCCTTCCCTGCAACTCTCAAAATAAAACTCTCAAAAAAGCCACCTATCATAAGACTCGCCTCTTTAGGCGCTATAGAGGTGCCTTAGGCTACGAATAAGAAGTCTCTTATTACCAAAGCGTGGGATAGATTTCGTTCCCAGCGTAACCGTACGACAGCCATCAGGAGACGCCCTATAAAAACTTAGTTTGAAGAAAGGTGTGAGGGGGGTCATAGAAATAAGGATTTCTATAAGGTAATTAAACCTTTTCTTTCTTCAAAAAACTAAATGGCTTCTACTCTAATGATAAACGATGGCTCAAACCTTCTTAGCGATCCTAAACAGGTGGCTGATTCCACCAACTCCTTTTAATCTAACATAGCAAATGAAATAGGATCAGACCACCAGCTTCACCAGGCCATCTGAGTTTAGCAATACCGCTGTGTTTGTGTTGGCTGGAACGTCTTTCTTAAGCCAAGGTACTACAGGCCATAAATAAACTGAAAAATGAAAAGTCACCAGGCAAAGATGGCATCCATAATGGAATGATTGAATGTAGCAAAGACGTATTATTACCGATACTCACCGATATCTTAAGTAAAATTCTCACCACTGGCGACTTTCCAGATATTTGACAAGACAACTCATTTACTCCCATCCATAAAAAGGGAAGCAAAAATGACCCAAATAACTACCCGGGTATTGCAGTCTCAAGTAGCCCGTTGAAATTATTCAGTTTGATTTTAAACACGAGACTCTCTGAATTCTGTGAGACACATAACTGTATTCCCGATATAATCAAATAGCTTTCCAGAAGTCGAGAACATCTGACCACATTCTTACATTAAAAACCCTGGTTGACAAATATATCAACAGACTCCCTAGACAGAACTTGTTCTTGGAAAAAATCATAATGAAACCAATATGAATATACGTGTATATTGGAGGGTATTGACAAGAAGAATTTTTCAGTGTGGGTGAAACTAAAGGCTTGCATATCGTGGTTGACTGACCTACTCTATCAAGTGCGCTGGAGTGAAAATTGAGTGTCTTGTGATGGCCCTTGTTCATTTATTTGTAGATATATGTGGATTTAACATTACAGGTATACTCCATGTATAGAAAAAAGGCAATGGTATGTGAGCCACTGGGGGTGCCGCCGGTAGTATTTGATGAGAGTTTTATCAAGGAGATATACATACTTTAGTTCAGGGCACATGTTATGAATGCCCTTGGTCATTTTTTCAAGGTGATTAGGTGCCGTAGTAAGTGGGCATGACTTTGAAACACAGACGTTATTTAACAGAAAATTAAATTATTCTGTGTCAAAGATTTGTGTTGTGGATGTAATTTCAATTTGGTATCTCAAGGGCCAGTTGAAGGTCATACCATTTTAGGTTGTGACTATTGAAATGCGTCATAATCGTTACATACTTAGATTTGCTATACAGATTTATTACAGATGATTTTAACCCTATAGTCTTTGAAATTACTATTATTTTTCCATACGCATGCTGTTATGGTTGTTTTGTCTCAAATGTATATGTTTTTTGTTTGTTATTTTTTCCATTTTTTCCTCACTTTTTTAAACCCAGAGTGCCATGCAGTATTTTGTGTGTGATATATATATTTTGAATTTTTACACTAGACTATTTCCACAATCATTCTTAATATTACATGTACCAGCAGTTTTCTCTTAATTCCTGGGACTTGAATAGCGTGCCTAGGAACTGACCTCTATGCTCGTGGAACTTGAAGTCTATATTCCAGGGATCTTAGTTATGTTCCCAGTAACTTGCCAGTATGTTTCTGGGACTTCTGTTAAATTCCCAGGGCTGGTATTATGTTCCCAGGGACTCGCTTATGTTCCCAGGAAGTCGATTATATTCCCAGGAATTTGCCTAAATTCCCAGGATATTGCCTAAAATACCAGGAAACTGCCTTAATTCCTGATAATTTATTAGTATTCGTAATGCCATAACTCAATTATGAGTTCAGTGGTCTTGATAAAATTTACTACTATTGCCAATTTACTACTAGAACCCATCTCCACACACTGTGAAAATTTGGCGCTTCTACCACGAGTAGAACTGGAGATATTATGATAGGGCAAAAATTTCCGAATGGAATGGGCTATTTATTTTGGAACGAACTCTATGATAAACTTGAATATCATTCACAACACAACTATTGCATCTACACAACACACTCATATTCCAGCACACAGGTGACTCAGAACCATTTATTTGGAAAATCCACACTTTTGGAACTAATTGAAATACATACTATATATATATATATATATATATATATATATATATATATATATATATATATATAAGACAGATGTTGAGCCCCTCACAAAATTTAATTTCCTGACATGCATTCCTTCCGCAACCTTGCGAAAACAGCTCAAGGTGGTCCATATAATGCACTTCAAGCTATGATACACATTTGCAACATATTTAGTATCATGTGTCTTCTTCTTTCTCCAACGTTCGGAATTTAATGTGTTTTTGACATTGTTTTTGGTGCTGTTACCCTCTCATGCTTTCATCGAACATAATTTTGTGCGAAAAAAAGCAGAAAATCTTTTGAGGAAAAAGAACATGACCTGAAAAGAGCTTTGTCGACGAGTTTCAGCCACAAAGAAGACGACAAAGGTATCGGAAAATGTAGCCGTCCACTGTTTAAAGAGCAACAACACGGAATATGCATGAGTGTCCGAGAACAGTACTAGGACTCCCACCTAATTGTCTTTTGTCGCTGTTCCAACTTAACTTTTCGCTAGGCACGTTCAGGTGGTGTGCAGACTTATCTAGGTTAGATATATAGTAGTATTATTTGAACTGAGGGCACTACTAGTCAATTGAGCGTTTTATCTCCTTACCAAATAGTCATGATAAAGTTTAACATTGTGACACTGTGACTATTGGTAGATTTATACATACACGCACAAACGCACACACATACAAAATACATACATGCCTACATACACACACATATATTCATACATACATAACTACATACATACATACATACATACATACATACATACATACATACATACATACATACATCATACATACATACATACATACATACATACATACATACATATATACATGAAAGCCTATGGACTGGATCCGTTCTGTTTTGAGGTAGTTAATGGATCGATCTCATGTAGTTTTACAATGTGAACTATATTCAGATTTAGGGTTGAAACATTGAAGCTACGATCATCAAGACGGATTTCCCTGATTCAATAGACAATGACATGCTGTCATTTTTACCTTTTAGGTCCCCTCTGTATATATCGTGGTCACCAAGACTTGCAGCTTAAACAAAGGCCAAGAAACTTCAATTTGGCTAAATTAACATTTTGGAATTTTAAACAAGACGATACTTATTTGTGTAACGTGGAACTGTCCTACAAAAATCAATCTATCTGGTTAAACTCAGTGAAGGTTTTCTACAAGAAGCAGGGCTACATGAACTTTGGAACAATCAGGGCAATGCATCAGGGGTTTTCCCCACTTCTATCTTAAAAAAGAGCATTTATAATAAATTTTTTCTTCAATGGAACAACGAAATTCTAAATTGCGATAACGAGGAATCAAAATTAAGAACATACACACAATTTAAAAAAAATGAAAGTTTGAGAGATATTTGGATGTAATAGGAAATTTAGAAATTCGTAGAAATATGACAAAACTCCGTATTGGTGCACATAATTTATATATAGAAACAGGGAGACATAGAAGTCCTCAAAAGGTTCAACTGAGTGAAAGAAAATGTAGCATTTGTAATACTATTGAAGACGACTTCCATTTTATGATGATCTGCGAAAGATACAACGAGCCCAGAAATGTTTTATTTGATAAATTGAAAAATATATTTGGTGATTTGGCAAATTTTCGGCTTAATCAGCTATTTAAAATTATTATGCAATAAGGAGACTTTGAAATTATTAAATCAGTGGAGGGATATATGTCAAAATGTTTCATTATCCCAGGAAATTCTTTATAATTTGGTAAATGTTTGGACGTTCATACCTGTAGCATCTCATCACACTAAAGCAACAAATCAATAGTGTTGTAAGTTACATACCCCCTTTTTCAATTTGTATTAATGGTTGGAGGGGAGCAAGATGACAATTGTTGTAATTTCTTCTTTTTCTTTGCTCGTTTGTTTGTTTTTGTTTTGTTCAAGTATGTTAAATATTTTGCCCAGTCTCGTCTCTTGTGTGTACACGTATTTGTATATCTGTTGTACTGTATTTTATTTGGCAGAACGCCTTTTCATGTATTAAGTTATAGCCAATAAAGTTTCATTTCAGTACGAAGCGATAGTCTACCAATCTGCAGCTTTTTGCCACTGTTATATATATATATATATATATATATATATATATATATATATATATATATATATATATATATATATATATATATATATATATATATATATATATATATATATATATATATATATATATATATATATATATATATATATATATATATATATATTCACTGCTTTGAGAAAACCGAATTTAAAAAATGTCAACCCCGCAGACGGGAGGTAACCCTGTCAAATTTGTCCTGAATAAAAATCAAACGTCTGATATATCTGCACTTTTGCATGATAATAGAATCTTTACAGACAACGAAGCTAAAGCGCAAATCCTAAATGACTTCTTTCTTTCCCAGTGTACTGTTGATGACGCAAACTTCTCCCTACCAGGCAACGTCGATAATGATCGAACTCTGTTAGAAAACATTACCATTACTGAAGACGAGGTTGAGTGTATTTCAGAAAGTCTTGACACTTCCATGGCAAGCGGCCCGGACGGTGTCAGCCCACGCATACTGAAGGAGGGCGCGCCCAGTATTGCCGGATCTCTTGCGCAGTTATTCAACCTATCGTTATCATACAAAAAAATCCCATCGGAGAGGAAAAAGGCTAATGTTGTGCCAATTTTTAAGCATGGATGTGCCAGCTCCTGCAATAATTACAGACCTATTTCTTTTGAGCTGCGTAAGCAAAGTTTTTGAAAAAGTAATATTCAAATATGTATTCAATCATTTTCGGGATAATCTTGTCTTATCGGAGTACCAGTCGGGGTTCATACCCGGTGACAGTACGGCGTAGCAACTTATATATTTGCATCATATTTTTGTGAGGCTTTGGATCAACAAAAATATATTAGAGTTGTATTTTGTGATATAACAAAGGCGTTCGACCGTGTATATCACCCTGGGTTACTGCATAAACTAGAAAGGGCTGGTGTCAGAAAGGATTATTTTTAGGATCACAAACAACGGGTTGTAGTACAGGGAAGTGAATCATTTTGGGGTGAAGTTAAAGCAGGAGTCCCCCAGGGCTCAGTTCTAGGACCTTTGCTTTTCCTGATTTTTATCAATGACATTGTAAACATTGTACAGTCTCCGATTCGTTTATTTGCTGATGACCCTTTTTGTTCATGTGGATGACCCAGTACTTGCAACTGATATTCCAATTTTGTCCTCCAAGATATGGATGACTGGTCACAAAAGTGGCTTGTTTCTTTCAATTCAACCAAAACTAAAAGCATGATAATATCTAAAAAGCGAATACCCTAGGATTGCCCTGATTTGGTTTTAAGAATAAAATTGTAGAAACTGTAACAGATCATAAACATTTAGGTGTAATTATCAAATCAAATTTAGCTTGGTCAAGTCATATCAATAGCCTAGTCACCAAAAGTATGAAAATGGTTTATAGAATGAAATATCTACAAAAATTTTGTTTAAGTAGATGATCTTTAGAAATTTTGTATTTTAGTTTATACGGCCAACTGTGGAGTATGGTTCAATTATGTGGTATAGCTGCACAGCAACTTAATCCGAGCAGCTGGAAAATGTTCAGCGAACTGCAGCACGTATTGTATCAGGTGCTACAAAAGGTACAGTCCATAATTGAATATATGAAGAAGTAGGGTGGGAAAAATTATCCGAAAGATGGAAAAATGCAAAGCTGATATATCTTTACAAAATAGTACATGGTGACCCTCCACAATATCTGAGGAACATTGTACCAGATCCGGGAAGTCAACGAGTTCGGTAACGTTACACTTTTCCCGAAATTCCTGCAAGAAAAACCCCGAGCATTTAAGGCTTTCCTTTTTTCCTTCTGTTATAAAGCAATGGAATGAATTACCTACTGATATTCGGACAGCTGAAAGTCTTGACGAGTTTCAATCTAAGCTTAAACGGAATTCTAAATCAAATAAAGTTAGCAAACCTTTTTATATTGGAGATAGAAGATTAGCAATTGCACACGCACGTCTTCACATGAAATGTAGTAATTTCAAAAGTGATCTTTTGAGAGAGGACTTGTTGACTCCCCCGAGTGTTCCTGTGGGAAGGCAAATGAAGACGTTTTTCACTATTTTTTGTGAATGTAATAGGTGTAGTGTACCGAGGGATATTTTACAAAGGAAGGTCCTACCTATTGCATCTTTCACGGTGCAAACACTTCTATATGGCTCCAAACATGGCAATGGCAAAGAAAACGCAATTACATTTTTAGCTGTACATCAGTATTATAAAAGCCACAGGAAGGCTCGCGGCAGTAACTCAATGATCTACAATTATACAATATATGACTTCTGACGGTTTCATCCTTATGTAATTCTGCTTCAACCTTGTATATAACAATTAAATAAGTTCATATAATGTCCCTACGTGGCGTACTGTCTTGGTTACATCCTTAATATTTTGTTTCGGCATTTTGCCATCTATATGTATTGTAATGTGATGTTAACTAGTACTTGATCTTTGTGATTACCTAGTGTGTAATGTCTTTTGATTTCTATGCTTTTATATGTATAAGAGGGATAAATATAGGGGTTCGCCCTGTTTCCCAATTGTTGTTTCAATTTAATACATGTTTAAACCAAATATAGTCATTGAACATGATGTTTTTATTGCCATTCACCGCTTGACTAAATATTTTTTTTCTCGTGGTAATAGGATTTTTTAATGTCCCTGACCTCCATCAACCCAGTGTTTGCACAAAAGTGTCTACATTTTCAAGGAGGGTGGACCAATCTGGTGAGATGACCAAAGTTTCAAGTTTGGGATTAGCACATAAGCACTCTTCATAATTCTGAAGGAGAATGGATCATAACAGTATCAATGATTTTTTTCAAAAAGTAATGGGAATGAAAGGTTGAAACTATAACTTAGGGAAATTTTGTTCTTCGGCTAAATTCTCAATTTTACATGTTACATTGGGCACATCAGTGTATGAAAAGTTATTGATACAAAGAAAAGATTCTTATAAAATGCCCATAAAAAGGAATCATTCCTATTGATCAAAACAAACAATTAAACCACATAAAAGACAGGCCAGTACACAGGTGAAATGGATGCAAAGAGCGAGGTGGTTCTGTGACCCTCATAATTAAAGATGACGTTTCTTTAAGACCATCATCATGTTTAAATATCCAAACAAAGGTTCAGTACTTTGCAGGTACGGGCCAAGGATTCATCATTACCAAAATATAAGCAAATACATCAGTTTGATCTTTCAAGGTCACTAAAGTAAAATTAAAAACACCAAGAGAACTCCCATATTCCTACCATGGACCTTGGATGCACCATTACTGTGATATAAACTGATTAGTCAGATTTGCTGATATCCCATTATTGTAACATGCACATGTATCCTCACCAGTAATTTTTAAAAATGGTAAAAAATCAGGAAATGCTAGCAGCACCATATAATGGCCACATATGTGGAGTTTCAGTCACGCTACATTCTCTCCCAATTTGGAAGAGAATCTAACAAGCCGTGCGGCAGAAGAAGGAAAACAAAGCAAACATATAGAAAACAGTAGGACGACAAACACAGCCACGTCCTATAAGTTCAGCTGACTGATCTGGGTATTGTATAAAGTATCATTTTGGACACTTGTCCATCTTTTTGCAACAGTTGACTGATCCTGCATAAACTGTAACAAATAAATACTTCCATGGGTGAAGAGTCAAAATGGAGGCACGACAGCAGACATGGCATGTTACATGTATTGTGTCGTCTGGTACTTTGACATCAATATTCGCTTGGTATAAACAGGTCACAATTGCTTAATAACTTGTGTAAGTAATGAGAGTCTGTGTGCGGAATTTCCGATAGTGTGAAAGAAGAGCTCGAGATTGACAGTAGAGGCACACAGTGTGTGTTCAGAAACGGAAAAATCATGCCAAACGTGAAGCGGGATGGTGGTCCAGATGTGAGCTTCGTTTCAAAACTTTCTATATAGGAGCTCCATGTGACGACGTTGTGGTTTTAGGCCCATCCGCCACCATCTTATTAGCACAAATAATTGACTGCACAGATGAATACACAACATTTTATTGCAGATATGGCCCTATGTGGGTTATTGAACGCATAGATGTTCCAGGTCCACCCTCTTCAACCACTCCTCCTCCCCCTCCCCCTCCCCACCGCGTATATTAGCACGGAAGCTTGACTGACTGAACGTTACGAGCGCCTGTGTTTGTTGAGGGAGGTTAAAGTTTTACTTTCCTTAATTTTATGCCTGGGTATATGAATTGCACAGCAAACTGAAATAAAGCCTAGGACTCTTGAAATGGCATGGTTTCCATGTAGCCACCCAATACCAATATTGATTTGTGGGTGTCAACCGTTTCAGTTGACAGACATGTTCACAATCTAGTGTGAAGAAGGTATATTAACGATTATCGAAAAATACTGCACAGTGGTATAGATGATATTAAAGAGAGGCTGGTACTGTGTTGTTGTGATTTTTTTTCTTTTGTTTTGGTATTGTTTTTGGTTTTTTGTTTGTTTGTGTGTTTGTTTGTTTGTTTGCTTGGTTTCTTTTGTTTTTTTTTTTGTTTTTTTTTTTGTTTTTACTTACTTTTTGCTTTTTTTTGGGAGGGGGTGTTTTGGGGTTTTTTTTGACTGGTCTTCTGGGAGGAGTACCTTTAATGACAATTTATAATTTACCATGAAGGTATTTTTGCTAGGCCTGCATTGCGATAAAAAAATGAAATCATATCATCTTAGCACATATTTCAAACAATATGTACATTTTCTATACAAGTTCACAACTTCCAGTTTTGCGTTATTGAATTTTATACCATATTTTAGGGCAAAGATCATTGGTGATTAGAAGGCACTTGCCTTCGATTCATGCTATATAGTATCTTTCTATACCCTTCTCATATTGAAAGACGTATGTGCACTCAGTAATTAATGTACCTGTAAATAGATGGGTGTAACGTTAATGATGATGCACACAACAATGTCTTGATATCAGTTGTCATAGATGATTACAGATCAAGATAACATCAATGAATCGACATCTGCTGGTTTTAATATTCCTTTAATATATTGTGGACAAGATGTGCTTGTTCCATTTTCCCTGCCCTTCCTTGATGAATATATGTGAAGGCCAAAAATTAATATGGCAGTTCATTTCTGAAAGAAGCGAAACGATACAAGTGCTTGCCATCAGTCAGAGCTGTTCCCAAACAATATTTCCATTTGTGTTTAACAAATAATAACAGCTAGATTATTTCATCGTTATCAAACTGTTGCAACATATCATCATGGCACTTGGAAGGAAAGACTTTTTAGTATATCATCACCAAAATGGAGTTATTTATATTTGTTTTCCTCAAAATGTCTACTTGATTTCTAAAACTAAAGAAAGTATTGATGGGAATCTCATTTGACAATATCAACCCATTACTGTGATGATTCCCTCAGTGGCCAATGTGCTGATACACAAAACCATCTCATAATGCTTGCAGGGCGTTTCAGGTGGTGCCCTCTGAACGGTCACAACTCATATTCTGAAGGATTCCCCAGTCGAATATATTATGGAAAACCTGGGTTGTTGGGTAGTGTATTTTAATTTGCTACAGCTGCAACAACTAATTGTTTCACATAATTATTACGAGTCCTAGTCCACTAAATTTACTTCTCTCTTAAACAAGCACCATCTTTATTTCTTTTCGTACGGCTGGGTCATTACACTGGGGGTATGCTGGATCCACCTTGCAAATAATGGTCACCAAAGGCTACCAATGCCCCAGTGAATGGCAGGTCATCTGTGTGGTAGCCAGCAAACTTGTGTCATGTGGCAATTTCCTTTTAAATTAATTTTGATGGTTTTATGTTCATTTCACTGTTAATAGTGTGCTCTATAATTGTGTGAAGTTTTTATTTTTTATTTATTTATTTTTTTTTCATTTCTTATGTTCGAGTCTGCCGATGCATTTATTTATTTATTTACTGCCTCTTTTAGTTCGTGTTGATGTGTCTTTACCTCCCAAAACTTTGGAGTTATCAACAGCATATTGTAATATTTCAAGTAAAGATATCATATAGCCTAGGCCCAACACATGATTACATAAAACCAGAAAGCAACAGGCTATTTAGGTCCTGCTTGAAAACCTAGGATCAACAAAGCTGGCAAATAAGCAAGAACTAACATGATTTTTTTTTAGTAATCACCAAAGGTTGGCAGGGCGCACTGTTTGATAGTTGTGCAAGCAGTAGCTTTGCCACGTTGAGGCCTTTACTTCTTCTATGTTTCCTTGAAGCACCATAGACTTCCAAACAGCTCACCATTTGAACAGCACAAGATCTTTGATGTTGTTTATTGATCCATATTGTGCAAAGTAAATTTATGATATCCTATTCCTTGGGAATCGAAGTTTTGGGCTCAAACCGTTTACCACATGATGGATTTGCATTTCTTGCAAATATGTGCGCCTAAGGTTCCTAAAGATACAAATTTGATATCTGTTATCTCACACTCGTCCCTTGTCTCAGTTCGGGCACCTTTAGTGCTGCTGAACTCTATGACAGACTTGAATATCATTCCCAACACAACTTTTGCAGTTACACAAGACATTCACACTCCAGCACACAGGTGACTCTGAACCATTAATTTGGAAGATGCACACTTTTGGAACTAATTGAAATACATACTTTATGTATATGTATATGTATATGTATATATATATATATATATATATATATATATATATATATATATATATATATATATATATATATATATATGCCTCATTGGTGATTTAAAACAGTAAATTCTGAAAGCTTTAAGATAGTAGGTCAGTGATTTCAAACACAGTGAATTTGGAAGCTTCATGCCCTTCTTCCATTTGTAAAACTATATGGAATGCACATGCAGATGCTGCCTGCTCTACAAACAAAGTGGCCGACCGGTCTAAATTTTTCTTTCTTGTTCCCGGTAAAGCAACATAAGGCCATCTGGGGTATTTCACTATTGGTTTTGTCATGGCTCACAAAGCTAGATCATTCCAGGTCTTCTTTGATGCTTTTATTTTTCTGTCAATAGTGCCTTTCAGTCCCCTCTTATGCATGCAGGTCAGTACAGGTCTCTACGTCAAGCTTTTATGTAATTTAGCCAGTCACGCATTTGCATCGATTCATGATTTTGACTGGGTTTTTTTTCTTTGGGGTTTTTTTTTTTTTTGTGTGTGCGTGGTTTTTTTGGTTTTTTTTTTTTTTTTTTTTTGAGGGGCTGGGGTGGAGTTGCTACAAAGGGATCCAATTTAAACTAATGCTTATCCTGTTAAATGAACACTGGGACGAAAACATCAATCTTCACTTGCCCATAGTTTGTCAGCTCTACTTTCCTGCTAGCTCATATCTTCATCAAGCAGGTTTGAAATGTTCTCTTACTTATTCACACAATATGTTTGATTGAGACCTTTGTATCAGTGCAATCAGTAATTTGGCGTTTGTGCTATTAACTCTTATTAACACATGTCTTGCATTACCAAAACAGGTGTCCTGTTCCACATTTCAATGAAGCTGGTTTGTATGGTCATGGCCAGTTTTACTGTTCCCCCCTCCCCTCCCCGCCCCCCACTGACGAGAAGCAATCTCTAGTATGATGCCCTTCTGCCCTTTTGTGGTAATAGGACTTGACGTCCTTTATGGTGACCTGGTGACTTCTACTTTTTACATTATAGCCACTGCTTTGATGTAGTGAGCCTTTTAATGACGTTGTTAACGGACATTGTACCTGATAATAAAATAAAATACAAAATGGTAGGTATCAGGTGGTTGCCCATAGAGATTATGCCTCTAAGGAAACATGAAACACAATGATATATATAGGCGACATTTTACCAACTAAGTACAATCGTGACATTTAATTTGAAATCTTCGAAGCAACCTTACCAGAAACTCAAATGCCCAGGACTACAAAAGCCTTATTGGGTTTGTTGGTTCACTGATGTGCTCGTTGATATTATGAACGCTAAAGATATATGGGTTTAGTGGTCCGCTGATGTGTCCTTTTATTAACAATGAACTCGAAAGATATCTGGGTTAAGTGGTCCGCTGATGTGCCCTTTGATATAATGAACTCAAAAGATAAATGGGTTTATTGGTCCGCTGATATGCCCTTTGATATAATGAACTTGAAAGGCATATGGATTTGAAATGATAAGAATCTTTGCACGTCAGCTTTCTGTAAAGGAGTTCAAAACATTCCTGGTCCGTTTTTGAGGGTTTACTAGAAGATTCATAAAGAGAATCCGACATCCTTCATAATCTCTTCGCTTAAGTTGCCAACCAACGTGTAACATTTATTAGAAAACTAGTCAATGGTTACGCTCCTCTACAGATAAATAACAACACATGATGGACAAACCTAACGGTATTTAAATAGTGGCGCCGAAGCAGGTGACAAACGAAGTTACATGATTTTGAAAAATACATTTCAAGCCTCATCTTGAAAATAGTGTGACAAACTGTGGCAAGCTTTCAAGCAGATTCCTCTCTCGTCTACAACAGTTTACCCTGACACTTGCTGAGCGATGGCACAAAATCTGTGCGCTCATTACCAAAAGAACTCGCAGAAATGCAAAATGCTTAAAAAACATAAAAGACATGTTTTGTTTAGCCGCATTCCATCATGTTTTATGGACAAAAATGCTACCTGCTTTACAATCTGGAAAATGAACTGGGTTGGAAATTTTACACCCAAGAGCGCTAAAGACCACAAGCAAATATTTGGTTGCCTCCCCATCAGATGTTATAATGAGTTTTTCAATTCGGAATGGTAATTTACCACGTAAATGGAAGGAGATAACAGTTTGTCTTACACATATAAATGCGTCCAAACATCAACCAGGCAAGTATCGACCGATTTCTATCCTGTCAATAACAATGAAAACATTTGAAGTGTATGTGCACAAACAACTGAACATGGACTACCTGTCCAGAGAATTCAGGTTTTCAACATAGTATCCCAATATTACTTGATATGTCCGACTTTATTTTATCGAAAAAGGACAATGAAAAAGTCGTCGGAGTTGTACATCTCGATCTGAGAAAGGCAACTGACATGGTGAACTATATTTTCCAAACACTCAGCATAGGTATGTACAATATGGCACCATGGTAATTAAGAAACTTCCTTATTAAGCAAAAGCAACGAGTGTGTACCAATGCAAGTAGCAGACAGTACATGGAGTATGGAGTGTTCCAGATCGCAATTATCGGCCCACTTCCATTTGTTTAAAGTGTAAACGACTTATCTATGCTGCTGAGCAGGTGTGAACTGGAAAAATATACAGGTGACGCTGTGCTGATGAGTAGGAGTTATTTTATAGGCAAGGATGGAGCTGATCTTGAGCATAACCTACCATCGGTTCATAGTGCATACAACTTGAAAAGACCCCACTTCAACATTGCTCAAAACAAATCCATGTTATGTGGCTCACAAGGTGAAGACATATGACAGCCTTCGTGTCATCAAACATGAAGCTGGAATAGAACCTGTTACAAGCTACAAATAGTTAGGGATCCAGCGTTACTGGACATTATCCTGGTCAACACCAGATACATAATTAATGTATGTAATAATATTTCGTGCAAGCTTGATATTTGTGCCACAATAATTTCTTAGTGTGATATAGAAAAAACTTGGTACAATTCAATGGTAATGCCATTTTAACTACTGTGATGTGGCTCACTCAAATGCCGGGGAGACAATATGATAAGACCCCAGACTTTACAAAACATGGGTGCAGGATTAATTTAGGATGATATATGTGCAGTGGCACAATAGACGTCTAACAGATGTCAACTTCTTGTCTGTGCAGAGACGTGTCACTCTAACTTTATCATAATTGTTTAAGTGTATACATAACACTGCAGTCAATTACCTATCAAGACAGATTCATAATATTAGTCATATGCATAACACCATAAAAGTAACTAACTGAGGCCTTGTGCTATATAGCCCTGACATGAAATGCCTAAAGAGAAGTTTTAAACTCCTAGGAACAACAACAGATGGCAACGCATGATGTCTTAAATTAACAGTTTAGTGAGGAATCGAATGCTTTTCGTACTTAAAGGACCGCTTTTATTTTTGATTTACATTTTATCTTCTATTCTGTCGACCCTTTATATATGCTGTGTCTGATAGCCATCTTGAAAACCAGCCTTTTTGCTGCATGATGTCATCTCTGATGAAATGAAATTTTAATTACATATTGCGGCTTAGCCTCCTTTAAAATGTCTTCTCCATTTTGTCAAACTGTTGGATGAATCCTCTATATCTCGTCAACATTTATCTAACCCTTGCTTGACAACCCAATGGCCGACTTGTCTTTTTTTTTTTGTATGCGAGTGGCAGAATGCATTCTTAGGTGCCCTTTAATGCAAACAGTTTAAGAGATTTGATGGTTTTCCTGCTTCCCCATGCACATAAGCATGCACGGATGTCAAGCAGACTGGCAGAGCTCCTTCAAGAGAGTTAAAATGTAGACATAGGCATATGACTACGATGGTGGAAACCTCGGGGGTGGTATATTCAGGGGGTGTGATATTGAACCAAGCATCCAATTACATTCAACAACCTGACCTGGGAATACGTTTGATGCTTGCTTTGTGCTGCTCCTGCCAATACCACTGACTGGCTTTAAGTCTATTTTGTTGGTTGCACTACCAGTTTTCTGTGCATTCTTTGTGGCCACATTTTTATGTAGTGGGTATTTATAACAGCAAAATTCACTTTAAACTTGGGTGTACCCTGAGAGTATGTCTCCTGTGTTTGTACAAATGGTAATGGTCCTCTGATTTTGCAAGTTTGTTTATTTGTTTCTTTCTTTTTTCGTGATCTGTTAAGCCTTGCGCTCTCAGTATTGTCCTGTGTAAATGGAAGGCGTGTTAAGTAAATGTTTATATTGTCATACATGCATTATTTGTGAATATTATGTTGTGTTGTTGTGCTGTATTGCTGTCTTCAGTGTGTATGAATTATGCAATAAAATATCTGTATTCGTATTGGTGTCCTCTGAAACTACTTAGTCAGTCTTAATTTGTTCACGTAGTATTGTTTTTTAAAGATTTCTTCATAATAAGAATGTCTTTACTTTTAGTTGAATCACTTTTGTTCATTTGGTAAGGATATTCCAATTACTTGACGAGTTTCGTGACCTTGAACTTTGATAAGGGCCCCTGCAGCCGTATAAATAAGTAACATTGCTGTATATCTGAATGAAGGTGCTTCCTGTGCCCATTGTTGTCACCGTTGAATATGTATGGGAACATACCTACAGGGTTTCTTCTGATGTTGTTACTTTTGACCTTGAGTGACCTTGAAAGGTCAGATGGATATAATACGAACTTGTTCAGGGTGTACTTGAGGTGGGATTGTATAAAGTGCGCGAACCAATTCAAGGAATAGGCACCATTGCAGCGATCCAAGTGAAATTGAGAATACTGGTCAATAGTAAACTAGATGATCCAGGACAGGTCATCGTACACTTAGGCGAGTCCATTTGATAAACAGTATCCAAGGGAGCTTTTTTAAGCAAACTCTGCATTAGAATTTAGTAGAATTAGCTCTTTGAATACGTTTTCAGTGAGAGTCTCTGGCTGCTAATAGCAATAATGTGGGTATTTTGACAATGCATGGGCCCAGCCATATGCGTAAAATAAGGATAGTGTCTCGTAAATAGTAAATACGTGAAACATACTGGCACAGAAGGCGGCTAGCCAAGAGAGACGGTTTGGGGTGTCGTTGTCATTAACACCCAAAATATCTGAAGTGTATTCGTTTATGGGCTTTCTCAGTATCAAAGGAAAAGCTTCTTCATTTCATCATTTCTGATTTGTGCTGGCTAGGGCTTTGTAAAATGTCCTTTTTGAATAAATTTAGCTGTGTTTTAGGGGTAATATAGTCATGTGACATGTAACTTTTGCGGTTACCCTGCTGCATGTCACTGAGGTAAACCTTAATATGATATCATAAGTTACACTGTGTGGCGTGTATATTACTGCAACAATAGAGATGCGGTACCTCGATGCTGCAACGGAGAAGTTGCTCAGCTTGTCAATTAACTGTCTGTATTCAAACCTAACTTTAGCTTTGTTTTACAATCTCTATGAAATTCGGTTGGCATCTGGAGAAATGTGTAACATAAATATCTGCCAAATATTTAAAAGACTGGGTACTTCTGAAAAATACAGTTTAAAACAGGTTTGACAGTGACTTATGAGACCGACCATAGCGAAATAACTTATATGTCAAAGTTTTTTTTATTTTGGGGTCTGCTGCATTAGGTAATCAATTTTTACACATGACCGGTAGGGCGACGTGGTCGTTTACATGACAATGTTCTAGTTTTGAAGGTCAAACTGATTTTTTGCTAGCAAAAAAGCTATTAACTAACGTCACTTTAATGTGCAAATCATAGAAACATATTTTGTATCAAAATTTTATTTAGTTGGCTTTAAAGCTATATAATCACTTGTGCTGGAGTCTATAAAGGGAAATTACGAAAGTAAACCCTGACCCCTCCCCTTTAAAAATACTCACACACTCAGCTTAAATGCAATGTTGTATGAAACTGAGCACGATAAAACATAATCACACTTACTGTATTAAACGAAAGGATTTCAAAACTTTTACTGTCCACAATTTGCTATAAACCTGGATTGTAGGATGGACATGTACGTGAACATTACAAATACAATATTAATGTCCTCCTTAAGCTGCCTGAATTCAGGTTGAACCATGAATCAATGGGTGTGACTACAAGATTTCTAAAATCCTTACTTTTTCACAATTGTTTATTCATGAGAGTGTGGAGAATCTTTTGCAATGTGGTCAAAAAGCTTTCCTTGAAGCATTATGGGTGCATATAGTGCCAGAATGTGCCCAGGAAAAAAATATTGACATGATCTTTATAAAGAGGGGTAGGATACAACATACATGTAGTAAAAAGACACACATTACATACATGTACATTCTTCACTAAAGTATATGTTATACATTGCCAAGAACTTGAATATATATCAAATATATATTTAGATCCATGCATAATATTCTAGGTGGACGAAATAAATTTAGGCTTTTGTTGCAGATATCTTCTGTCATTACCAGAGGTGGTCGCACAGCGCGGGAATGTGTTCGACAGATACTGTCCGAGTTGAAGACGCCAGCTCTGATGATGCAAACAAGTTGGACAGGCATTGACAAAATTGATTTTGAAATTTTCAAACTCAGACACATATTATAAAATAAGTGTTGTTTACTCTTATTTTCTTTCTGGTACATGTACTGGATTAAAGGTATAAATAAGTTATGTATATCACTCACATATATACATTATATGCATATATTATATCCTTACCAAGTCTGCTGTTCAGCTATTTATGCTCTAATTAATTTCCAGACAGTTTGTTGAATAGAGATGGCTGAGCCTCATTTTCATAGTCTAGGTGCATTTATGCTCCTTTCTCTAGGAGGAACACATGGTGGTTGGTTTTCACCCTGTTCGTCCAGGCTATTGATCTTGGGAATGTGATAACTTGAGATCCGTTTGAGCTAAGACTTGTTGGATTGTATAGCAATGAATGAATGACCTATGCCAATTTCGGCGGGGGGGGGGGGAAAGGAGGGGGCACATTCTTGGATCTCGGGTAAGAGGGGCTCCATCTTTATGTAATGTTTTGAACAACATCTAATGTTTTCTGTCAATAAAGTCACGCCTGCAACTGCACTTAATCATTTCCATATTATGTTGCAGAAGCAGCTAGAAGAAATGCCTTGATGTAAAATGCTTCGGATGCTGATATTAAAACAGAATTCTGTAGATTTCTAAAGGGCACCATGGATCGTGATAATAATAATAATAATTATAATAATAACAATAATAATAATAATAATGTGACAACAACGAAACAACAACAACAACAACAATAATAATAATAATAATAATAATAATAATAATAATAATAATAATAATAATAATGTGCCTCTCCGCTTGTCTGCAGCGGTTCTGTGTCATTGTGTGACACATGTGGCCTGAAATAAATAGATGAGGCGGGGGAAACCATGGTAATCTTTACCAGCTTTTGCTGCCATGTTTTCCAAGCCCATAGCCGAGGCAAAGGGTCCACCACCCATTCTCTCACAGCTGTGGTGCGTCCCTGCTCCTGGGTGTATCCCCCTACACTCATTACTTATACTTTCTAAAAAAAATAACCCTTTGACCCATCTTGTTATTTCCTGGACTACTTCATTGTAAACTTTTCTGCACCATCTGTCTTTACTTACTGCTTGTAGATACTCAAAGTACTCTAACTTAGCTTTGGCAATTCAATCTGTGACTTTATTCCATTTAACCTCTTCTAGGACTGCTTCTGTTGCTGTACATGGTGGTGCTCCCAGTATCCATCTCCCCATCTCATTCTTTGCTTTCTCCATTCCCTGGATATCTCTATCACTTACTGATATCACATCTAAGCCATATATCATTCCTCGTATTGCAACTCTATCCCATAGTACTGTTGCTGTGTACGCTCTGTTGAAACTGTTCAGCGTGGTAGCTTTAATCATTCCTTTTGTACGATTCACTTTCTTTTTAATCTTCTCCACCTGACACCTGAACATGCCTTTACCCGTTGCTTTTATCCTAACACCTAGGTATTCATACTCATCAGCCTCCCCCAATTTCAATTGACTGTTCCCTACCTTCTAGAATTTGGAACTGCCCAATTCTCAAGTTTTCTATTCTCATCTGGGTTCTTCCCAAAAATCATCACTTTACTCTTATCCTTACTAAATTCTAACCTCATTTATTCACAAATTCCCCTGCTTAGTTCAGCATCTCTTGCAGTTCTTTCTAGAAATCAGCTATAAGTACAAAGTCATCTGCACAAAAAAACCTGGAATTCATAGATCACCTACCCTTATTCCCTCATCACACTCCATCAACTGATCATCCAACTCCTTAACATACAGAGCGAACAAAATTGGGTACAGTACACATCCCTGCTTTAGGCCTATATCCAGACGTGCATTCCCTACTTTTACCTTTCCTAATGAAAATGTACAGTCTACATCTTTATAGAGCGCTTCCAGAATTTCTAGAAAATTTCCACCAAATTCTAGTCCACTTAGTTTTTCCCATAGAGCATCTCTCCATACCCTGTCATAAGCTTTCCTCACATCTAAGAAACCCATGCAGACTTTCTTCCGCTTTTGTCTTGACAGTTCTAACACCCGGGTCAATGTGAAGATGTGGGCACCTACCTTTCTACCTGGTGTGAATCCATTCTGAATTTCCCCCAGAAGACCAAGCCTTTCAACTATTCTACTTGGTCTCCGGTACATTATGCTACTCAATATTTTACCCATATTTGATGAAATAGCAATGCCCCTACACTGGTCCGATTGGCCTCCTGGGTTCTTCATTGGAATATATGAAAAGCAACTGTAAACTGTCTTCAATTTCTTATGGCCCTCTCTTTATGAATTCTCTCAAGATATCATCTGGTCCTGGAGATTTGCGTAACAGCATCTGTTCAACTGCCATTCTACCTTCTATACGTCTGATCCTACAACACATCTCTGGATCCCATTGATCCTGTGTGCACTATGCTTGACCCACTGTTACTGTTCCCTGACCCCAATGTGGGTAGTGACTTCTTCCCAATGCTCCCTTAAAGCTTCCTGTATTTCTTTCTTGTTATCTGTCCTTTTCCTTCTGTGCATGATTTCCTGTGTTTTATTCTGTTTTTGCCGATTAACCTGTTTCCAAAAGATAACTGGCCCTCTCCCCCCCCCCCCATTCTCCATCATTATTCTTGTCATTTGTTCATTATCGCTTGCCCTCTTCTGTGCTTTCATCTCTGCTACATTCTTTCTACATTCCATATACTGTCTCTTAGATTTTTCTATATCACCTTAAGAATACCTGTTTTTCCTGGCTAATCTCCATGCTCTATTTTAACCCTCTTTCGTTTTATGGCTCGTTTCAGCTCTGGGTCTATTCTGTGCCGTACCTTTTCAACTGGGACTTTATTTCTACACATCTTTTCCTGTGCTACCTTAAAGACGTTCGGTACACTGGTCAAAAGAATTCAGAAATCTCTGGTTTTTTGTGTGAACCAAGATATTGGCATTTGAAGCAAAATGCAAGCAAAAAATTGGCATGTCACGGTGCTACTTTTGTCGCTAGGTGGCGCTACATGTAAGGACTACAGAAACTTGATAGCAAACATTATATATGTGGGTAAAAGCAAAAAAAAATGAATTAAGGATGCAAAAATATGCATAAAATAACTCAATATGAGTGTATGCAATGTATGTCAAGCCTTTTAATAACAAATATGTAGACAAAACATGCTGGAATGTGACTTTAAATTCATCTCGTCTTGCAAAAATGTACAAGTGCTCACATTATATTTTAAGTTTGGAATAGAAAAAATATTTGCAAATCCCTGAAAAATTGTAGGGGGTTTCCAAAATATGCACTGATTTCATTGATGAACAAAAAAAGATGTCACACCGTGCTATTTGTTCCGCAATTGTACAAAGAATTCATGCATGTTGACTTAATTTGTTCTAAGTTCATACGTACAAGGTATCCATTCATTGTCTAACTTCGATACCATATCAATATACATGTATATAGGTTAAATAAACGGCAGTACGTCGTTAATTTTATATTCCAGTCATAATATATACTTTCATAGTTTTACTGAGAAGAGGCAAACATTTTAAGAGTCTCTCCATAGTGCAATACAGCAATGTGGAAAAAGAGGTAAAACTAGGAAAGATGATTTGCAGCATAGCAAATCAGTGTGTGTGTCTTCAAAGCATATTGGTATGGCAATGTACAACTATTCCATAAAACAGGAGTAGAAGTTGGAATGGCATCTATATCTATTATTGCTTTGAAGTTATTCAAGATTTAAAATTTCTAGTGGTGCTTTTTTACATTATTTAAATTGCTACAACTTTTAGTTATAATTCAGTAGGTGATTCGGTGCCAATGGTCAACAACTCCCTAGTAGAAGTTGGAATGACATCTCTATTATACTGTAGAAGATATTCAAGATTGAAAATTTCAAATTCAGAAAGAAAGAAAGAAAGAAAGAAAGAAAGAAAGAAAGAAAGAAAGAAAGAAAGAAAAAGAAAAATAAATGTGTGTTGACACACACACACTTTACTGATAGAATGCATGAGCAGGGATCTTGAGCATTTCCTGGACTGTGTAATTGTATATAAATAATGTAGCCCAAAATGTTTTCTTTAAGAGCCACTGAACTGACTGGTGTCCAGAAAGAAAACATCAACTTATAATTAAATTACCAAACAGACATAGCCATTCAATCAATGCAGCCAATGTTTATATGACAAAATTAACTCATTCAGTGATGAACCCAAAGAATATGCTCTTTGCTAATTCTTTCAAATTTGCATTTCTAATACAACGTGTGAAACAAATAAAAAAGGTCAGAATATCACAAATCATGAGCAGATATTATATTCTATTATGATTGTCAGAAATTTTAAATCAGAACCCCCTAATTTAAAAGATAAGAATACTCAGTATATCCCTTTGATACAAATTTTACTGACAGTAAATGAAGACTTCTGTCCTGAATGAGTCAAGGGATGCCGCATTTTCAAAAGGTCATTTTGATGTCATATCTTGTAAAATATATACCAGGATTATGGCTTGTTTGCAGTTTAATTGAGATGTGACCCCCTGTAAAAATGTCCCACAGGTCTTACGATGTTGATAAAGGCTGTGGATTATGAGTGCAATCTATTTGGGGTAATAAAATACACATAAACTTAAGGAGGAAAGGGTAGGGTTTATTTTGATGTGGTTACACTTGCCAGGACTTTGGAATAAGCTGGCAATTTGATACCAATCATTCACTGTCGCTGGTCGTGTGTTTGGTGCGGTGGCAGACACATAGCAGGGCCAGCTCCACAGTAAAATGGTGTCCCTTTAGCTGGATTATTTTGTAAAAAATCAAATTATTTGACGCTACAAACGTGAAAATAAAACCCATATAAATGTCTACAGCAGCACCCATGTGGACCTGTTTACAAACACCACTAATTATAGCAGCCGGGTTGAGTGGCAGGGCAAAGAGGTCAGTGATAGGCTGTTTGGCCCACCAGCACTGTGGTCACAACTAATGAGATGGCCCCCAGAGCTCAAGTTAGGTGGAATGCACTGTATAGTATATAACATATTGAAGATTTAAAACTTTTATTAGCCCTCATTTGCATAATTTTGAAAAGCATGACCTCTCATTATAAAAAGGCCAGACTTTATCTATAGAAGTATAATTGTGCCAAGTTTGAAGTTTCTACATGTTATACTTTTCAAATGAAATGTCGGACAAATTTACCTGTAAAGAAAGAAAGAAAGAAAGAAAGAAAGAAAGAAAGAAAGAAAGAAAGAAGAAAGAAAGAAAGAACGAAAGAAAGAAAGAAAGAAAAAAGAAAGAAAGAATTCCTAGAAAAACAGAAAAGTGTGTGCTGACACACACACTTTAATTAAGAATATCAAAATTATAGTTGCCTTAATACATCGTCGAATGGTAACACGGGCAGCACATTGTCAAATATGCCTGTGCCACCTTTTGACGCTGGGGAGTGGGCGTGGCACTTTTGACGGTGGCTTGGTCAGCGTTCGCTGATTGTGCACATGCGTTTTGGTCTACCACTGCCGTGTTTCGACGTATTCTGCTTAGTTTTAAAGCATTGAGTCCTTTGTTTAGGCATTTGTTAACAAACCGCCCATTCTTTTTCCTTTTCACTCTTCGTGAACAATCCATATTTCTCAAACGGAACTGTGCAAAATAGGAAAAGCGAACAGCAGCTAGTGCAGGTATTGACAAATACCAGCTCCAACTGTATAGAGGCATTGGACCATGAATGGTTGCGCACATCCCGGTGCACCGAACGTCTTTAAGAATCGTTCTGGTCAGGTCCTCATTCATTTCCTGTTCATCTCTTTCATCTTCCTATCTAATTTTCCATTCCACCAATTCAACTTTCAGACTTTCTTTATACCATGCCCAGTCTGTTTCCTCCTTAATATTCCACACTCGTTTAGTTCTCCCTCGGTTTCTTCTTTGATACTGCATGTTGATGGAGACTATTATTCAGTTATGGTCACTGCCTGTATCCAATCTCACTTCATCATCTATTTCACATCTTTGTGTCATCTGAAATACTCCATTGTCCACTAAAATATAATCAATTATTGCCTGCCTTTCACCAGATGCCCATGTCCACTTTCCTTTACATTATACATCCCTATTAACTATCCTCAGACCAAATTCCTTTGTGAAATTCAGTAACCTGGTTCCGTTTCTCTTGATTCCGCTATCCCCTCCCTCTATTTCACACATTCCATTTCCTCTGTGCCCATTAAAATCCCCGGCCATCATAGTCTGGTAGCCCTGCTGCTGAATGTCACTAATCATCATTCTCATCCTGTCATATATCTGGTCATTCCATTCATTAGGTAACCCCTCATGACCCGTAAACACTACACGTACAGCTACCATATTTCCATTTGGCTCTATTCCTATCCACTGCATCTCATTTTTCACTTCGTTGTCTTCTTCTGATGAATCTGGCCATATCTCGTGCCACTTTACCCTGTTCTTAATAAAAAACCCTACTCCTCCTCCTTTTCTATATCCACTTTCTCTCCCTCTACCTATTAGCTCATACCCTACTGGGCATGTTACTATACTAACCTCTGCCTCTCTAATATGTGCTTATGCCAGGGCTACAATGTCCATTCCCTTATACTCTATTACATCTCCTATCTCTGCCACTTTGTTTTTATATCTCCTGCAATTAACATATCCTATTTTCATGGTCTTTGTTTTTCTGTTACTCATCATCCTTGCACCTTCTTTGTTCCTGCTTCCAACACTTTGCCCAAGAGACGTCGTGATGGGAGTCGTCGATAGAGTGCAAGTTCTTCACACGGTGTTGCTGTGCACTCCTAATTTGTAACCGATGTTCATTATGGGTAGTTCTCATTGAATTCCATTTGTACATTTCTATTGATTACCATATATAAGCCAATTGCTATTCTGAGACCAGTGTACATTTTTCCGTCTGAAAAATCACTGGCTACAGCTTAAACTTGACACTGCTTACCTCAATGAGTAGTTGCTTTTGGCAATGGAATGTAAGTCAGCCGAGCACGATCTGTTCCCACAACCCCATGGTTTATTTCTATATTATTCAGCTTTCACCTAATCGGAACTGTCATTTGCATATGATTGTGCAATTAGGCATGTTATGCGGCAATTTGTAATAATTGCAGAAATTTGTAATTTTTGCAGAAATTTGTAATAAAAAATTATCAGAAATCTGCATTAATTTGTAATACTTCCGGCAGTTTGCAATAAGTGGCGGCAACATGCAACATTATTACATTTTCCAATTTGTAATAATATCTTGCAGCAAAGTGTAATAAATCATGTGTGTAATAAGAATGTAATAAGACGTAATAATCACACTGAAGCGTCCCTGAAAGGCATTTCCTCTAATACTCATTTCAAGACAAGCTTTTTCTTCAGAGCTTGATCATAAATTTCTTAAATGCAAAGACTTTCAGAGGTTCCGAGGTGCTACGATTGAATTTTCTTTCTGTTTCGCTCACATCAATGTAAAAGGTATTGCTGAGATGACCCCGTCAGTTGCTGAAGTTCATAAAGATGTACAATCTCTTTTTTTTTTAATTAGTCACATCAATTGGTGTATGAATTTTAGTAATGTTATAAACTCGGAAACGTGAAATCCCTTGTACATAAATATAACAGCAAACCTATATTTTCCACATTGAGTCAACATGCAAAGTTATCTCAAAACACCTTCACACTATGACTAATGATCTATAATCTCGAGATTTATCAAAATTGCCGAGTGCAGGGAATATGTTGGGCGCAATCGGAGAGGCAAGTTGTCCTCCCCTCCTTCCTATTCTGGGACCTTGGTTTTAAAAGCAAGTTGCAGGTTTGCAAGGCCAAACCACTTCACAAACATGTTCACACATACGCCCCTTCACTGATGAACTGTTCCTCTTATAACGTTAGCTCACAGTACAAAAAGAGTGACGCCTTCTGACTGGATCGAAATAAATGGCGGTTCACATCGATGTAAATCAGTCAGGTCCTGAATGTCCGATACTCTGCTTACAAGGGTCATCTCATGGACTTTGCGATCCTACATCAATTCTATCTATATACACAATGAATGGAAAATTGCGTCAATTTCCAACAACTTAACTTGTCGAAATTTTATGTACCATTTCAAAAGATTTCATGATCATTCGAAGTGACAAAGGCATATCTTGCAAAATATAAATAATTCCACATATTTGTTAACATGATAATCACTCACAGGACTGGACACGAAAATAAAAATCTTGCCTGACTTGTCAGTCAGCCAAGCTTACGATGAAGGTCCTTGTCCATGGCCGTCTGTCTGTCGTCTCTTTTCCACAATTCACATTTTCGACCCGTTTTTCCAAAACTGATGAATGGTTTTCTTCAAACTTGGTAGAGATGTACTTTGGGTGGGTCTCTACAAAGCTTTTTGCCTAGTCACGCTGCAGTGATTTTTATTTTATTCATTCATTTTTTTAATCATTATTTTTTTCAGGTTTAATCATGGCCAAATTAAATCTTCTGCAAAACAGCAATGGTATTTGCTTTGAAATTGCATAGGATAACGTCTGGGGACCCCTACATTTTTTTTTCAAGAAATTGTGTTGCCAGTATTTGCGCCTCGCCCCCTCTTTTTTTTTTTTTAATGTTTTGTTTGTTTTGCTGCTTTGAACTTCCAATCCAAAATCATCATTCAGATTATGCTGAAACTTGGCAGAAATTTTTCATGTGCTAGGGTGAAAAAGTCGATAAGCATGTGTCATTGCTCTGGTTTCCTGATTTTCGATAATTGCTTCTCAGTTGGAGTATTTATGGGTAATGCATACATTTTTTATTGAGAATAATGTTAATTCAATGGGATTTTTATGGTACGGTACTTCAACATTTAACTTTTCCAAAATTATCAATCAAATTCACTTCAAATATGGCGGGGAGGTACCTTTGGTAAGTGACTTCCAAATCTTTAGAAATGATTTCTCTCCAATGATGTTTGGGTTTAAAAAATGGGGTGGTTTGTTAATTTAGAAAAAAAAATCTTTTTTAAAACTGCCTTTCTTATTTCTCACAAATTGCATGGGAAAACTTTTGAGTATCCCTAAAGCTCAATTTATTCATAAAATTGCATTGTGAGTTCTGTTTTTTAAAGAGCTTTTGGAAGTTTACGATATATCCAGCTTCAACCTAAGCGCGTGCTTGATTTCTTTCTGACATGCAGGGAATGTCCATTGACTCAATCTCCATAAGTGTTCACTACATGGTGCTGATTGCATTTCATGATTTTTAACAAATTCTTAACATTTTGCACGCTGCTTAGCAGGGGTAAGAAAGAATGAGCGTCCTGCTGGGAGTATGGGAGGGGATGGAAAGCCCCGCTAAGCTCGTCAAGCTATCCAAATACCCTGAACGAGGGACCGTTTCACAGAACGGTCATACTCCTACTAGTATCGCAAAGACGAATGCGATTGCCTTCTATGAAACACAACTTTTTTCTTTTCTTTTTAATAATTGATACAGAATTTTGAATATTTTCTATACCGCCTTGCCCATTTCAGGCTTACATCCAAAAACACAGTGGGATTTCTGTTGCGTTTTGCCATTTTTATCACACGGCCAATAATCATCAAGCACAAGGACTAACATTTCCGATCTGAACATTGCCCACTTGGACTCGTCCGAAAGTTTATTTCAGAGGGGTGTGGGTATCCGCTCTTGATTAGGCTTGCAGGGCACAGTAATTTGTAAAACGCTTTTCCACATCACGGTTAATACATCAATCCTTAAGCCTGTCTCAAATTTAATCACATTTAGGCCTATCTACTAGATACTTCGCAATCACAGATAACATGGATCGCCCAAATCACATGTTATGCATCATGATGCATAATTTGGAACTACCCTGATAAAAAAGTTAAACACGGCCAGGCCTTGATAAGTTTCTTTGTGAAGACCTAAAACTGTGTTAGGCTTAATCATAAGATAATGGACTCAATAACAGAATTCATCAAAAATGGCACAAAAAAGTGGCCACACATGAAGGTATAGGGAAATAATAGGAATGCACCGTGAAACATTATGATAAATTATGAGGTATCTATTTCTCATGTCCCGACATCGTTCTGGGAACAAACAAGTTGTTAGGCCAAAAGAAGATAAAAATAACAACAGAGGAGACTGTAGGAAAATAGACAGACCTACAGCTTTATTAGTTTCACTGTGTTGATCGTCGCCTACATCTTAAGATATAAAACATGTTTACAGATGTTTGCAATGGCACAATTTGTCAGGAATTAATTTCTAAATAGGCCTCTTTCATGGGAAATAATAGTATCTAGATAAAAACATAAATAAATATCTGTACTTTTTAATAAGTAGGCATACCTTCTTTAAACCTATCAGGTGACAAAAAGGTTTCGGCCAAAAGGATCTTTAAATTATATTATGAAAATTAGGCCTTATGTCAAAATATAGTGATACGATCCATAAGTTTAATTATCAAAGCAACAGACAGACTGGAAACAATAACGAAATTTAAAGGTCATGTCATTAGAGCATTACTTGAGAACTAATCAAATGTGTAAGCCTATAATCCAACACTTTAATCTCTCTCTGTGGCGCCGTCTGCTCTTACATTAAAATGCAGTGGCAGTGTAAACTTAAAAGTCTTGGAAGTGTGATATAATTCTAATAGAAAATTTGATAGTTGATACCTGTTTAAGGACTATTTCTATCCATTACTTATTCCCTTTTTTTAATTATATATATATATATATATATATATATATATATATATATATATATATATATATATATATATATATATATATATATATATATATATGTGTGTGTGTGTGTGTGTGTGTGTGTGTGTGTGTGTGTGTGTGTGTGTAATTCATCGATGTAAAATCCGTTCACTGGTTGAGAATGCCCATCCTTAACGACGTTGCTTACAGGGGTCGTCTCAACAAAACCTTACATCTCTTTACCCAAAAGAAGCAAATGGGAATTTAATCAGTTTGCCACAGAACGTCATAATGTCTAGCTATTCAGGGCATTTATTATTTAGCTTCGAAGAAAACCTTCTACCTAAGAATGATTGTAAAAAAAAATTAGATAAAGTGATCCTTCCAGACAATCGTTACATTTTATTACAATGTTTCAGCTCATTGTTATTACAAACTGGGCATATCTGATTTATTAAATTTTATGCAAGATGTCATTACAAATGAGAAAATGTAATAATATTACATTTGTCTCCACTTATTACAAATTGCCGCAAGTATTACAAATTTGTGCAGATTTCCTGCTCATATTTATTACATAAAGCCAGTTGTTATAAATTGCCGTAATTATTAAAAATTGCCGCATAACAAGGCATTAGATGTACATTCTTTCCACTTTTCCAGAAATATTTAGCTTGCGACCTTTAACAATCTTCTGACCTCGAGGCATCTCTGAATAGTGGCTCTAAAATATACTTCTGTGGCATGAGTATGACAATATAGTTTTTTTGACCCCATGTGCAAAATGCACTGAGAGCACTCGGTTTAGCCCACATACTAATGATTTCCTGGCATGTATGTTTACTCCAACCCGACTCGAACAGGAGTCGATTTGTCCACGAATATGCATCACCTTCCTACTGTCGACAGAAGAGTTGATAAATATAATATTTTAGCTATGTTTTTGTATTATGTCAATAGAAATGCCACATAAGGCCAAAATGATTACATTCGCACGGAATCTATATGTGATAGTGTTTTCATATTCAGTAAATATAACCCACAGCGGACCGAAAATTACCTCAGAATAGACATTTTGCAAACGTTCCGTGAAGAGAAAAGATATCACAATATGTAAAAGTTAATATGTCAAGCAAAACAGACTTTTTGAAAATCCAGGATAACGTCTGTACACGTTTCATATCACATTAGATATCTTGAAGATCAAAGGGAGGAGAAGACGACAATGTACAAGAACACACAGACACACAACGTTCATGGCACTTGGAGGTTGTTTGCATTTATAACAAAAATACGGACTGCGCTATATCTATCCGCAGTCGTGTTGAAAAAGTACGCGTGCAGGCCACCATTTACAGGCCACGGTTTCCCCCGCATCCTAAAGAAAATACACAGCTATGTGGTGGTCTTCTGAAAAGGGACCCCTGCAAACTAAAACAAGTATTTGCTTTTACTAGGTTTTCACAATCACCTATTCATGTCATAGACTACATAATGGTTGCAAGAAAGCCATATGCTTTCACATACATATTGCAGCGTGTAATGTCCTCTTTTTTCCTCGTATTACACATTTAAGGTATTTAAGCATGGACTGGTTGCACTGTACATTAACGCCAGAAAGAGACATCACATAATAGTAAACATACATCAGAATATTTTTTCGAAAGTGCAGTCCACCGCCAAATGTTTCATATTTAAGGCAAAATATTCTAGCTTTGAAACTAGCATGTTCTATCATACACTGTAAAGGCACAAATTTCCCGAACATTTAATTTCCCGAATCCATTTAAATCTTTCAATCCGGTTTTTCTTTTCCAGATCAGCAAATCTAGTGAAAACTAGAACAGACTGATTTTCCAACAGAAAATCAAATGTCTCCCGGTGGAACACTTACGTCTCTGAATAAGCTACAGGTGATAACATTTTACAAATGACCAAGTTTGCTTGAAAATTACAATCCTATTTTAGATCTCACCTAGATACATTACTCTAGCAATTTTCATCAAGTTCTTCAAGACTTATTGCAGAGAAACCAATTTCACATAAATGACCCTGTGACCTTGAAAATTAGGTCAAGGTCACCCAAATAAAATCCTACCAAGTTTCATCAAATTCCATCCTGTTCTTCATGACTTATCAAAAGGAAACCAATTTCACATAAGTGACATTGTGACCTAGAGAATTAGCTCAAGGTCATCCAAATACAATCCCAACCTAGGTCTTGCCTAGATACATAATCCTACCAAGTTTCATCAAATTCCATCAAGTTCTTCAAGACTTATCGAACGGAAACCAATTTCACATAAGTGGCCCTGTGACCTTGAGAATTAGCTCAAGGTCATCCAAATACAATCCCAACCTAGGTCTTGCCTAGATACATAATCCTACCAAGTTTTATCAAATTCCATCAAGTTCTTCAAGACTTCTCACACGGAAACCAATTTCACATAAGTGACCCTGTGACCTTGAGAATTCGCTCAAGGTCATCCAAATTCAATCCCAACCTAGGTCTTACCTAGATACATAATCCTACCAAGTTTCATCAAATTCCATCAAGTTCTTCAAGACTTCTCACACGGAAACCAATTTCACATAAGTGACCCTGTGACCTTGAGAATTCGCTCAAGGTCATCCATATTCAATCCCAACCTAGGTCTTGCCTAGATACATAATCCTACCAAGTTTTATCAAATTCCATCAAGTTTTTCAAGACTTATCGAACGGAAACCAATTTCACATAAGTGACCCTGTGACCTTGAGAATTCGCTCAAGGTCATCCAAATACAATCCCAACCTAGGTCTTGCCTAGATACATAATCCTACCAAGTTTTATCAAATTCCATCAAGTTCTTCAAGACTTATCGCACGGAAACCAATTTCACATAAGTGACCCTGTGACCTTGAGAATTAGCTCAAGGTCATCCAAATACAATCCAAATCTAGGTCTTGCCTAGATACATAATCCTACCAAGTTTCATCAAATTCCATCAAGTTCTTCAAGACTTCTCACACGGAAACCAATTTCACATAAGTGACCCTGTGACCTTGAGAATTCGCTCAAGGTCATCCAAATTCAATCCCAACCTAGGTCTTGCCTAGATACATAATCCTACCAAGTTTTATCAAATTCCATCAAGTTTTTCAAGACTTATCGCACGGAAACCAATTTCACATAAGTGGCCCTGTGACCTTGAGAATTAGCTCAAGGTCATTCAAATACAATCCCAACCTAGGTCTTGCCTAGATACATAATTCTACCAAGTTTCATCAAATTCCATCAAGTTCTTTAAGACTTATCGAACGGAAACCAATTTCACATAAGTGACCCTGTGACCTTGAGAATTAGCTCAAGGTCATTCAAATACAATCCCAACCTAGGTCTTGCCTAGATACATAATCCTACCAAGTTTTATCAAATTCCATCAAGTTCTTCAAGACTTATCGAACGGAAACCAATTTCACATAAGTGACCCTGTGACCTTGAGAATTCGCTCAAGGTCATCCCAATTCAATCCCAACCTAGGTCTTGCCTAGATACATAATCCTACCAAGTTTCATTAAATTCTGTCAAGTCCTTCAAGACTTATCGAACGGAAACCAAGTGTTGAAGAAGAAGAAGAAGAAGAAGAAGAAGAAGAAGAAGAAGAAGAAGAAGAAGAAGAAGAAGAAGAAGAAGAAGAAGAAGAAGAAGAAGAAGAAGAAGAAGAAGAAGAAGAAGAAGAAGAAGAAGAAGAAGAAGAAGAAGAAGAAGAAGAAGAAGAAGAAGAAGAAGAAGAAGAAGCGGCAGAAACGGGCACTAAAACAATATGTCCCCCGGCTTCCACCGGGAGACATAAAAATGCACTGACAAGGTAAAATCTATTAATCACTCGAGACATGCATAGACTGATTTGACACGGTGGTCATGTGACCGACAGTACGTGCGTTGTAACAGCTCTTCGTGGAGTGCATTTTCCATGCTGGTCAGGTCAGTCTGCGAGATTCAACGACCAATCAACACATTGCAAGAAGCCCGGTTGTCAAACCTAGGAAAAAATATTCTAAGTTATCTGGGAACATTGTAATGAATTATCAATAATGTCAGACCTTGTTCAGTTGTACTTCTATACACTGCATGCCACAGAAATTTACCGGTTTTAATTTTCCCGACTGCCCCCCCCCCCCCCAAATTCGGGAACATTTGTGCCTTTACAGTATATATATATATATATATATATATATATATATATATATATATGATAAGTACAGTGCATTGGAACCTGTCTAAAGGGACCTCCCATGGGAACAGAGAAAATTGGTCCCTTAGAACAGGTGGGCCCTGAAAACAGGGTTGCCCCCATCACGCACTGGTGAAATAGGAGAAAGGAGAGTCTTTGAATAGGTGTCCAGTAGTCAGGTGAGCACGATGGCCACTCAATCACCTCTATATCCTCATTGGCTATGTAATCACCAACTATTGCAACACAATATGATCAGACATTATTCAGCCCCCAACATGAAGTTGTTGTCACTGACACCAGCATAGGGGATAGCATAGGTTTGCAGAACATTGGTGATGTACTACCTTGCTGGTTTTTTCTGTGCATATTGCAGAGCTGCTTTCCAGAACCATAAGACTGCCTTTTGTTTTCGTAACTTTATGCTGAATACAGCAAGTAACATGTGTCTTTATTTTTTCCATGCATGAACTTGTCCATTATTTTTATGGGGAGAAAAATGACACTTTGTAGTGAAGAAACTACTACTTCACCTCGTCTATGAGGTGCGCACGTGTTCGCTTGACTGATAACCTTGCAAGGGTTGAAAAGCGACTTCCACGCCACGTATCTTCAGTTTAAACCTACAACATGCAGTGTCTCGTATATAGTTTTGTGCATACGCCTCTGATGAGGATGGCCTCTCTGTGGTTGCTTCTGAATGTGTGGTCCTGCTTTGTACAACACTTTAACACTGCGTTGGTGATAAATGGTTTCTTTGATGTTGTTTATCATTCTGTGGTTCACTCACACGGGGCACAATACCTGCCTCTGAAAGGCACCTTTTTATTTTCAAAAGTGCCAATCTAATAAATATCATAATTCTAGATCATATAAGTTACCCGAAACTCAATATTGACATCAATTTTCAAGATTTTTTCAGCTTTGCAACTGGCATCCACCCAATAATCTGAGCTTAATTATATCTGGTGTCAGACACAATTCATTTCAGTGATGGCATGTAACTTTGATGATGAAATACTCGCTCTTAGTAGAGTAAAAGGGATTACAACACATTTTACCAAAAGCTCTGGTAAGTAGTTTAGACTTACAAAGTACTGGGTATATTAAGAATCATCACAACAGAAGTAGTCTTTGTTTCCTTATTGGTTTTGAACCGATGAACATTTCGAAATGAAAGATGGCTTTATTTGATTTCAACTTTTACAGAAAAAACCTGATGTGTACGCGAAATGAAAGAAACGTTATAGTTCCAGAATATGTCTGTTACATACACACACACACACACACACACACATAATACATACATATATATATATATATATATATATATATATATATATATATATATATATATATATATATATATATTATATTACAGCAACAACGTTCATACTCAGTTAAGCATCTAATTCGATCACCGTTTCGCGAATTATTTCATCTCAACAACAGATTTGTATCTGTCTTACTGGACAGTTGTCCGTTATCGGGTCAATATCACTGTAAATGTGCATATTTTAATGTACATGCATTACCTAAGTTTTGCATTTCTGGTGTATATTAAAAGTCTTCATTTCACAATTTAGTATACAATTCCTGTTAATCCTATGTTAATTAATGTTATCATTAAATTGTGTTCCTAGTCACACAGGATTTGTTGCCACGTGAACATGGTTTCACTGCCCAGTGATCATTCAATGGGCGGCCACTTCAATTTTTGATCGGTACTGAGGCGCTCGGCACTGCGGATTCCCCAAACTGTGTAATTACTGCATAGCAATACCAGGAGAGGCATTGAAATTAGTTTTCGCCATATCTGAACTGTAATTCACGACGCAACACATGACCATAAATAATTGTGACACAACGTTGGCCTACATTCTGTAATTAAAAAAGAAAACTAGTCCATGTCAATGAATGAAAAAATCCATGGACACAATATTTGGTAGCTCTTTTCTAGTTCCTCGCCATCCATATAAGTTCGATAAAATATACCTTCGATACAATATACCTTCAAAATACACAGGTTAATAACATACTGTTATTCGGCGAATTTTGTGAGAGGCATTATAAGAGCACAGGAAGTTATATTGAATACACTTTTTCGTTTGTCTTATAGGAACTTTACCACATGAATTCACAGCTTCTTTGTTAATAAATGTTACAAAGACGCATTAATACTTTTAGCATGCCCTTTGTTTGATGTGCCAGAGCCAAGAGATAAAGAAATGTTGAGCGCTGCAGCATTTGATCCGCATACTTTAGCCCCCTCTTTGGCAGCATCCAGTGGGGAGTGTGGCACGTGCACCAGCACTTTTCAATTTTGAATCACTGACATTCAACACAGCCGCTTGTTTATTCAGTTGGTCAAATTCGTACGAATGCCGGGTGCGCTGCAGCATAACTATGGTCTCATTGTCTGCTTGAACATTTTTCTCTTAAGCATCGTCCTGACCCAGGATCAAAGAGGTATTCAATGACCACGTTTTCCTGTACTGGTCTTTGAGAGCTTTTGGGAACAATATAAACTTGGAACTGAAAGTGTACAGACGGACTCGGCGTCGATATTATAGGATTTCTCCTCATCTCTTTAATGAACTTCTGGTAAACGCTGTACTTCCGGCTTCGTTTTCCAGTTATGTGGAGGTTGACACGCCCATAATATTGACAGCAGAACAACACCAACGAAAGCAATTGCGTTCGTCATACCGTCGATGGTCCGGCCACAAAAACAATGTTACCATTGGGATGTGGTCAATTTCGGTTTGGTGTCTTATCTTTACATTTGAGGAAAAAGGACGCTAATGACATGATTACCTTTACCCGTTATAAAATCATTTTCAAATTAATAATTGATATAAGAAATTAAAACTCCATTAAGAGTCACTGTACATAATTTACGGATTGTGTGGGTAAAGAACCTTAAAACCCAGTAAGGTCCAAAAGGTGACAGGGTTTGTGATTTATGGTAAGATAACAATTGTAGTTTCGTTTTAAACTGTCCAATTTTTATGAGTTTCTTTATCCTGGTCTGAATTAAAGTTTGGTACTCTGGTACCTTATTTCGACTGAAAGTGGCACATTTCGGTAGCAAACACAGGCGCTTAGCGGCAGACAGCGGCGATGATGTCGCTGGGTTTTGCTGAAGTTTAATTGAGCCCTTTGAAGATCGGCGGCGGCCATTGGCATGCAATCTTTTGACGCTGGCTGCCCCCGAACCCACTTTCTGCCGCTCTCTGGGGGACAAGAGAAAAGCTGGTAACCTCATAAATCTACCACGTTTTTGCATGGAACACCCCCATACAATAATATAAAATGTTTTAAAGAATTAATTAAGGTGTTTTTACCGTTTAAAATTTGAATTGGCTTATTCATAAATTGGTGTAGTTAATACAATTATTCTGTGCATGCAAGCAACAATACATTGTCGATGGCCTGTCACGTAAACCATTAGTACGTGCATAACGTTCTCTGGCTAATATACCGACCATAGTATTTTATGTACCATCGCTGTTTTTTTTTAATACACGACAAACAAAGTGGCCAGTTTTTAATAGTGACTAAATGTAGCAAGTGGTCGAAACGACTCTCTGGCACATTTAATGCAAATGCAAGATATCTTTGGGGTCATGAGATGCCAATCAGGCCTGTATGCCTAGTTGTTCAAAGTTCTAGGTAGTACGTGGGAGTGGAGTCGATTCTTTTTCTTAGTGTAAAGATCATTTTCGTCCTGTGGGTGCAAAACAGACCTGTACACAATATATGCAATCCAGAGAATGGGGGAAGGGTTTTGACCCTTACTAACTCAATGTTTTTATTGTAAATAAAAAGCGCCCAGGACACAAAGATTCGAATGACCACCAATATAGTTTCATTACTATTGTTTACTCACACCAGTGCAATCTTATATGTGGAGTTGCTTACTATTTATTTATTTATTTATTTATTTATTTATTTATTTATTTATTTATTTATTTATTTATTTATTTATTTATTTATTTATTTATTCATTTTATTTTTTATTATCATTTGTTTATTTATTGTTCGGTTGGTTGAAGGGGGGGGGGGGGGTCGTTTCTGCATTTTTGGCACTTTTTTCCAGCTCGTCCCTACAATAATAATCCTTTTTGAGCCGAATCTGTGCAGTAAATTCAGAATGACGTGACCAAATGACCCGACCAAATACTTTTTTTTCTTCTCACCTTAAGACTGCTGCAAGCAACCCGGCACGATTCCGCCTATATTTATGCGTGGCATTGGTCAACTACTGTGTACAGACTTACGATGTTCAAATGAATAATATTTGCTATTTGGGACCTCTATGCGACATGACTTAAACAAAATATGTTATAGCGGTAAATAAAGGAACCGATATCAAATGCCGTTGTTTACCTTCACCGTCCACCGGTTAGATCCTGAGAATATGGTTATAACTATACCCCAAAAAATAAAATCCTTTACGTAATATTGCTGCACTACTGGAAAGAGGATTCCATTTCAGGAATATGAACTTTGAGTTTCGAAAGCAAAGACGTTGATTTAACCTAAACTTGAAATGTTTTTGTACCGTAAAAGCGTTTCTGTGGCCCATGACCTTGAAAAGGTCCTACATGCCAGGCGCTCTTCACTTAGAGATGTAATAAACAGCTCCGCAGTGTAAATTCTCCACAATTTTGACATTAACTGATGTTCACATATGTCAAATTTAAAGACGTGACTGGAATGATATACAGCAGATTATGGCACTTGTGAAATACAGCTCTAAGTCCCGCTCCCTTCCTCGCCAAGGTGTCACGTTTACGCATGTATTTCAGTCGAGAAATTTGACAAAATCTAATATATAGGTTGAGTCCCTTGGAAGAACAGAGCTGCTCTCTGAAAGGGCTACCCAGTGTAACTGACTAACTAAGTAACTGACTGACTGGCTGAATGAATAATAAATAAATAAATTAATTAATTAATTAATAAAATGTGGCAGCAGCTTTTGGTTGTTGCGATAGAGAGTTTAAAAGTGAATTGAAGCAAAAATCGCTAATTTTCCTATTTTCAAAATTTATGCATATTTTGATATCAGGCTTGTGGACAACTGTCGTTCAATAGCCAAGGTATTACTTCAATGCTCATTTTGCATATTTCTCCAAATATCATCTTAAATGATTGTATCTTCTCAAGCATTGGATGCTCTAGATTCCTTGTTAAAAATTTTAAATCTTTTATAAGATATGGCTTCTAAAACGCAATAACCAGCTCCCTGAAAGAGCTTATTTTTTGTCATAACGTTGACCTCAAAATGTCGCAAAATGATAGGACATGGTCCAACGTAGAAGAATGATACAAATTACGCTACCCCATTTATACATATTAGAAAATATCTGATCGATATGTCAGAATATATCAGCAGAAGTACCTTTTTTATTTTGGATTTCACTGCTATCAAAAGACATTTCATCTCTAAATTGACAGATTTTTTTAATTTGAATTTGATAATTGCTGGTTTTTAAAAATCAATACAGGCGCGCATGTAACGATGTTTCACTGCTACCACGGATACCAGTAACTGAATGTTACGTATACACAATCTTCCGTATACATCGTAGATTGAAAATCTCGCTTCTAATATGTTTTGCTGTTGGTATATTATTCTGGAAATATAAATGATTTTGGTTTGGAGAATATCCCGTCAAAGGCAACTTTTCTTGTAATTGGTTAGAGCCGCCTTAATGTTTCTATGCGCACAACAACAAAGAAACGTAACCCAAAAAACAACAAAACAAAAAGTTGGCAATTAGAATGGTTGGAGCAATTGAGATACGGTTTGGGTTCACCTTAGGGGTTTTTTGTATTTTATTTGAGCCGTTAATTGCATGTCTTCCAAAAGGGCGGCTTTCAAGCAAGCAACTAAAAAACAACAGACTTCGGAGCTTACTTAGGGGGCTCGCAGCCTGTATCATCACCGCTGACATGATCAAAGACAGGTAACGCAACATATCCCACGAAGCCTTTGAATAGTTCAGGTGTCACTACATGTTAAAAGCCAGAGACGTTAAAATCCTTTCGATCGGCCAGGATTTGAACCCCCTGCCTCTCACATAGATGGCAAGGATAGCAACCGTTGGGTCACGGCGGCTATTTTTCCCTGCAGTCGCTAATGGCACCCTTTTAAATACAGTGAAATCTCTCTATTAAGAGCACCTGAGGGAATAAAATGTGATCTTAATAGGGACATAATTTAATTAAGGATAATCAAAAATCAGTCAGTAAATTGGTGGTCTTACTACAGAAATGGTCTCTTTCTGGAGGTGGTCTTGGTTTGAGATTCTACAGTATACATTGGTGCAATTATTTTGAGCATTTGATTTCTTGCAATGGGCATTTTTTTTTTTTTTTTTTCTCTTGGGTAAAATGTGTATGACATCTTCACTGTTACGGCGACGTCACTTTGACACGTCCATTTCAGTTTCATTGCTGGATTATTTCAGGCCTAAATGCTACAAAATCTATATAAAAAAGAACAAAAGCTGTCACAGCTTTTAGTACTAGCTTTCAACCCTAATTAACAAGACCAATCCCTACTATTATGGTAAGACCGTCACCAGATGTCTGACAAAAAGAAAAATCCGTCCCTTTTCCCTTCAGCAACGTGCGTTGTGTCAAGCTCGTCTGGAAGGGAAGCACATGGCTGAAGGTTTTTTTTAACACATTTGGGAACATAATAGTATCCAGCTCTAATGGACAGGCGCAACCAGGCTAGCAAAGATTGTTGGTCTTCAGTAGTTACATGGCTAGACCTTATAATTCTACTAGCAGCTTGGGTTGGCATAATATGTGGCACTTAAATTTCTTCCCTGCTTTATCACAGTGTATGAAATGTCTGTGTAGCGGGCCCACTTTGAATGTAAAATAAGGCGTACATGGCGTGGAACATTGTGAATAACAACTGTCCCTGATACCCATTTTGTGCATGTTAACTAAGTTGCTTAAACGGTGCAGGCCTATACACTTTTATGACCAAAAGCGTGAGCTTTTTGTCGTTTTTTGAGAAGGTGTTATTCCAAAGAAAATTGGGCCTAGAGTAGCATAGGCGTAGTTGCCTTCGTGTTCATATGAATCATAAAATGTAGGCCAAATTATGGTATATTTAAACTTCCTCGAAACAGATATGGTGTGTGTGATTTAAAACCTATATTGCCAAGGTGACATATGCCCCCCAAAAAAGCTTCCAAAAACAGTTTCATAAAAGTTTATTCACTGGAACCAAGAAGACTAAGGATGAACCTGATTATTGAGTCACCGAAAAAAGTGAAGATATTAAACTGTACACTTATTCGCAAGGTTGGCATTGTTTCAGGTGTTGGTTAGGCTTCACCAAGACCGGTAAGGGCTAACCAACGCCATAATCAAGTGTACCCTACATGGAAAGGAGTATGCACTTGTATTGGTGCCGATTAGAAAGTTAAGCTTTGCATAACCTATTTTGTAAACAAACCACAAACTATTGTAGCTCAAAACACTGACGACATAACAGACACGTGCTTTGACAATAACATCGCTTCCATGAAAAGTTTCAGTTTACAACGATGATATCGACAAGGAAAGATCTCTAAGTGTAAAGCTGGGATTCCATATGTACGGGTTCGGATACGCGTACAATTATGCAAATGGTGTGATTCCATATAAGCGGGGCGTGGTCCGTCAACTATATTTTTGCTGTGGATCATCCAATGGTACAGGATGGCTCCCACCTGGTCTAAAAGAAAATCACATGGCTTCAATTTATTCGTTATCATATTAAACAACTATGCATAAATAGATTGGTATTTTTGGAAATGGCTTGACGCAAAAAAATACAATTTGCAATTTTTATCGACCTGCTTGTGACAGAAATGAATATATTGAATCTTTAATCAAGGATTTATCACTTGTATTATTTGTTCTGTCTCGGGAGAGGTCTGAGGAATTATTTCTTGGTGACTTGGATATAGATCTTTTAAAATGTGACATAAGAGAAAAATATTTATATTTCTAAAATGAAATGATGAATTTCGATTTCTTGCCGAAAATAGCCTTTCCTACCAGATTTTCCGAAAGGAATGCAACATTAATTGACAATATTTTTTGGCGGTCTATGACGGAGCAATACGGCTTGTTTATAAGGTATCATATTGGCAACTTGGTCTGATCATTTGCCCTATTTTATATGTTTGGATCAGAAACTGAATTTTCAAGGGTTACTAAATATATCCAAAATGAAACTAGAGATCTTCTATCTACGCAAAATTTTGCGCATGAGATGAATAACACAGATTTTACGCAAGCTTTAGATAATGATTTAGATCTTGATCCAAACTCGAATTAGGATAAACTTGTAAATATATTGTATATTTGTAAAGAGAAGCATCTCCCTATTAAAACTGTCCGCTTCAACAAATATAAACATAAAAATGTACTCACCTTGCTTCCTCTCAATATGTTCCATTAAGGCAGAATCTTAAAACATAGAATAAAACACTTGACAAAGTAATTCGACATCGGATGCAATCCTATTATCATTCTCAATTTGAAAATTTTGGTTTAAACGTATTTTATTCAAAAAAACAATTGGCCGACAGGCTCACCAGCCTATATTAGGGCCTCTTGTATATATAGAACAAGACAACAACAACTTGCAAGGCACTAGTACACAGATAGATATACAAACAAGACCACAATAAGAATAGAGAGAGGGTAATGGCGTAATGTGTGAGCTTAATGTTTAAAATTACTCTTTGAGGTACAGTAGGTATAACAAAATTTATCAACATCATGTTTTAAACCTGTTTGAATTCTCAATGAATTTGTGCACAGCTTCAAAAATATGCTCATTATGTTTCTTTGTATCTCCTTTGCTTTCAATACCAAATAGTACTGTTCTCAAATTAAAGTTTCCATACTGTAGTATCTTTGACTGTAAGTCATCCCTCAAGAGAACATATTTGTTGCACTCAAAAAAGAAGTGGTAAGTACTTTCTGCATTATCACCGCATGAACATAAGGGGAAATCAACAACACCTGAAAATTTTAAAAATGATACTAAAAGGACTTGGATAAACTTAAACCTAAATCAAGTACAGGTCATGACCTCTTGTCAATGCAACTTATTGAACTCTTTAAGTTACCTTTAGCAGAACCTCTGTAAACACGGAATTTTTCCAGACATACTCAAACTCGCCAAAGTGATTCCGATTTTCAAAAATGGCAACGACGAAGTTTTAAATAACTACAGACTTATTTCCTTAATTCCTGTTTTCTCCAAATTTTTTTAATATTCTACACTAGTCAGCATGGATTAAAAAAGCTCCACAGCACGGAAACTGCTCCTTTGGAGCTCATTGATAGATTATTCAATATTCTTGATTCGGATGTAATTCCTTTAACAATTTTTTTAGATTCGTCAAAAGCAATTGATACACTTGATCATAGAAATTTGATACATAAATTACAACATTACGGTATTTCTGGCATATCTTCAATAATTAACTCATTTGAAAGTTATCTGACAAATCAATTCCAATATGTTCAATTTGATGATGTCTCTTCTACTCTATCACCAGTTACAATCGGTGTACCCCAAGGCTCTATCCTTGGGCTACTTCTGTTTATAATTTATGTTAATGATCGTTATCTTGCTGCTCCAAATTTTGAATCCATTTTGTATGCTGACGATATAACTCTGATCAACTTACTCTGTACTTTCAATTTCGGGCCTCAAGTCAACAATGGCTATGTCTCAATGAACATTAATTCCGAACTCGATAAAGTGTATCAATGGCTTGCAGCAAACAAGTCATCCCCAAACATATCGAAAACAAAATTTATGTTAAATTGATCTTATCTGAACCTGTGCTATACAAATTTAGTAATTATGGTTTGTTTGACAGGTATTCTTCTTTCATAATGAAGCTCTGCATTTATAAGCAAAACTTCACGCATTTAGCTAATTCATCATTTGCCACGTTCATATTTATTCTTTATTATGTGGGTTGTCTTTGCTGAATATTTAGCAGACAAGGAGCCGCTACTCAGAGAGACATGTACGGGTAAAAGGCTCCGAAACATGTTGAGTAGTTACCCGCTGAAGACCCTTTAATTTATTTGAGCTGATTCAGCCTATGTCAAAATTTTACAGAGGAACGTATGCAATATGGACAATAGTAATTCCATATGATATAGGTTAGACAGGGACAGGTTAGCTTATGGAGAGCAAAGAGTTCGGACTGCGGAACAGGGTATTGACTACTAGGAACTGGTTCTGGGCAAAAAACACACAAATACAATCCTTCTTTCCACAAGCAAGTTAGATTTAGATATAGATCTTAGAATAAATGGTATTCGATTAAAATGGACTACTGATTTCGATTCCCTGGGAGTAACATTAAATGAAAACTGAATTTCAGTTTTCATGTAAATAAAATTGCAAATAAAATTTTCCGAACGACTGGGATCTTTAAAAAGATTACGTCACTATCTCCCCAAATACACTTTATTGTTAATTTATAATTCCCTGTTTTTGCTGCATGTCAAATATGCAATACTTGCATGGGGTAATACTGGTGACCGTATCTTCAAATTACAAAAAGCGGCCAATCGTTTAATATGCTCCGCACGTTATAATGCACATGTATACAGACCCATTATTTAAAGAACTCAAAACTCTTAAAGTGCCCGATTTATTCGAACAGAAGTCATTGACATTTTTCTATCGATACACTAAAAACGAATTGCCTGCTTATTTCAATAATAATTTTGCAATCTTACCAGTTACTGATGATTATCCTAGCAGGCATCGATTACCCGCTATACTACTACCCACCCACCCCAACCCTGCACCCCACCCCCATCATATATCTACTGAAATGTTCTCGTTATTCTATTCCTAAATTGGTCTTCGATACTCCTGGATAAAATTCATACACAGTCTTACAATGGTTTCGCTCAATATATCAAAAGATTCTACATAGACCAATGCTCTGAAACCTGTACTATTCCTAATTGCTTCGTTTGTAATCATTTTTTTATAAAGTATATCTGTATGTAATTATGTTATCTATGTCTAAGTAACTTCAGTTGTCTTAACACACATGTGGTGCTCTGTTCTGAAGCAAGGTGTTAACTTACCAAGCAAATTTATTTGGGTGGCCCATGCGATAGCAGATGTTTTCATCCTTAGCTGGGCCATCCTAGTTATCTGCTCTCTGTGGCAATAATGTGGTATTTCTCCTGTTTTTTGTTTTGAATTTGTTTTTATATACTTCTGTCATTATTTCCTAACAGTTGAAGTATATTAAATTTATTGTCGAATAAAATAATCTGAATCTGAATCAATCCTAAAATACCAGGGATACACCACCAAAATTATAAAACATTCCACGTCATCTCAAAGGAATATGACGCATACATATTAATTTCCCGCCACAAAGCACGGGCTTGAAGTCAAGTGATCACCGGGGACGCGCGGGTCACATCACTGTCACAAACAGGGCCATACGCTCTTTTTTTGCACAAAACTAGCGTTTTGGCAGAAATTTAAGTTCACAAATGCCAAACTGGTATTCATCTAGTTCTTCCCGAACGATATATAAGAAAATTTTCTATCTGTCTGTAATAAGTATTTTCTATTTCCAAAATATTAGTAGTATCCCGCTTGTCCCTACAGGTACGGACCCGTATCTCGCCATATCTCGCCAAGCGAGACTAGGCAATGAGGTATACAGTTGTAGCGGGAAATTAATATGCATGTGTCCTACTCCCGTCCGTTTTCTGTACGGATGCGATTTAAATCATGGAATCATTGTATGTAATTTCAAGTTGCGCGATTTTTGCCGTATCCGTACCCGTATCCTTATCAGTATATATGAAATCCTAGCTTAATGCTGGTGGAGGGGGAATTTTTCAAAATGAAATTTTGCATTATGAAAAATCGATATCCTTCTTTTCACTTCAACTTGAAAGTTACCAAAATATTGATTGCTACCAGTACAGATATATTTTCCTTTTTATATGTACCGCAAGCAAGATCGCAACAGTGTACGTTTATAATGATATACCTGGTTGCACATGAACTCGATAAACAACAGAAACACAAAGGCACTAAATTGCTTTCGTGTCCGATCGCACTCACAGAGGTTTCTCTCAGTGGACTACAGACTCCTCCCCATGTCCTCTTCTTGCTGGAACTCGGTTAGATTTCTTGAAAAATACGTTGTCAGACTGGAAAATGATCCTTTACGTGAATGAGCCATGACATATGTTTGACCTCATAGAACCAAACCTTGTTCTCATATGGTACATATTAATCCTGCTCTGTTTGTCATCTGCCTGAAATAAAACTTCATTCCATTACACATCCTTATGAACTACGACCCCACGCTTGTCCTGTAGGTCTTGGACCAGTAACCTAGGCCTAATGCATTTACATGTTAAAATAGCGACATTCGCTCGCTTATTTCTCCTATTTGAAACGTAAAACTGCAACTTCCTTGGCATTCTGCTTCAAGTTTATACCGGTAGCAGCAAGTTAAAACCAAGAAAATGGGGGGTCATGTGATTAGATTTTTTTTTACAGGTGCGTTTGTGTACCTTACCTCCATGATTGACCGTTCCGCGCCAAATATGTCTCCAAAAATACACAAAGTTATCACATGATTTAAAATATTTCTAGAGTAGCAGTGCCTTTCTAAAACTCACAGTTGATAAGTATTTTCCTATCCAAAATGATGATGGGACTTAATTTGGGATGCCCTGCTCCTGTGATATTAACATCCAATAGACACAGCAACAGTATTCAGTACTCGATCAAAAGTTGTGGATCAGTTGACCCGACCTTGAGAGGTTACTGGTCCAAGACCTGTAGCCAATACATGTATTTGAGTTTCTTGCTATATATTTTTGTTTTGTTTGTTTGTTTGTTTGTTGTTGTTTTTTTTAATTCTCTGAGTGGAGAGGCTTGTTTACTATTCGACAAAAGATATATCATATTTTTAAACACGAAGAAGAACAACTACTTGAACACCAATGATGATGATTTTAAACCATTTAACAAATTTTATGCATAACAAATGAAGCGATGTCTGGGTTGGGCAGTAGAAGTCTCGGTGTAATTCCTTTACCAGGTTAAAAATCAATTATGTTCTCACTTTGGAATATGTGTTGGGGTTAACCATGTTACATTTAAAATAAGTGTTTTCTTTGGCCCTCCTATTTCGCATCCTGTAAACAACTTTTTTGCCTCCTAAGCATCCCCCAGACTCGCTTTTGCTTTCTTATGTGGGCGCTCTGGAACGCTGAATAGACAAGTCTCTTTGGGGAAATGTTATTGACCTAAATTTTCTCTTGCAGACGAACCTTATCTGCAACGTTCAATCCTCGTTCTGTAATGAAATGATAATCTAAAACATTTAGAGAGACAAAATTAATTGGCCAGCAGCATGTCTAGTGTGACAAAGAAAGAGTTAACAATGTGTGTGGTGCTGCACGAGCAATACAACGCAACATGTTTGCCTCTTGATCGTTGCAAGGAGGCTGCACGTATAGCCTCCTTGATCCTTGCCATTGAACCTAGTCATCGTAAGACACGACTTTTAGCTCAGCTGACTTGTCAGTCAGCTGAGCTTTTTTGAGGGTCCGTCGTCCGTCCGTCTGTCCGTCTGTCTGTCTGTCCGTCGTTCCGTCAGCGTCTACAATTTGCATTTTCAACTTCTTCTGAAAAACCGTCAGCCAGATTTACTTCAAACTTGGTGGGGTTGTACCCTGGATGAGTCTCTACCAACTTTGCACAAATGGTCAGGCTCCAGTGATTTTTGGATTTTTTATGAATTTTTTTGTTCGTTTTGGGGAATCATCTTCCGCCCCATTGCTTTGATATCCCACAGGGACACTGCCGGGGACTCCTAGTTCTTAATTTGTTCACCAGGTGGCGCTGCCACTTTTTCTATTTTTTTATGATTTTTTTTGTGTGTTTTTGCTTTTCTCGACTTCTTCTCCAGAACCGTCACTCAGATTAAGCTGAAACTTGGTGGATATGTTCCTTATAGGACGGTCGAACAAAGCTTTTCACTACGTGGCACTGCTGTGCATTCCTGATTTTTAACGATTGTTCAATTCAGGCACTTGTCGGTCAATGTAGCTTTCCTATTGATTACTATGTAAGTCAATGGACATTCTAATGCTAATTTACATTTTTAGCTCAGCTGACTAGTCAGTTAGCTGAGCTATTTTTAGGGTCCGTCGTCCGTCCGCCCGTCGTCATCCACATTTTACATTTTCGACTTCTTCTGAAAAACCGTAAGCCAGATTTACTTCAAACTTGGTGGGGATGTACCCTGGGTGAGTCTCTACTAAGTTTGTTCAAAGTGTCATACTCCAGTGATTTTTGGATTTTTTTTATGATTTTTTTTGTTGGTTTTTGTTTGGGGGGGGGGGCGAAACCGCTCATCCAATTGCTTTGATATGTCACAGAGACAATCCCGGGGATTCTTAGTTCAGAATTTGTTCACCAGGTGGTGTTGCAAATATTTGCCAATTTTTTATGATTTTTTGTGTGTTTTTGTTATTTTCGCCTCCTTCTCCAGAACCGTTACTCGGATGAAGATGAAACTTGGTGGATATGTCTGTAGAATGGTCAAAAAAGTTGTTCAAAAGGTTGACTCGGTTCATTTTTTCATTAATTTTTTGAAAAAGTGCAAAAAAAAAAAATAAAAATAAAAAACCTGAACATGGTGAATTTTTGTAATGGAAACAACTTAGATAATATTCGCCATATTTATGTCACACTTTTTCGAAATGTACCTTTGATAGGTATCTACATATTCTATTCAAATGGTCACACTGCATTGATTTTTGCATAAATTTTAGGGTGATTTTTTTTCTAAACAAGCAGAATCAAACAAATCAGGTGTAGGACTTAAAAATCTGTTCTGCCCTCTAGCATTGGCCTATCGAACGACCTACCTGACGACGTTAAAGTGTCTCCCACCCTCTCTATCTTCAAAGCAAAGTTAACCAAATTCTTTTTTTTTATTCAACCACAAAATACCAAAATACTTTACGCTTGGCGAACGTTTTGCTAGTATCATGCACACGCAGCAGCGCCTTGGACGCTCGACATTGAACCATCATTTATTTCAAAGAAACATTTTGCCCTCTGCAGTTTGCTGTGCAACCACTAAGAGGAAGACACAAGACATTTTCCTGTTTTCCCCTCCATGACCTACCTAGACCTTAAATGCTGAGGTCTGTTACTACTGTACTTGCTCCTGGTGGTCACCCAAAATTGTTTTTAAATCTCTTCGCTGCTAGACTCATTGAAATTATGTTATGTGGTAGTGATGATCTTTCGGATGAAGCCAATAATGATATTTTTCTTGCAGTACAATTGTTCATGACTCAGACAAGATGTTTTGTTTACTGCTACCTTTAGGTACGAATTATCTCTTAACACCTTATGTATGGAACCACTTGTCTTGAAGTCTGCTTGGCAACAGTATTTTGTGTATTGTTCTGTGTGTTTTCTATATAATTCCGTGCGTTTGTGTATATCTGGAGAATCCCTCGATTAGCCACATATGTGGCTACTGGGTAATTATGGAAGAAATATGTTTACAATACAATAACTTGTCTGCTTGACCCGGTCGATCTGTGGAAACGGATGCCTGTGGCTCTCGCTAGTGTGACCGTACACCTGGAACCTGACGAGCCCGCCCCATCAAAAATTTTCATCACCATCAGAACTCCTCCTGTCAGCCTCTTTTCCAGAATACTCACATGAACGCAAAAGATCCAACTCATCGTCATTGCCCCTCGTGTGACTTGTATCTCTCCTTGTCTACATGCTGCTTGGCGTTATGTTCCCTAGATGACGTCATGGCTCCTTTCACAAAAAGCCGCGAACTTCGACCGCTTCGGGCTATAGGGTTCAAACTTTTCAAAGCTTAAGAAAACTATATCAACACCGAAAAAGTTGTTTGAATGAAGCATATAAAGTAATAACAATCCACACCGGTCCCTTTCATGCAATTTGGAATGTGTTATTCTGTAATTCATTTTGTTATTAATTGGATTTCTGTGCAGAGTTTCATTCCAATTTAGTTAATATTTAAACCACCAGTATGACCCTTTCTTACTCTAAGGTATGGGTATCAGAGATGTTTTCAATAAGCCCTTCAAAATAGTCTGTTCCTGTATTCGCTGGACGCTATGCACCGCATATTAAAAGGGAGACACCTCAGGTAAACAGATCAATCCAACATCTCTCTATCTTACCATAACGAACTAAATCGCTACTAACATTTGCCTTGATGATATCGCGCACATAAATTACAGCACCACTTCCTCTCGTGCTCGTTTTACAGTATTTTCTAAATCAGTTGAACCCCACAATATTGATCTCGCTATCCTTCACTGACTCGTTAAGCCATGTTTTACTGATACAGAGTGTATCAATGGAATGATTCTGAAGTAATTTCTCACCGAGATGGACTTTACTGTCAAGGCTTCGTACATTGAGATGGGCCGCAAGAAGTTTAGATAAAATTATATACATATATCAGGGAGAGGTGCTTGCCTCTTTTTGACTTTTGCCCGAGCAGTCTCCCACGTTTGGCTGCAGTAGAAATGGGAACCGGTTCACTTGTAGTTCGAACCGTCAATCCAAGAACATTGAAAAACATGAACAAAATTCCAAAAGCAAAACTTTTATTTGTCACTAAATATTCATTTTATATGCGTTTCACATGACCCATTTGTTCCTTTATTGTCATGCTAGGGAGCAAAAAATCAGTCCCACTTTTTACCTTATTTCTTGTAATTAACATGTAGAAAAATCAGCAATTTGGCTGATTCTGCTGTCAAACGGGAACATTTGTCTGTTACAGTGTTTCCCGCATCAGAAAAAAAGCCTTGTGCAGGGTACACAGTCTTTTTATCACAAAACGTGCACAAAGGATGACTGTATAGTTTTTATTTCTATTACTTTGTGCTGACGTGAACTTGTACGGTCTTTCTATTCTGATCACGCACCGCACGTAATGTCGCGAATATGTGTTATATATTCTTCAAACAATCCCTGTTTGTCAGCTAAGGATAATCAATGCGTGTTCATTTTTATAAACACTGTTCTGCTAAATAAGTAAATGTTAATCAATCTGAACCGCCCGTTCGAAGCGGTTCGTGATTTTTGAGGCATGAACCGATTGAACCGGCCGTTCGGTCGCACAGCTGTCACTTGTAGGCTGTAGTATGGCTGGTAAGCGAGCGACTGGAACAGCAAGTGCAAACCAACGTATGTGCTAACCGCATGTGGAGTTAGAAAAAAAACATTCATGGTCATGAGGGCACTATGGGTTTTGTTTGAACACAAATATATCGCTACTCAAATCACAGGCTTAATAACAAAGTTGCTTTGTTTCTTGGCTATCAATATAGGTAGTTGCCAAGTTCAACCTGAGATGGTTTTTGCATTCCAAAGAAAACCCTGTAGAGCGGTTATAACATTATCAGTCAGCAAGGATTGTCCATCCAGAGTGAAGTGGACTCACTAGCAAAGCAGTTTTTGTCGATGTTGCTATTGTCAATGAAGATCCAGTTATTTCTGGAAGAAGTGTCTTCTAGGGCTGTGGTGGCTGGGGTGGTTTTCCTACGCAATCCTGCGTCTGGGGATCTGACATGAGTTGACATTGCTTCTTTGCCTACTATATCTGGCCCATTCGGCACTGTTGTATGGAGTTTGCGGTCCATTATTACAATAATTATCATGAAACACATTTCTCGCTTGTAAGCTTTTTAAAAAAATTTAAACCGATTAATACATATATATATATATATATATATATATATATATATATATATATATATATATATATATATATATATATATATATATATATATATATATACATATATATATATATATATATATTCATCGAGCCATTTTATCATAAAAATGTAAAAAAGAAATTGCAGGTCAGAGTACTTGACCCGTTGCCATGAAGGTTTTCTTATAGTTCGCGTACCACTACGAAATAGTTTTATCGAGATGACAAACGTGACTATCGATGGCCAGATTCAGTAACAACAATCAAGAAGCAGACGTGTTTGCTCACACATAACTCCTTTGTTGTCAAATGGGGCAAAACTAGACATGCTGCTGTCCAACTGTCGTCTGCTTAATGTTTTTGATTATATTTCATCATCACAGAACGAGGATTAAGCATTGCAGATAAGGCTCGTCAGCAAGAGAAGACGTAGGTCAAGAACGTTTCTCGGTAGAAACTACCTGATCAGCGCTCCAACCTGTACCAAGAAAAAAAAACGTTTACCGGACGTGAGTCCGAAAAGCCAGTTCTAAAGAGAAAACACTAATTTGAATGTACAACATGCATTCTAAACTGAGAAAATAGTTGAAAGTCAGCCTTGTGAAGGAAGTAGGTGGAGACTTCTATTGCCCAACCAAAACATCGCTTCATCTGTTACAGCATGGATAAAATGTGTTAAATAGTTAAAAATTATCGTCAACAGTCTACAAGGAGATATTTTTGCACCTATTAAAAAGTCTACACATCTTTTTTTCTTTTCTGTCGAATACAAAACAAGCGTCTCCAGTCAAAGAATTAAAGAAAAATGCTGAAGGAGTAAAAACTCAAATTTACGTATTGGCAATGGGGCAAGCGTGAGGTCGTTGTTTTTAAAAATGTGGAGAGGAGGAAAGGGATATTTGCACGAAGTCAAACAGAGCAAAGTTGATACGCAAGTATGTAAAAATATACAGGTCAAGTAAGGTTTTATTTGCGAATAGTTCAAAGATGCACCCACATTGGAATAAGAACATCTGCGGTCCTGGTGCGCTGGTCCATTGTGGCAAAGACGCTGAAAAGAAACGAGCTCTTGCCACGAGTAGACGTCTCAAAGTATCTTTACGTGGATACCTTCTGCCGCTAAGTGACTGCAAACACACGTAAGTACTTCATGTTATGAGCTAGTTAAGGGTATCAACATGCTCAAAGATGTACTACGGGTTGCTAAGTGGTCATAGTTGACCACTGGAAATACATTTCAAATTCTTCATAAATTTCAGCATAAAGTAGAGTAGACATGTTGTGATGGTAAACTTTCTTTTGATAAATACTGGTAGTTTTAGCAGAAGCGTTTGTTACCAGCTTCGCTTGTCTGCCAAAAAGCTTTGATTCCTTTTTCTATTGGAAATTTATTATGTTGCTGTTTCGAAAAACAGCTCAGCTGACATGTACCATAGAAGAGCAAAATTTGGTTCTGTGAAGTAAAACATATGGCATGGCTCATTCATGTCAAGGATCTTATTTGAGGAGACATCCTATTTTTTTCAATTCTGATAGGTAATCATTTGCTTTTATTCTATAATTATTATCATCATCATTTTCATCATAATTATTATTTGAAATTTCTTTTTGTAAGCTTTTTTGTTGCATCTGTTATATGGGCAATACATGTTTAATGTGATATAGCCTACATCGATGATTCATATATTTACTCGAAGGCAGCTACACCAACCCTTGGCCCGCCTCTATTTGGTAGTACATTTTTAGCAAAAATCAACAAAAAAGCTTACGCTTCGAGGTCATAAAAATGCATAGGGCTGCAACGATTGAACACTTTAGCTTATATTCAGAAAATGGTACCAAGGCCAATTGTGTACCCCGCCTGGTAAGAGTTATCTCTTACTGTTTTACAGTTCAAGGTAGGCCCACTGCACAGACACAGCATACACTGTGTTCAAGCAGGGAAGAGATTGATACACTACATATTAAGCCGACCCAAGCTCCAAGCAAAATGATAGAGTCTAGCCATATAAGTACTGAAGACCAGTGATGTTTGCTAGCCTGGTGCCTGTGTCTGTCACCATTTGAGCTAGATACTATTTATTGGCAATTGTTTAAAAGTCCTTCAGCCGTGTGTTTCCCGTCCAGCCGAAGCTCCACAAGACCCATGTTGCATTTAAGCCTAAAATAAGGAACTTAAATGGACGTGTGAGAGACAGTTCCTGGGAACACGAATCGGGAAATTCCATTCGCTCTAACCCTCGAGAGAAAGGAAGAAGAAATACCCATTGTTACCACTTTTATAAAACTCGCCAGTACTTTTGGAACTGTATCCACTATCGGGGCAACCTTTTCCATTGAGCTTCGTCTTCGACGCAGTGGGGCGCTCGGCACTCAGCCTATTGCTGACCCTTATTCCATTGCCTCAGGGCGACTTCACTGTCTGATACAGATACTATTTCTGGGGCCTACAACTGGTCACTTTTTGTCTTTGTACTTACATTTTCAGGTAATGCTCACTCTGGGAAAGTCCCACTATATAATGAAAATTACATTCATTCGACAAATTAACCTTCACTTAACACTAATCACACATATATTTTGGATGCTACTTCTTCAAAATATCAAATCGACTTGGCTGCCATTGTGAAAACAATGAGCTCCACACCCAATGCCAAAGGTTTGTAAATGAGCATTTGGACAATCTTGTCGAGTGGGGGTGGGGAGAAGGTTATAATATATGAAACGAAAAATATATGTTTTGCAATTATTTCAGAGCACCTATAATGATATATATGCTGTGGCCACGATTCACTTTAATATCCAAATCATGTGTAATTTAGTGAGACTGTCCCGTAATCAATGCATTAATTGCTCAATGTTCAAAATGGCGCTCGAGCGTGCCGTGTCGCATTTGGACTTGTTACCTAACGATGATTACTGCTTCAGACACAACCGAGCAGGCAGATTAAAGTTAAGATAGTAAGTCATCTTTTAAAAGAAAGTACTTTAACGACCGTTTGTCCTGGTAACTCAGAGAACAAACACCTGGTACCGTGTTGAAACACGTGGCCACTCTTCACTGCCATTTTCCTTTCCCACAATGCATTGCGCCATGTTAAATGGGTCCTCAATGTGTGCAATGCATGCCTGCGTGTTGTATTTGGATTTATAACTATAGATGATGACTGCTTCAGACACAACCGAGTGGACAGATTAAAGTTAAGATTGTAAGTCAACTTTTAAAAATACGTTGACGACTGTTTGCTCTAGTAACTCGGAGAACGGAGACCTGCAACCTAGCGATACCCATCATGGCTATATGCAACAGCTATGCTCTTTTCCTGGCCCAAGTTGACTGTACAGACAAGTTGAAAGCTGTGTTTGAGTTGACTTTACTGCAAAATAACGGCACACGTTGGCCAGCTTTTCTGTTAACCCTGTCTTACAACTTGGTTACGGTTGGTTTAAATGACCGTTTTTACGGGTGGTTGTTTGTGAGGTGATTTTGCTGGTCGGTTGCGTGTTGCAGCTGGTCTAAGGTTGTCCAACTGGAGCATTGTACAAAAATTTGCATCACAGTTCTTGAAAAATGCTGCAGAATTTAGCCAACATAAGTGTTTCTCATGTGAAGAAGTTTATTGAGAAAATGATCCATGGAATATAAATTTGCTGCCGCAGTTGGACAGCACCGTGGTCTTGCGCGTCAGGTCATTTAACATTGCAAAAGCACCCCTGCCAAGGAAATATGGTCGTTTTGACCAGGTGGGGACTGGGGTCGGTAATTACAGGTACTACTGTACCATGATGACACCAATTCGCATGCAGAACCTTCCAGGGTATATCAAAGAGAGTGAATGTAAGAACATTTTCAAAAATAAGGTGAAATCATTTCTTGATGCATGAGATGGGAGTACTGGAGAGGGACCGCTTAATATATTTATAGTTTCAGCATCTCAGTGTTATCAGGTACCTGCAATTTATATATAGCAGGTCCCAAGAGTTATAAAAATTACGCCTTTGGCGCTGATATGTATTTATATATCAATTTATTGAAAATTTAGATCAATCTTTTAAGTCATAAATAATTAAAGCATTTCAGATACATACCTAGGCAAAGCAACTTATTATCTTTCCGATTTCATACTTGCATATCTGCTATTTTCATGTTGGTACTCCCATTTTATGCATTATAGTTTGGTGCACTTTCAGCAATTTTATTGCACCATCCTGGCATATGTGTGCATAAAATATTTTCAATCAACATTCAGTGATTAAAGTTAAGTACATTCAGGCCTAGTGATTATCTTAATGTATTTTTTCTTCTTGCTTTTGTAGAGAAAAATACACAACTTACCGATTGCAGGATAATTTATCTGATAATTTTCCGCGAATTAATAAACATAATATGTGTGCAAAAATTCTCTAAAGCGTCACATGTATGAAAGAAAAAATTGTCTTATCTTAATTGATAACATGGTGATGGTTTTGTTGTTGTTGTTTTTTTTTTTTTTATTTAATTTGTACCAATTTTTGCTAATTTTGATCAGATTTTTGTACAATCTGAGGAAAACAGTCAAATCAGTACAATAATGACTAAAATGGTTGTGATTCCGTCAACCATGTGAAGGCAAGATACTCGAAACTCCCCAGATAAATAAGCCATTTTGCATGCTCCAATTCAAAACTTTTCGTAGGGGGCGGGGCGGGAATGCCCCCAGACCCCCCCCCTCCCCCCAGCATGCGTACGGCCCTTTGGGCCGTGCAGGTCACATTTGGGTCATTGAAAAAAAATTACGGACTTTTTTGGGCCACTTGGGTATCTGACTGAGTTTGTAGCATTGGCCTGGGTCGACCAGTATTTATTAGGGAAGGTCGCCTTAAAAGTACTTTTTCTTTTTTGTTCTATTAATTTTATGGTTGGGCCTTTTCAGTAGGGTTTGTCAGGTTACCGGAGCCATACGTATATTTTTGTTAGGCCTTGGGTAACTTGGACATTTGCTGAAAAATGTTGACAACGAATGTTCATTCCCCTTTTACACATTACCTCTTTTGACGTCAGTTTAATTTGTTACTTGGGCACAGCCGGAGGCACTTGTAAGAAATCAAATACTCACACCGAGAATTGTACCATTGTATATTTTCAAAGGTGCCACCCAGCGTCAGCAGGGTATCAGAGCCACCAGGGCCGATCGGTTACGATCCTCGCTTTCTGTGCGAGGGGTACGGATTCAAATCCTGGCTGATCCAAATGACTTTAATGTCTCTGGCTCTGAAAATGCAGTCACAACGTAACTATTCAGAAGCGTCGTAGGGCGTGTGGGGTTCCCTGTCCCTGATCATGTCAGCGGTGGTGATGATATCGGCTGCGAGCCTCATGATTCAGCTTGGAAATCTGTTGTTTGTTACGTGCCTGCTTGAAAGCCGCTCTTTTAAGAGGCAGACAATTAACCTCATACAAAAAAATTAAAACACCTACAGTGAACTCCAACTGCATCACAATTGCTCCAACTATTTTAATTATCCAACTTTTGTTTGGAAAAGTAATGAAACTGGTTTTGCGTTTTTTCATTGTTGCGTATATAGCAAATTTAAAACGGCTCTTACCCATTAAAATTCAATTTGCCTTTGATAGGTGTCCTCCAAACCACAATCGCGTGTATCTCGGAACAAAATATCAACAGTGAAACGTACATTAGAAGCAAGATTTTAATCTGCATTGTACGCTTATATCAACAGCCAAGAAAGCATATTACTCAGTTACTGGTATACTTGGTAGCTGTTAAACATTGTTATGTGCAAGCCTTTATTGATTGTTACAAAAAGAGTACTTTTGTTTTCAAAATCTGTCAATTTCGAGATAAAATGTTTTTGATAGCAATGAAACCCAAATTTAAAAAGAAAATGTCTGCTGATACAATCCAACATATCGATCAGATATTTTATGTCTATAAATAGGATAGCGTGGTTTTTATCATTCGTGTACGCTCGACCATATCATATCACTTCACGACATTTTGAGGTAAATGTTTATGACGGAATAAAAGAGCTGGGGGTGTTTTTGGTTTTTTTTGGGGTGGGGGGTGTTTTTTTGTTTGTTTTTTTTCTAAGTCATATTCTGTGATACTTTTAAATTATGCAAGGAATTCATAGCATCCAATTATTTTGTAGTTATGAGATCACATAAAGATGATAGGTGATGCATTATGCAAAATGAGCATGAAAATAACATCTTGGCCTTGGAACTAGTTTCCCACAAGTTTACTATCAAAATGTGGATAGATATAGGGGAAAACATTGTGAAATTATTATTTTCGCTTCTGTGCACTTTTTATTTTTCTGTCGCAACAGCCCAAAAGTTGCCGGCACATTGCTTTCTATTACATTTTAACAAATATTTCCACTGAGATATATACGATAAACATGGCACTATTGGGGTGAATGTACAGGGTCGTATTTCACAAGTGCTCTAATCTGCTGTGTACCATTCAAGTCCGTCCTTGAATTTGACATATGTGAACATTAGTTAAAATACTGCGGGACTCTCGCATCTCTAAGTGAAAAACACCTGATGTGGGGGACTTTTTCATTATCATAACCCTATTCCCGTAATATATCCAGTGGAAGGTGAGAGTGAAAACAGCATTTGATATTTATTCTGATTCGTCCCGGTAACCGGTAACCTATTTGGTTTGGGAGACGCTGATGTAATATGGAGGGCTTAAATAGCAAATATTATTTATTTGAATATTGTGATTCTGCACACAGTAGTTGCCCATGCGACGCAAAAAAAAATATGGGCGGAATCGTGTTGGGTTGCTTGCAGCAGTGTTAAAGTGAAAAGAAAAATTCAGATAACTTGGTCGGGTCCTTTGGAGTTTTCTCGCCACACGAAGAATTGCTATTGTAGCCACAACCTGGAAAATGTATAAAAAGAAAAAAAGCGATAAAGAACTTCACATACATCATTGTACCCCTGTGAGTAAACAATGCTAAATAAGCGACGAGGTTATTTCCACTGACAGTACCCTTTTATGCGATCACTCGCCTCTTTGTGTCCTGGGCGGTTTTTATTTGCAATAGAAACGTCAAGACAGCATGGATTCAAACCCTTTAACGCACGCTCAGCGACATTATAGTGTGTGCAGGTTTTCTTTGCATCCACAATTGAAAAAAAAAACCCTTTACACTGTGAAAAAATCGATACCTTGTCTATGTGCCACCGGGAACTTTGGTTTAAACTTATTTTATTTCTTGAAAGAAAAAACGATTGGGGAGCAGGTAATGACTATTTGAACCCCTATCGTGAAAAAAATGTAAAAATACTGGACGTGTGACAGGACAATACATGAATAAAAACAGACATCTACAAGATTCACATCACATTTTAACACTGAGATAGTAAAATCACAGTTACGTGGTTCTCTACCATGGAAAAATAAAAATAGCTCTTGCTACGGAAATCGTTCTGTTCTTTCTTTGCACATCATAACAGCATGGTAAATTTCGAGTTTAGTAGACATGTTGCAGTTTTCTGGTCCGTGTAACAAGGTTTTAACTGTGAAACATTCGTGAGGCATTACTCCGTTATGTGAAGAATTTCGTTGTACAGTATACCGTGGTCACTCCAAAAATAGTGAAAAATATCTTCGTTTCCTATGCCACAGTAACATTGTAGTGTTGAAACTACATCTATTTTAAACAAATCAGCATTGAGGAAACCATGTCCCATGCGTAACTGCGCAAGCACTGTATTTTCTTAACTTCTTTCCAACACAATATAAATCATTGCCTTTTGGTCTGTTCTTATTCAATTTAAATTTAAATTCTTGTAGACACACTTCTTTTGACTTCAGTCGGTAAATTGTTCCACAGATCTATGGTTGACAGAATAAAAGAGTCACTGAACAGATCTGTACGGGTTCGAAATGGAGTAAATTGATAACACATGCGAACATTGTATCTGTTTCTACTGTCTTCTGATTCCGGAAGAACATTAGACAGGTACATAGGAGTAATCTTATCCCTGTGCATTAATTCTAACTTCTGTTTGTCCTTTTAACAGCCAGTGTTTCCCATCCTGTCTCCTTATAAATTTTCCTATACCTAGTAAAACGTCTTGCCCCTGTTACTGCAGAGGCCGCTGCCAATTGCACATCGTCCAGTTCGGTTTCGTTGGATTGAGAACATTTAGTGAATACTACGTTTCCGTACTCCCAAGACTGGACGGATGAACGAAAATACAAAATCTCAAGTGAACGTCTATTTTGTTTATGCTACACACTACGTAAAATTACAACCATTTTGATAGCTTTAGTACAAATAGCATTGATATGTAAAGACCAAGACAACTTTACTTGTTTTTAAAGACCGTGGTGTTTATGTTCTTTGACATTTTTAATCGTTGTTCCCTCAGACGTAAGAACAGAATGGGCCACACAATGGCGTTTTCTGGTTATTACCGTTTCGTTTGTTTTGCTTCGATTGAATTTCGGAAGCCTGTCACGGGACCATCTAGAAGCAGATAGCAAATCTTCGTTGATTTCACTGGAAGCTGATACAGCCTAGTATCCTCAACTGAGACGTAGAGTACAGTGTCATCAGCAAATAAACGAACAGTAGTGTGAATGACATCAAATATATCATATATATTTAGATGAGACAAAGAAGAATGTAGTCCCAGCTAGACGATTCCCCATTTATAACCACCCTTTGCGTTCGATTTGTTAGATAATTTTCAAACCACTTAGGCAGCTTCCCATTATTTACAGAATTGGCCGAGTTCATGAAATGATACGGGATGGTAAACTCGATCGAATGCCTTTGTCATATTGCATAAGACGACTCGAATTTCTTTCTGCTCGTCTATAGCCTTACAAAACTGGCGGTAAACGTAAATCCACTGATTTACTGTTCCGTCATTGGGAGTGAAGCGGATTATTTGTCTGTGATTACTAGGTTTTCCATACAAAATTGAATAAGTGCTAAAAGATCGCCCTTTCCATTACTTTCCCTGCACAGCTTAGGAGTGATATGGGTCTATAGTTGTTACAGTCATTAGCATTCCTCGAAGTTTGAACAATTAAGCATACAAGATATATTGTATCTCCATTCAACATGCCAAAAAGTCATTTCTCTATGTAGCATTTGATCACCATCCAAAACTGATCACTTCATTGGTCGTGTATTGAAAAAAAAAAAACGAATAAAAACAACGATGGAACATAAAATACCATTTCCGGTTTATAAGTCAAAGAACGCTATATTTTAGCTATGTAGGTACAGATATCTTAAGATGTGAAAGAGTAACGACATTGTTTTTGTTGCTTGTGTGAAAACAGTGACCATATTAAGTACACTATTTGAAAATAAACCCATAATCAATGTTTTAAAAAAAATGAAACACTCTATGTTATTGTCTGAGGGCGTTCCATGCAAAAACAACAGATCTATAAGGATACAAGGGCCTCCTGTGTCCAAGTAACAAATTCAACTGACGTCAAAGGAGGTAATGTGTGTGTGTGTGTGTGTGTGTGTGTGTGTGTGTGTGTGTGTGTGTGTGATAGCCCGACCGACCCAACTAAAAAGGACCGAGTCCGGACCCTAGGCAATTTTAATGAAACTTTAAAAAAAAAGTTTCAAGCCGCCCTTCCCTAATCAAAATTGATGGACCTTGGCTGAAAGATTTCATGAGAAAGTGGCCGTCGTGTGTCATTATTTTGCAGTAAAGTCAACTCAAACACAGTTAGTTACTTCAACTTGTGTGCAGTGGAGGGTTAACTTGGGCCGGGGAAAGAGCATAGCTGCATAGCCACGGTTTTCGGTGAAACAGCATAGCTATATCCCTGGATGAAAGATTTTATCGAGAAAGCAGCCGTCATGTGCCGTAGCTTTGCAGTAAAGTCAACTCAAACACAGCATTTTATTTCAACCAGTCTGGAGAGTTAACTTGGACCGGGGAAACTGCATAGCAACACAAAGCTCAATAAGACATAGCCATGGTTGTTCGGTGAAACAGCATAGACCATAGTCTATGCTGTTTCACCGAACAACCATGGCTATTAGGAAAAGCCTAATAATGCCTTCACTCTCACATGGCAGTGCAGTATGGTTTAACAATACAAAGGAAAGCACAAGTATTGTAAGATCATTCCAGTACACGGTGGCACGAGCTATTCTACAAGTAAGAGGTACCCCTGCAATGGTGGCAACACTAGGGGAGTTTGGCTGGCTACCACTGATAACCATCTTGAATAAACAGAGAGTAAAATATTATCATCATGTAAAGTATAACATTCCAGCAAACAGACTGTGTAAACGAGTACTTTGTGACTTAGAAACAAATTTTCAGTCCGGTCATAAATCTTGCTGGCCATACATGTCACAGATATCCACAATCTTGTCCGAGGCTGGATTAGATAATGTAAATTGCAGAGATACTGGTGACTGGATCTATCCTTTTTGTAAGTTGTCCACGCAAAACTACGTATATGACTTTTTTAAAGATATCGATGAAATGTCCTCCTTGTCATATTACAAATTGATTAAGTATTCCACGCTTGGGGAGAGATACATGTTCCAGGTAAATGACTTCAAGGGCACTAGACTAAAATTTATGGCTAGAACCGGATGTCTAGGATTGGAAGAAACATTACAGAGATGGAATTTGTCCAACGGAATTTGTAAACTATGTAATCAAGGTATAGAAGATTTATTTCATTTCACTTTCACATGTGAACACTCCAAGGAATTAAGAATTAAGATTTGGCGAAATTTGGAAAAATGCCTGTTGGAACATGGTTATACCCATGTATGGGAACATTTTACTCGCTCTTCCTTAACTACGAAATTTACGCTACTGTTTGGAATATCGTTCAATTATGACCATGCTGTTTATGATATATTTGACAGTGCTTGTAAAACTTTCCTAAAAGAAGCATGGCGTTGCCGTATGGTAGCTCTTGAAGGTGCTGGCTGTGACATTTCTGTGTAGATTCTTAAAAAATTAACTGTGATATATAAGCTAATGTGTATGTGTGTGTATGTGTGTGTATGTGTGTTTGTATGTATATATACACATGTATATATATATATATATGTATATGTATATATATATATATATATATATCTTCAACTGTGCCTGTTCACAGTAAAGAAATAGAGTCGTACAGTTCCCTGTAAGGTGAAGATTCCATAGATTTTAAATGGAGCTCCTATATTGTATATAAGTTTTATCTATTTTGAAGTGTACTTTAATTTTATACATTGTAATTATGACGATGATAAACATTTATTTTCTACATTGTAAACCAAAAGTGCACGATGTACTTGTCCTTACGCTTTCTAGAGTTTTTTTCCCAATGAGTGGTTTATCTCTAGTTTTAGCGCGGGGGACAAAACTATGATATTGATGATTGGTTACACCGGTTGAAAGCAAACTTTAAATGGGTAAGATACTTGGACGCATCATGGAATACACCCTGTTCCATCGATGCCCCCGGTGTAAAGGGGTAGTTTTCCTGATAAAATAATTTATTTATGTATTATTTACAAACCTTTGGTATTGGGTGCGGAATTCGCGATTTGGTATTTTGAAGAGGTAGCATCCAAAATGTATGTGTGATTAATGTTAAGGGAAGGTTAATTTGTCAAAAGAATGTAATGGACAATATATATGTATATATACATGGAGCTATGAGAAGCCTATTGATGGTTGCATGCGCATGTAAAAAGTAAATTCCAAATGGTAAATGGATGCTGTTCCACGTACGGCTCAATGCTGAACGTAGATACAGCCCTACCACACACAAATCCTTACTTTGTAATATAGACGGCTTCTTGTAGTATACTTGGACGCATCATGGAATAAACCCCGTTCCATTGATGCCCCCGCTGTAAAGGGGTAGTTTTCCGAATAAATTATTATTATTATTATTATTATTAGTCCCGTCCTGCTTGTTCGGTGATCGTAATCATAATATATCTCTAGGTTCCAGGGGTCTATTCTCTGAGTTACCAGGGCAAAAGGTCTTTAAAGTACTTTAAAGACATGACATACTATCTTAACTTTAATATGCCAGCTTAGTTGTGTCTGAAGCAGTTATCATCTGTTATCGTTAGTTACAAATCCAAATGCGACATGATAGACCTTGAACAAACCGGCACGTGATGAACGCCATTTTGAACATTGGGCAATGCCGCAGAAAAATACATTTGATTTGGATGTCAAAGTGAATCGAGGTCATAGCATATATCACATCATTATTTATGCTCTGAAACAATTGAAAAATATATAATTTTGCTTACATATATTATAACCCCTCCCCTAGATCCTTTCAATACTATCCTTATTTGTTACAAATCATTGGGTGCAGAATCCATAATTAAAAAAGTCAGTCATTATGGGTGAGTCCTGATTCGACATGTTGAAGAGGCAGTATCCAAAATATATGTTTGATAAGTGTTAAGGGAAGGTTACTTTGTCGTGTGAATGTAATGTACAATATATAATGGGACTTTTCCAGAGGGAGCATTACCTCAAAATGAAAACACAACGCCGTACGGCAAGCAGATGAAGGCAGCAATGGGACCCAGAATAGGGATTTTGTATCAGATACTGAAGTGGCCCTCAGGCTACGAATTAAGTAGCACCGCTAGTCGGACCTGCCAAGCCCCCCTGTTGAATGAAAACTGGCGTTAGGGGAGAAGGTTGGCCCGATAGTGGATAGAGGTCCGGAAGTAGTGGCTGGTTTTTATATAAGTGGTAACAAGCTTTTCCACAGTTCGCCTAGTTTCATATTTTACACAGAATCTAAACGGTTTCCCTCTAAAGGAGAAGCACCAGCGGCAAGATCTTTTTTCCACGGAATTTTTGTTTTTACTCTTATAATGTGTAGATTATGTACTGTGATTCTAAATGGAGCTTCAATTTCTTCGATCACATATTTTTATACACTTTTAGTTAACTGTAAATATAAGACATCCCACTGAAACTGACCACATTACAATGGAAACATTGTTTTTCTAGCTAGAACATCAAAGGCAAGATGAACGCAATTACTTTCTTCGGTCTGGTTCTGCTGCCAATATTATGGGCGTGTCAGCCTCCACATAATTGGAAATTGAAGCCGGATGTACAGCGTTTACCAGATGCCAAAATAGTGGTATACGGCAAGTTCATTAAAGAGATCAGGGAATCTAGTATTTTTTCAAGGGAAAGTCAGCCGCTGGACTTTCAGTTCCAAGTTTACTGTGTTCTAAAAAGCCCTCAAGGACAATTACAAGAAAACGTGACCATTAAATATGTCTTTGATCCTAATGCAGCTCGATGCTACAAGGAAGATTACAACACTATTCAAGTTGGCAAAGAGGCCATAGTTATGCTCAAGCGCACAAAGCAATCGTACGAATTAAACCAAGTGAATATACAATCGGCTGTGCTAAATGTCAGTGATACAAATTTGAAGTTTGTTGGTGCCCGTGCGACACTTCCCACTGGATGCTGCCAAATCACACGACCCAAAAAGGCGGCTCAAGTATGCGGTTCAAATGCTGCACCGATCAACATTCCTTTATCTACAGTGGCCATGCTTTTGATTTTTGCATTAGGGTATATATAGCACTGAAAAGCTGGTACATGCTGACTTCTGGCAAATCAAACAAAAGCCATGTTATAGTAATAATGAGTTTTTGCAACATTTATTTGTAAAGAAGCAGTGACTTCTGTGGTAAAGTTCTTTTGAGACAAACGAAAAAGTGTGTTCAATCTAGCTTCCAGTGCTATTATAATGCCTCTCACAAAAATCACTGAATAACAAACAGTATGTTACAAATTTGTGCATTTCACAGGGAAATTAGATCGAACTTATATGGAAGGCGAGGAACCAGAAGTCATCTACCAAATATTACATAATAATTGCATATCCATTGCTTTTTATCAATGATCTGGAATAAAAAGTAATGATTGCATGCCCATGGATTTTTTTAGATGATATGGACTAGGTTTCTTTTTGAATTAAAAAAAGTACAGGCCAACGTTTTCTCACAATTATTTGTGGCCATGTGTTTCTTGGTTAATTACGATATTGCTGAAACTAATTTGCATGCCTGTCATGGTATTGCAGTGATTACACGGTGTGAGCAATCTGCATTGTTGAGCGCTTCAAGATTTATCAAAGATCAGAAAATGCCACGCATTCAATGATCACTGAGCATTATGATCATATAAATGTGAGACCTCGTCAGAGGACAACGGGGAAACTGGACCAGAGTGGCAATGGCTTTATACAGTGCTGTGAATTTACACACTTTTATTGTTGGTTTGTTTCACGTATTTCGCTTATGGTAAAACCCGTGTAAATATGAAAACAACAATACATTTTAATCTTTATTAAACATAGGCTCTATAGGAACTGTGTCCTAAATGGTGAAATTATGACTTTAGTTATACACCTGAAATGCAAAAATTATGAAAATGTATGTGCGTGAAAATAAAAATGTTTTCAGCGATATTAGTGAACAGTTGTGTACATTGTGTTGCATGTAGCGAAGTCTAGGCTTTCTAAATATGCCAAGTGTTTTATTTTATTTTTTCTTCCTGTTCCATGGACACTCATAAAATGAATCATTTGCACCATGGCTACCCTTCTTTAAGAGAAACATGATTATAGACTGTTTCATCCTTTTCGCCTGTTAATCACAACGACACTCGTGTCTGTCTAAACATTATTCCAGATTTTGTCGTGAAATGGAATTTTAGTTCAAGTGTAGTTTGGGTTAGTCTAACCATGCTTATATATTAAATATTCTGAAAAAAGAGTTTTAGTTCAAGTGCTCTTTGTGTCAATCTAGTCACTATTCCAAATATATTTTTTTCCTGAAAAGGAGTTTAGTTCAAGTACCATATACCCGTCGTTCCAGAAAAACATCGTTGGTCCATGTTACCATCCTTGGTAGGCGGTAATTGGGTGCATTGTACCCAAAGCGCTCCGAATAAAGCTGTTGCTTCAGTCAATAATATGTACAAAAGGGTTGGATTAAATTCAAGTGAAAATGTGTTATTTGTTAATATTGAACTCGCAAGATGCAGCATAATTCTACTTGTAAAAAAATGTAATACATCCGAATATAAATCACATAATATATGGTTTACTTTCAGGAAAATATTCTTAAGAGAGTGTTCACTAAAAACAGCTAACAAATTTGGGAGTTGAAATGAAGTAATTCGTGAAACTATGTTCAAATTACACATTTAACTGAGTGTAGCTACCTATACATACACACACACACATCTATCTATCTATCTATCTATCTATCTATCTATCTATCTATCTATCTATCTATCTATATATATATATATATATATATATATATATATATATATATGTATATATATATGTATATATATGTATATATATGTATATATATACATATACATATATATGACACAGACATATATTTTGACAATATACAATGTTTCTTTCATTTCGCGCACGCTTCAGGCTGTATTTGTAAAATAACATACAATCCAATGAAGCTATCCTTCATTTCGCACTCTTCATAACGAAACAAAATGGCCATCACAGATTATTCACTGATTGAACTCTGAACATGACATGAGGGGTTCTTTCAGAAGATACCATCTACAGACTGCCCAGAAAAGTTGCCTCATTTGCTGACATTTAGGTGCAGGAAACGATGGTTTTCACAGTTTGGAATACAATATTGAATGTTAATGTCAAGTGATGTGCATGAAGCTGCAGTGGTTACCAATACACGTTTGACTGTGCGCCCGCATGCTGCAGATTAACTTTCTCACAAATGCCTGAGTTACAACTGGTCTAACTCGTCCAGGAAATGATACCTTTAGAGCCATAAAGTCTGGATTCAGAACGCATCTGTTGTTGCAAAGCTTATTCCAGGCTCCATAATTATGATCAATGGGGTTAATGTCGGGTCTGCAAGATGACCAATCAATCAGCTCTACGTCCTCACAGGCCAGATAATCCGGGACCTATTGCTACAATATGTGGTCAGACATTACTCAGCTCCAGCATGAACTTGTCACCAACACAAATATAAGGAATAACATGTGGCGGCAGGATATTGGTGATTTACTGCCTAGCAGCTTTTGTTCCGTCCACGTTGCAGAGCTGCTTGGAGTACCATGATGCTACCGTCTGAACTCAGTGAGCAGCATATCTGTTTCATTGCTTTACAAACCATGAATTTCCCCATTAGTTCCATGAGGAGGACAGTAACACTTTGAAGTGAAAAGAACGCTCCCTTACCTCGTCTGTGTATGGCAAGCCGTTTTAGCATTTATTCCATATTCTAAACTTGTTACCCTTACAACAACATATTAAGGCCTACAAGCTCCGAATTTTATGATGACGGTTCAGATTCATGATGACAAGTTTAGAACTGGAATAATGGATAGTCTAGGGTGCGCCACCTGCAATTAATGCCCGATCGTAGCGAGGGCATTACTTGACCCGGACGCACCCTAATAGTGGGAAAAGGCATTTTGTCTTTAGGTGACTCCACCCATGATTAAATGAACCACAACGCCCAGGCACGTTTCAAGGAATAACAATGGTTTACTCATGCTGGCTGTGTTATGTGCGTGCTAACTTCAGGATGGCCAACGATGCGTCCTTGAATGCTGCGTGCTCTTACGCACACGGTATGCACGTGCATAAAGGAGTCTGAGGATATTGCAGGCCCATGTCAGCAAAGGCGCTGTTTAGGCCTGGGGTCGTAGGCCACTTCTCCTCGGCGGATTATTCGACATTCTTCTCTTGCAAAAATGTATGAGAACAGATATGATACCCATGTTAAAATTAGAATATACCCTGGGTGAGGACGTTCTGTACCGAATAATTGCCCTCGGGCCATTATTCAGCACAAAAGCTCCTCATCCAATCTCTATTCTCTAAATGATACTTGTGTGGAAATCTTTTCCACACATGTAAACCACTATTTTACATGTGCGAAATCTTTAATAAATGTGTGTAATAATTATTCATTTTACATATGTAATTTTTATACATATTTGAATCAGTTTTACACATATGTGAAAACAATTCCATGTATGCGTAAAACTTGAACACACGTGTTATTCTTTTTCACATGTGTGAAATAATCACTGGTTTCACATGTGTGAAAACGATTGATACACATGTCAAATTATTTTACACAGAGGTGAAGTAGTTTGACATGTGATATAAATATACAATTATACATAGGTGTAAAACTATTTTAGGTGTGTGTGAAAGAATTTCACATATGTGCACATCTTTTTCACATATGTAAAATAATTATTTCACATCTGTGAAAAGATTTATACATATGTGAAATTCTTTTACACATATGTGAAATAAAAAATAATGTACATCTGTGTAAAACTTTCACCCTTTTTAATCTGTTCCACATGTGTACAGCTTTTTCACATATTAGTCCCTCAGCTGAACTTGAGATAGGCGTGGGTTGTTTTTTTTTTTTTTTTTTTTTTTTTTTTTTTTCGATTTGGTTTCACTGCCCCTCCTACAAAGGTTTTTTGGTGGATTTTTAAAGTGTAGAATCTACTCTTTTCATTCTGCCTGTTGCCCAGAAAATCAGGTGTCGGTTTGGAAGATATGCCGTTGACATGGCAAAAATTATTTTCCCCTCGTTACAGTGATAAAATGCAATGTGATGAGAGTTACGGTCAAGGTTCAAATGATTACAGACGATGATGGTGATTATATCACAATGATATGGTTGTGTGATATGGACCGTGGAATGTCAAGGTCCTGCATGGTATCAGCCACAAGTGGTCAAGGTCATTTATGACCTGAAAGGTCAAGGTCAATGTAAAGGTTGTTGGCCTTAGTCAAGTTCATCCATGAAATTTGTTGCAGATAGATAGCAATCATTGTTTACGTGGTTTAATCACACGCACTTTCATGTACGCGATGGTTAGTTTTGGCTTTTGAACAATTAAACACGTTTTGGACCATAATGGGCGGGCCAGTAACTGCTTCTAAAGGAACAAAGAAAATAGAATAAAACGTACAGGTACGTTTTCGTTCTTGGGGCAAAAATCGGAGAAAATAAGGAAAAATACATATGAGCACGCTTTGGTTTTTGAAATTGACCCCCCCCCCCCTTTTTACATACCACATCAACCTATTTCGGCAGCATATTGGCAAAATACGGGTGGCGGTCTTAAGGATATGGAAATTTCGCCACCTTTTGAATTCCTCTCCGTTGGTACATGGTTAAAAAAAAGCTGTTACCGTACAATTGCCACACATTTGAAACAACCCTAAATTTACCAAACAAATTACATATATGCATGAACATGCACATTTGTAAATTTGTCAATAAAATTTCAGACAATAAATCTACAGAAATTGAGAAGTACTCATCCAAGTTTGAATATTAAGAATTGCTTTCTTTACAAAAGTTTTGTTTGTGTGTGTAAGAATTTGTAAAATTATTTATCGTAATTTGCTTTTATGTTAAAATGCAATGGAAAAATACATATAGAGAATCTTTCATTCATTTATTACAAAGAAAACAACATCAGGTCACATCGTAACGCAATTTAAAATGCTGGGAATGGGATATTTTTTCATGTTTTTGAAAAATCTATTATTCAAGGACACATTTTACATCAGACTTTTGTTTTATCCAAAAATCCCATCACATTAAGTTCATGTATTTGTTATAACGATGAATACAAAAATGTATTGCGGAACACATTACACATCATCAATCAAATATCGTGATAATTCAAACTACTGCATTTTGGGGCACCATTTCACAGTTATGTTAACATTTTCATTGCCACAGTGACTATTAATAGTCCGACTGTAGTTACTTGAATCATTATGATTAAGAAAAAAGCATTCATTCAAGTACCGGTGTCAACGAATATTTGGGCCCCCAAATGGATGGGCCCCTGGGCCCCTGGGCCCCTGGGCCCATCTGTTCGCAGAACAGATTGACCCCGGGCCCAAATATTCGGTCCCCCGGGGGCCCAAACATTCCGGGGATATTTGGGCCCCTTCCGCATATTTGGGCCCCCTTTCACATTTGATTTTTGTTACACTTCATGATACATCTTAACTACAGTTGTAATATTGACGATGTTAATAGTGCAAAATAGCAAAATTGGTCATGTTACAGTACACTAAAGGTAAAAGGTGCTGGTCACAGAATTTTGTTCGCTCAGCATGAGAATAGATTCAGCGCAAAATGTAAAAAGGTAGTCCTGACTCATGTGAATGGCATCATAATTGATGCGGAATTATGACCTGATGACTCGCTCCTAAATTTACTTTCTCATAGAAAATGGGAAATTTAACTTTGATACAAGTATGTTTGGGATCTGAGTATAAAAGTTATAACTGAACCAGTAATTTTCAGGAACAGCTGAGCTAATCCAAACTACATGTACATGTACATCTGTTAACTAACTATAAATGACTTGTAATTTCCAGTTATGTAGATAGGGGCCAGGGGGAGGCTTTTGATTCCCGAATGTTTGAGCCATTTGACCCCTGAACAGTATCTAAGTGCCTCAAAGTGGTTATATTGGAACGGGACCCTTTGATTCCAGACTATTGCCCCACCCCCCATTTTGGACTCAAAATGCATTGAAGTGGATCTGGAATATTTTGGCCCCCTATTTGTATATAAGTGCCTTGCAGGGGATAATTATGCAGAGGGGGCCCTTTGGTTCCAGAATGTTTGGGCCCCCTATTTGTATGTAAGTGCCTTACAGTGGATATAACTGGGAAGGTGGTCCTTAATTGTAAGTAAATTCCTTGCAGTGGATAAACATGTCAATGGGGAGGGAGCCCTTTGCTTCTAGAATATTTTGGCCCCCTATTTGTAAGTAATTACTTTACAATGCATATATATATATATATATATATATATATATATATATATATATATATATATATATATATATATATATATATATATATATGTGTGTGTGTGTGTGTGTGTGTGTGTGTGTGTGTGTGTGTGTGTGTGGAGGGCTCATTTGGTTTCAGAATATTTGGGCCCCCTATTTGTAAGTAAATGCCTTGCAGTGGATATATATATGGGGAGGGGGCCCTTTGGTTCCAGTATATTTGGGTCCCCATTTGTATGTGTCTTGGGGTGGAATAAAAAAGGAAGAGGGGGCCCTTTGGTTGCAGAATATTTGAGCTCCCTATTTTAGCTAAATGCCTCCGCCAAATATTCTGGAACCAAAGGGCCCCCTCCCCATTTATATCCACTTTAAGACACATACAAATAGGGGGCTCAATTATTCTGAAACCAAAGGGCCCCCTCCCCATTTATATCCACTGCAAGGCATTTACTTGCAAATACGGGGGGGGGGGAGGCATGTAATCTCTGACACCGGCAAGCCTATATTGAGGAGAGATTAGGTTATTTTTGACCCAAGTCAATAGCTTTCCTGACACATTTTGCACACAACTTTTGACTTGATTTTTAATAACTTGATTGTGAAGGGGTGCATGTTTATGTTAAGAGCCTGATTTATTTTTCTATTTGGCTTGTTTAGTCAGGTTTGGCTACACCCTTTTACTGTGTGATAAAAACGAAAAAAGGAATATTGGGAAAATTCCCCTTAAAAATTCTCTTCTTCTTTTTAAGAGCAAAATTCAAAATTATCCCAGCCATACCATAAATAGACCCCAAATTGTGCTAAAGGGATCAAAATGGCTTGGGAGTGCGACTTTGCTTTGCGTCGCAGTGCTCAAGCGTGAAGAAATATATATGTAAAGCTATACCCTGTGTTAAAGTACCTTTATCATAGATTTATGTATTTATAAAGAAATTTCGACACATCTGTTAAAGCAATATACACATGAGCAAGAAACTGACCGTGGTGTTTTTTAACATTGGTTTCTAGCTTATTTTTCATCCGATTTTCTTTACATTTGGTAATAAGAACATTAATTAAGTTACGCAGCAAAAGTCTCTTTGGATTTTTGAAATTCTGTTTCGTTTTTGATAAATGTTGAATATTTCCCAGAAGATGGCCCATTCATTAAAAGAATCAATCACTATAAAGACATAAGTCTTACGATGTTATATTTGAGCCATCTTGTCATAATGCCAAGTTCTCATGTTCGCATCCCTAGCTGACGGCTTGCTCTGGTGTATGCTTATTATAGTTTGATTTCAATATTTTTCATAAATTATCTAAAAACTCTATCAAAATGTAAATTATATCACCTATCGTAAATTGTTTATTCACCGTGCTTGGGTCACTTTTTTGACCAAAAAATATTTAAACAAGAGGCCTGTGTGAACAGGCCATGCTCAGCTGACTTAGAAAACCATAAAGCTTACAGGTATAAAATCTGGTGGCATGCAAGTTGATAGCAAATCATGCTGAACAAAGAAAGAATAGACATTGTTTGTACATGTATTACTCCACAATTCCATCTCATGATCTGGTTCACTGGACTGTCAAATACATGGACCTTGGTCTGTGTTACAGGCAAGTCATGTGTAAATGTATTGTGATGACAGGTGACATTAAGATGTGCAAAGACATAATATAATGTATTTATAAAGGCTTGTACACTTCAATCTTGTGTGTAGACTTTTGTTGCAAATAACACAAATGAAACAAATGATGTGCAATATTTGGAGACAAATCATGTATCCTGTCACATCATCTTGAACAAGTTGTCGTCTTGATCACCATGAATATCCTTAAACTATCATAGTATCTTGTTGAAAGTTGAAAGTGTGCTCTAAATCAGGTACATCTGCAGGAACCAAATCTTGCATCGTGTGTACCAGTATACATGTTACTTCTCAAAAATACATGTTACATCTCAAAAAAACGCCGTCCTCTTCCACATCTGAAAAGAAAATCATAACATTTAGTATATATATACAGTACTTAAAGTGCACAAAAATGTCTATTCATAAATTTGTTTTAGTCTTTCAACAAGGAACATTTCCACAAAGTTAGAGAAAAATCTGAATGACACTTTAAGACAAGTCACTCACTTTTTTACATAAAATATAGCAAAAATGCACAAAAATTCATAAAACAATAAAAAAAAAACTGCATGACCAATTTACTGTCTGAGTCTAACCCTCATAAGTTCAAGATCTTCCACATATTGTGTGTCTGTCCTCAGCAGCTGGAGGATCACCATCATGAACAATATCCCAGCCAGTATATACAATTACGAAGCAATTGGCCAAGTGGTTTCGGAGAAAAAGATTTTTTAAGATTTCCCCCAAAAATGAACAAAAAAATTCATTAAAAAATTTAAAAATCACTGGACCGTGACCATTTGAACAAATTTGGTACAGACCCACCCAAGACACATCCCCACCAAGTTTCAAGTGAATTTGACTGACGGTTTTGGAGAAGAAGTCAAAAACATGAATTCCCACAGCAATCCCCATTCACTTAGTATACATAGTAATCAATACAAATGTATGCATTGGCCGCTAAGTACCCGAATTGAAAAAATCGTTAAAAATCAGGGATCCAAAGCAACGCCATCTATGGAACAAACTTGTGTGACCCTTCTAGAAGGAACATTTACACCATGTTTCAGCATAATCTGAGGGACGGTTTTGGAGAAGAAGTCGAAAATGGCAAAAACACAAAAAAAATCATGAAAAAAATAGAAAAAATTGCAGCGCCACTTGTTGAACAATTTAAGGTCTAGGGGTCTCGAAAAGTGTCCCTATGCAATTTTGAAGCAATTGGCCGAGTGGTTTCGGAGAAGAAGATTTTTTTAAATTTCCCCCCAAAATAAACAAAAAAATTCATAAAAAATCCAAAAATCACTGAACCGTAACCATTTGAACAAACTTGGTAGAGACGCACCCAAGGTACATCCCCACCAAGTTTCAAGTGAATCTGACTGATGGTTTTGGAGAAGAAGTCGAAAACATGAATTACCACAGCAGTCCACATTCACTTACATAGTAATCAATGGGAATGTATGCATTGGCCGATAAGTACCCGAATTGAAAAAATCGTTAAAAATCAGGGATCCACAGCAACGCCACCTAGGGAACAAACTTGTGTGACCCTTCTACCAGGAACATTTACACCAAGTTTCAGCATAATCTGAGTGATGCTTTTTAGAGAAGTTGAAAATGGCAAAAACACACAAAAATTCATTTAAAAAAATAGAAAAAAATCGCAGCGCCACCTGTTGAACAATTTAAGGTGTAGGGATCCCCAGAAGTGTCCCTATGCAATTTCGAAGCAATTGGCCAAGTGGTTTCAGAGAAGAAGACTTTTTTTAAGATTTCCCCAAAAATGAACAAAAAAATTCATAAATAATCCAAAAATCACTATACCGTGACCATTTGAACAAACTTGGTAGGGACTTACCCAAGGCACATCCCCACCAAGTTTGAAGTGAATCTGGCTTGTGGTTTTAGAGAAGAAGTCGAAAACGTGAATTGTGGACGATGGACAACGGATGACAGACGACGGACGACAGACGGATGACGGATGCCTAACCATCACATAAGCTCAGCTGACTGACAAGTCAGCTGAGCTAAAAATTAATGGCGCATGTCTCCCTTAAAGGTAAACACACCATGATCTTGAAATGCCCAAACATTACTTGTGTCTTGTAGGCTCCTGAATGAAGCTAGTATAGATCTAACCAACTTTCTAGGACTAATGATGCCATGAACTGCTGAATTTTGTTCCAATTTCAACTGGACTGTGCTTCATGAAGACATGATTGTACAGAAATGTTAACCTTTCAGCCTGATAATACGTGATGCCTGTCATTGGCATTGAAGATATATTATAAACATGATAGAAACTTATCAGGATCCTCAAATTGCAATGCTTTGGACAGTCAGGTTACTATTTTGAAAGCTTCAATCCAAAGAACCATTGAGACATTTTTTTTTCATACTCTAACATGTTGGGTGGCACTGTTGACATAGTTTTATTCGGTTATTTATCTATGAACATGTTAACTTACTTGAAATATAAAAACAGTTGATGGGTACTTGCATTAACCCCGGTAATTGAAATGTATATAGCCATTACAAAAATGTAGCAATCTTTGGTAAATGATATCTGGAAACGCTTGTTTTATGAATTGACTATGCATTTTGCAATGATGTACATATGGGATTACTGTTGCAGAAATTTTTACTATGTTTCAGCTACGAAAGCATACATGATTGAAATAGATATGAACATTCTGAGCATGTTACATATGCTGGAATAGTGCATTGAATGTTGTGTATACTGTAATTTCTCTAATAGCTGACGCGCTCTGTGTTGAAATGTCAATTTTTAAAACCAAAAACTCCTGGGATTGCGGTGAATCCTTCAATAGTAAGATCTGGACATGATCATTCAAGTTTTATCATCTTAACATTAACAATTGATTTTTTCTGAAAATTGTGGTGCATTTTCTATCGAGGTGTTTCCTGTTCTGATCATTTTGGAGAGAGCTGCCTTGTATGAGACCCAAAATTGCAATGTAAAGAAAAGAAAAAAAAAGTAAAGAAAAGAAAAAAAACAACAGGAAAACTAGAAAACCAACCTAACGGCTGAATGCCACGAGGCAAAAAACAGATGAAGGGCGAATATACACGACCATTACCTACCCACCAAGAAGCACAAATTCCATTCATCTCACAATCTTGCCTGCATTCAACACAAAGTGAATAAATTTCGCTGCCCAAGTACAAACTTTGTGATAAAAGCACCAAATGTGGCAGAGGTGTAGTCTATAACAAATGTTTTCATTTGAGGATGGGGGCCACCAAATATTCGTAATGTCCTTCATGTAATTCATTTTTTTACAATGTTGTACTTTTTATATTTTTGATTATTTTCTCCAAAATTTGTGCTCTGATTTACTTCAAACATTGTCAAAATATTTCTTATTGGGGTTTGTATTACAGTTAGTCACCTCAACGTTTTGCCTCCAACCTACAGTAGATAAGCTCATAACAAGCTTTGCTGACTTCCGTCTGTTCATTTGGGTCTCCATCGTTGCTTTCCCTTCTTCCAACCCCAGTCACCAGGGGAAGGAAGTTGTTGCATTGAAACTAATGTCACACCGCATACAAACCCTGTCTTGGATCTTCTTGCATGGTTTGTCAGGGCTCTTTTTGTTGGTGGTATGTTCTCTAAGGCCCGTGCTTCTTCACCAAACTATTCCTGTCGAGCTTGACTGATATGATTCGCGTCGGATGTTTTGGAATACAGATACATTACTAAGCATTTGAATGTTTGAAGAGTGCTGTCGGCGACCTCAGTGGGACATGTAGCAAGGGAAAGGAAAGCCTTTGTGACCTGGAAGGTAAACTTTCCAAACTTCACATGCAATTATTTTCCTCTCCCAGCAGAAGCTGATGTTGTGTAGCATGCACTTAAGACATGAAAGAAAGAGCAAATCAGATTGAAATGTCCCTTCTATGTACTTTCATGTAGAAACACAGGCTTGTAAAACGCTGCTGACATACGCAGAAGAGGGTCTCTGTTCTAACTCTAGGGGAGTATGTGTCCTGCCAGTCTCTCTCGCTCTTGCACCCAATGAGATGCTTTCAACACGACTTCAAGCTCAGGGATAATTTTATTTTTCCAAGTACAATACTTTTATCGGCTATTCTTCCATCCCAGTAGAAACTAGTTCAAGGCAGTCCAGGATGACGCAGCATCCTCACAATAAATAGTATAAGTTGGTCACAAGTTCACCAAGACAACAACAAAAGATTAAAAGTTTTAGATCTTACATGGCAATTGTCACGTTCCTGCCAGATGGCTAGTACATAGATTACAAATCTGACCCCTGGTGACCTCAACTTCTGACCGCAGAGTGATTACAAGTTCAACTACACAGAATGTTTTTCTGACAGGCAAAATACAAAATAAATTGTTCTCAAAGATCAAACAATTTCTCTACAGTAAGACTCCCAAATGGGGGGGGGGGGGTGTTATGATGTTGTGCACTTTAAAAATGGCCAAGAAGAAGCCTAAACTCTGCCTATAACAAAATAAATGGGCTGCCAATGACATCCTGTATGCAGGGACTTTTGCCATTTGTTCTTGCTTCATGCTATAATTCACATTACATCTCTTTTTCAATTAATAAAGTGTTGGATCAAAACAATAGGCTTCTTCGACACAAAGCACCAGTAGGTCTGCCATGTTCCTGAACTTTAATTTGTCAGTTTGACAACTTGTGACCTTGTGATACTGTTTTCTTGTTGTACCACTACCATTATAAACAAAGTACTCTCGTGACTGCTTGTATCCACATCAATGCAGTGACACTTTGAACTGATCTCTGATCTCATTACTGCTAACATAAATACATGCACAGCAACACCCAGTATCTTATTAACCCTTATCAATCCTGCCTAAAATAAAGTTTCTCAAACATTATTATTAAATTTATGAATAATTTCAAAATGATAGACACTGTCTAATCATTACATACGCCCTATTCTTTTTAGTTTTGAAATTCACTTGAGTTTCAAAACTCCAACATAAGACTTCATTAATATTTTACACTTAAGGCTGTACAAGCTTAGTTTACATCATGACCTACATAATGACCATTGCATAATAATAGAAACACAAAACAAAACCAAAAAAAAAATTATACCACCCTCAACAAAACAATTTGCCACACCCGTCCTATCCTTTTTTAGTTTGGGAACTCCAAAACTGGCATCACAAAACGCAACTAGGATTAAGCTCGCCAGTGTATTTTTATTGCAAGAGAATACACAAACTCATGGGCTTGTTGAAAATTAGATGGAATCACAAAATTCAGTGGCAAATTATTTTGCAAGAGTATACATAAATTCAGTGGGCTAGGATTATGCAGCATGGAAACAATCCCATGGGCTAGAGGAAAAGCCTCGTGTGCCATAACCTGAACCCAATCCCTATACATGTATATATGTATGTATATCATAAGACTGCATATCCAGAGAGTACAAACATCCCCAAGAATATGCCGAATATAAAATAGGTTAGCCTATGAGAAGTTAATAGGCCATAAACAAGTGAAATTAACAATTAAAGTGTTATAAAACCACTTGGTACACTTGCATACATCGTATCCCCCTGCAACAATACAATTGTGCAGTTCATATATAGGAAAATGTAACCACAACTGTGGCTGTGTATAGTACAAATTCATACATTACCCCGGATACCTCTGCAGCTATATAATTGTGCAGTTCAAAATCAGTAACCATGTTACTTCGAGACGTTACCAATTCCTGCATTATCCGGGTACCTCTGCAGCAATATAATTGTGCAGTTCATAATCAGTAACCATGTTACTTCGAAACATTACTATAGGCAGGCATCGTTACTCATGTACCATATATATATATTTTAAAATATGGCGAAAGAGTGTCACTACCAAAATAATAATAATAATAATAATAATAATAATAATAATAATAATAATAATAATAATAATAATAATAATAATAACAATAATAGCCAACCTTGTTACCCTTGCTAAACTTCCCCCCTGTAGATATGGTGAATAGAGGGTTTGGAGAGTGTTCTCAGGCACAGCTCACTCCCCCAATGTGGTGAAAAGTGGCCACTTTCCACCCACCGAGCAAGGGACTGCCCTCAACACCACGTGACGACTAGCCCAGTGCAAGTAGGAGGGAAGCTGTAATCCCTTTAAACACTCTCCTGTGTAGCAGAGAATTTGAATATATTTGAATTTACATTAGGGTATAAGGGCATGTCTGTGGCTGTTTCAGCATCCTGCATCTCCTTAGATGGGCAGGAGGGGGCAGGCCGCACCATACTGGCCTCCACAGCCATATGCCCCTCCGATTGGCCCTCAGGTATGCGAGCCTTGGACAACCATATTTGAGCACGTTCCTTTATTTGTGCTCTATGACGCCAAAGTATGCATCCAAACATTAAAATGAAAAGAAGTAGAATGGTTAATCCAAACAATAAGCCAAATGATATTTGGCTCCCCACATGTGTCCAATTGAAAGAGTCAGGAATTTCCAAAAGGGGGCCTAAAGGTAACTGAACATGAGGTGATACCTGGGACAAATGGGGTTTGTTCAGCAAGGTGATGGCTTGATATTCAGGTATTATATCAGTGACATTCATGACCTGCGGTGCTGCCACCCGCATGGCCGCCACTGATACGTGACCAACTCTTTCAATGAGGCCTGTTAATGTCCATCCCTTACCTGCTATTGTACAGGTGGCCATGACCTTTGCTAAATATGTCCCCACCATGACAGTCTGTCTAGAGGAGGGACTACCAATACATCGTGTTAAAATAGTTTCACCCCACGTCACAATAACATATTCCCCATAACTTATTTCAGTAATCTGTGTTAAATTGTGATGTTTTCTGAGCTCAACATGACATGCCTTAGATTTGTCCAGTGTCCTTGTAATTAGGGCCCTGGGACAGCCCCATCTGCTGGTAGTATACAATGGACCTGTCCTACACACCATGGGCTTCCATCCCGAACAACCTACAGGGTGGAATATGTCGCCCGTTTCAGTGTTTACCCCCACGTCTTTCTCCTCAACCATTATTTGAGCTGCATAGCCCTTGCTCTTGTATGGGACCGGCCAGGTAACTATGTAGTGGTGATAGGTCTGCCTGTCTACCAATGGTAGCTTGACTCAGGGTATCCCCACCCCACACGGGGTAGACATGTGCATGTTGGTAGTACCAGTGAATTTCCTGAACAGGATATGTTGCACTAGTGGTTGCCTTGGCCAGGACATCCTTTAGCTGGGTGATGGGGAGAATGTCCTCGGTTAGCCTTCCCACCTCTAGGGATGCCTTCTGACGGGAATATCTCTGTACTGACCTAATATATGAGGCGGTGACATGTTCCAATAATGAAATAGTTCTCTCAAAATGAAATGCTCTTTCCAACAGAGAAAGCCGATTGCTAGTTCTGTTTAACGTTACCAGTGCTACGTTCAATCTAGGCACCAACGACCTAGAAATAAAGGAGGCAATTTGTTCTATGTTGCGCGCATTGTAACCAACAGCCTTTTGAGTCTGATTGAGTACAGTCGTTAATTGGTTCACCTGGTGAACTATGACTTGCTGCGTCGAGCGAGTCCTGTCTACTGCTTTCCGGCACTCATCAACACTGCTGTCAGTGGCCAGTCCGAACAAAGTGTGTCCTATCTCACCAAAAATATTTAACAAGCCACGCTTAGTTCGTCTGGGCAATGCTGGTCTATCTTGGGTAAACTGATGACTACGAATGTATGCCCTCAAGTATCGTAACCTGCCAAGCCAAGCTCGGTAATCCAAGGAGGAAATGAGACCACCATGTGAAGCCCCGGTTACTTGCGTGACGAGAGAGGATATACTGGACAAAAGAACTGGATCATCCTGTGGGGCATCGATAACAACCAACACCATCCATTTGGCTGATTGAACTTGTAGTTGATCAACCTTGGTAATTAATAGGCCATCAGGTAAGGGCTCCACGGAGGTCAGGCTGGCTTTCATCATCATTATAAGTATGAGGCAGCCATAGCAGCGGCTAAGTCCACTGCTGCAAGTCGCTGGCGCTTCGCTTCCTCTTCTGTAAGTGGGCATCCTGTCGCAGGTCGTTTGGTTACTACTGAAGGGGATGGGGAGGCACTTGGCCTTAAATGCATGGTGGAATGGAATCGTCCCTGTGACCTTGTATAATATGAGTGGCTCTGTTCTGGTGCTAACTGGTTCTGAGTGGGCAGTGTGCCAACGGCCTGACCACCTGAGTGGAACTCTGCTGGTTCCAGTTCTGACTGGTTTGATCTGGACACTGGTTGCCCTTGACTTGGAGGATTGCACACTGTCCATTTGCGATCTGCACCTCTCTGCAGTTGCATACTGAGGGAGGGTCTCTGATCTGACTGGTAAGGCCCACTAGGCACATGCTCAAACCTAGTGCAACAGCTAAATGGGTCAGGGGCAATATTTGGATCATCTGGGAGGGTTGATCGTTGGGTATTCAGGCGGGTACCATATTTATGCTGGAAACATGGCACTCGCGGCTCCTATGGAGCCGAGTTAGAGTTATGGCCATTAAAATCCAGCGTCTGCTCCCTATTACTCTCTGGGGTCTCTACGGGCGGGTCATCATGTGTCTCATTTTGTTGCGCTTCCCCACCAACAGCACCCTCCACATCCATGGGTGGTTCATCCACAGGTGCAGGGTCATCATGTACTGCAGCTGTGGGCTCACTGATGGGGCTGTTATCTGTAGGGGTTTTGTCTCTGATCGTTGGGGCCAGGCTAACTGGAGCACCCTTGTACTACAACGGGCATTCCGAATGTGCCGGGGGTTAACCTTATCCCAAACTATGTTAGGGTCGACTAGCAACAGCTTTGACCTATTAACAGTTCGTACCTTACCTGTCTGCTGATGTCTAACCCAACACACAGGACCCCTCACCCTAATGACCTCATACTGGGGGTCCCAATGGGATGTAAAGGTCAATTTTTCTTGTGCTTTCAACACAACACTGTCCCCTGGCTTAAGTTCCCCAGCATTTGCCCTTGCATTAATCCTGTCTCTGTTATGCTGCCGGGAATCTGCCAGGTTTTGGCGTGCTGTTATCAGGGCATCGGACAGGTCACTCAATCTGCCCGATAGGTTTGTACCGTCTGAAGGTGCATTCAAACATTTTGTTAGGGGCAGGCGGCCATGCCTGCCATACATCAAATAAAATGGGGTATACCCAGTTGACTCATTTACACTGTGTCTGTATGCCATCAGGGCATTGGCTAACTGATTCTGCCATTCACGGGCATCATTGTTTACCAACTTAGTTAACATTTCCTTCGATGTGCGATTGAAACGCTCGACCTTACCATTGGTCTGGGGATGATAAGGAGTGGTCTGGCGGAGTTCAACACCCATGTCCTTAAGAAAAGTCCTAAAATGGCCAGAGGAGAATTCCAATCCTCTATCCGCGATCATTACTTCACTGACGCCATGTCTGGGAAAGAATTCCCGGGTTATGGCATCTTCCACAGCCTGTGATGTTTTATTGGGTATGGAGATGGCCTCCGCCCATCCACTCAAATGATCCACTAAGACCAAGGCATATTTGTTACCCTGTTGAGTTGGAAAGAAGGGCCCAATGAGGTCCATGCCTACCACTTGCATGCAATAGGACGGCATGGGCATCTCACTCATTGGTGGCCTTTCTGAGCGTTTCTGTGTGACAGCACAAGTTGGGCAATGCCTTACAAATTGTGTTACATCTTTGCGCATGCCTGGCCACACATAGGCTTCTCGGACTCTGTTCATAGTTTTCATTACTGACATCTGCCCTACATCCTTATGGCACCTCTCTATAACCTGATTTCGGAACTCTGAGGGTAGCAAAAGACGAGGATACAACGGGGATGTATCAGTAGGGCGTTTAATAGAATACAGCAACCCATTATGTACTTCATATTCAGAATCCATGGCTTCTGCATCAGTGAACATGGAGGCAAACTCCTCTAGCTGTCCCTTACGAACATTCTCAACACACAACAGGTCAGCCTCTAATGGAATGCGATCTTGTGCACCCTCACCACCTATGGCATCTGGGTCAATCCAGTCAGCAGTGTCCAACACAGATACTTCCACTGGGGGAGGAACACGGCTGAGCATATGTGCTCTAACATTTCTTCTGCCCTCGATGTACTTAATAGTAGCCCCAAACTCTGCCAGAAACACTCCCCAGCGCTGAATTTTGGTGTTTCTCATTTCTTTAGTAAAAAGGGAGCGCAGAGGCTTGTGGTCAGTATACACTGTAAACTCGGCCCCATATAAATAGGCGCGGAGTTTATCAATGCAGTAGACCACAGCATAGGCTTCCTTTTCGATTGTGGACCATTTACGCTGGGTGGTGGAAAGTTGGTGGGAAATGTACTGGATTACCCTTTCAGTGCCTAGGTCATCATCTTGCACCAAGTTTCCCCCAATGCAAGTGTCTGAGGCATCAGTGTACAATTTATACGGCTTGTCTGTGCATGGGTAAGCCATGACCTCACCCAACATTAAAAGGTCTTTGAGACTGTCAAAGGCCTGCTGCTGTTCAGGCCCCCAGACAAAGGGCAGATGTTTCCGTGTTAACATTATCAAAGGTTCACTTATCTTACTGTACCCCGGAATGGTTTTAGAATAGTAGTTCACCATCCCAACAAAAGACCTTACCTGTTTTACCGTTGTTGGTGGTGGCATTTCAACAATTGCCCTGACCTTGTCAGGGTCACTGTGTATACCATCAGGAGTTATGATATAACCTAATAGTTTTATCTTTGTCTCCCCGAAGTGGCATTTGGAGGCCTTGAGTTGCAATTTTGCAGCCTGCAGCCTTTCAAAGACTGCTTCGAGGTCCCGCTTATGTTCCTCAGGATTCCTGGATCCAATTACAAGGTCATCCAAAAATACCCATACACATTTTCCAAGTAGGTCAGAGAGTGCCCTTTCCATCGTTCGTTGAAACAGGCTTGGCATATTTGCTAGGCCAAAACATCCTACAGTAAAATTGAACAATCCTCGATGGCAGATGAACGCGGTCTTGTCCTGGTCACAGGCCGCGACCTTGACCTGGTTGTAAGCGGCCATAAGGTCACAGACGCTAAATACAGTTTTTTCACCCAACTGGTCAAAAATGTCTTGAATGAGGGGAAGTGGATAGCGATCCTTGACAGTGATTTCATTTAGCTTACGGTAATCCACACAAAAACGGGTCGTCCCATCCTTCTTTGGAACCAAACAAACAGGGGACGCCTAAGGTGAACTACTGGGCACAATGACACCATCTGTCAGCATCTGATCTATACAATCATCTATTATTTTTCTCTTAGCCAAAGGTGTTCTATAAGGCCTCCGTCTTATAGGGGCATGGCCGCCGACATCTATAGTAACTTCAGTAAGAGGGCATTGCCCATAGGGCTTACCATCCTCATAAAATACATCTCGATTATCCCTGATTACATCTAGATATTCAGGGCTAGCTGTTCCACTAAAAAACTCTAGACCCAGGTTCGCAGAGTTTGCATCAAATTGCAGCTCATGCGGGTACTCACATGACCCTGGATCATCTAATGACGCGATGGTTGAGGGTTTTTCATATGGCTGTAGCATCAGCTTCCGGCCCTTCCACCACATGGTCCACTGGTCATAATCCAGGATGGCCCTGCCCGTTGACATGCCGTTGTCACCTAATATGCAATGGTGGATAATACCTTCAACAACAAGTACAGGCAAGTTACCAAGTTTATCAAAATTTACTTCTGTCTCCCCATAAACCTTTATGGGCTTACCTGATACATTAAACAAAGGGGGAGCAGGTTTCAATAATTTGGGTCTGCCAGTTCTCTCACAGATTGTCCTAAACACTTTATTATGCAGGAGTGATACACTGGCTCAAGTGTCAATTAAGCACTTTATCTTTATTCCACTAGGGCTAATTGACAAGCCCAACCTGGAGCCAGCAGTGCTCACGCCTGCTGTGTCTAGTTTCCCTGCTGTGGTTGTTGCGAAGGTCGGTTAGCCGCATTGCCTCTGCAACCTTGGCGCTGACCTTGAGGTGGTCACAGGGGACAGCCCACAGCATAGTGTGGACCCCCACAGGTGTAACAGGCAACCGGAACTCGCTGAGAATGTCCCTGTTGTGGTTGCTGCATCCCTTGTGGCTGGAGGTATTGGCCCTGTTGATTTCCACCATACTGCATCTTTGGTTTACGCCCTCTATTCTCCAATTTATTGAGCCATGTAGACAGGCTGTCTTCTCCCTTCTTTACCTTTTGAAGGATCTGCAGGATCTCTGCAAGGGCATCAGGGTTGGCTGGTGTTGCTGCTTGTACCGCCGACGTATCCATTGCTTCTTCTCGTCTCAGCCCTTGATATCACTCTAGGCCTGCCTCGATGCGCTCTGTAAAAGCCAGGGCCGCATCAAGGGTTTGCTGTTGCAGCTCCAAACTGGCCTTTTTGGCCAGGCCAGGTCAGGAGGCCCTTTAGATAGTGACGCAGAATGATACGATCTGCATCTGCTGACCTTGGTGTTGGGTAGGCCTGCTGAACTGCCTCCCGGAAACGTCGATTATATGAAGCCAGGGTTTCTCCTTCCCTTTGGCTTAGGCACTCCACATCGACCCTTAGCTTTTCATTTTCATCGGTGGACAAGAAGGACCGTTCAATGTGTGCCCTCAATTGGTCCCATGGGACCTGGTCCCTTTGTACTGCTTGGGAGGACAAGTATCGTTCGATCTCCCTACGTAAAGCACCACACGCTGTCTGGCTCACAATATATATTAGACCTCCATTGTCCCCTGCTAACTGTGGCTGGAGGAGCTCAATGTCATACAAATAATTACGCGTGTAAGCACTGACTTCACCATCACAAGGGGTTATCTGTTTACACAGCCCCTTCAGCTTGTCCTTTCTTTGTGAGATCCGCCATTGGTTTTCTTGGGCGGTAAAATGTTGGGTCTGGTGTGCATCTAGCCCAGTGACTAAATCGCTAATGCCTTGCATTAGCCCAGCCATCTGATTGGGATCCATTTTAATAAATGCTAGTTCACAATTTAGGAGCCCAAAATTTACAAAAATTACAGATGTTGCCACATGATGGCGATGCTCTTACTCAATCTTATCTGTTGTATAGAATATTGTCTCACACTACCATGCCCAGCAGCCGCAATGTGTCCACGTATTCGATGAGTCAAGTATGTTATGTCCTGCACTATGTTTGCCTGACCTGCCTTAAACTCACAACTCGCACACCTTGCGATATAAATATATATGAGTCCGCAATGTTGAAACTTTACATGGGATCTCAGGCTTCCATAGAAATCAAAGTGTCTTTGACAAGGTGTGCAGAAGAAACAGCCCATCAAGATGGCTATGATAACAGTTAAAAATAATGCCGTTGGTCAACGACCTTGCTGTTGCAACAATAAGTTCATTAAAGAAATTATTATTGGACAGTTCTGCCAATAACAATAAGCTGGGTCAAGGCAAACTGTACCATGCGACAAGGTGCTCAGTTCAATCCAAATATGTCTTTGAAATTCGACTGGATCCAAGGTTGAATGGCCGCAACGTAGGCAGATAAAATGAGAGTCTTCCACTTTACAAATCTTTCCAAAGTCCACTAAATTCAATGTTGCCATGTAAAATAAAGAATGTCACTCTTACCAGAATGTCTGTAGAAAACGTAATAAGAATGTGAAAAGTGGCCCTTGCTCCTTGCCGGTGGCTGCCACTTGAACTTAAGCCACCGACTGTCACCAGTAGAGACGGAAATGGGTGTCTCTACTTCCTCTGATCCCCTCCCGGCAGCACACACACTCCACTAAGATGAATCCTGGCAAGCTCGCCAAATGAAATGTCCCTTCTATGTACTTTCATGTAGAAACACAGGCTTGTAAAACGCTGCTGACATACCCAGAAGAGGGTCTCTGTTCTAACTCTAGGGGAGTATGTGTCCTGCCAGTCTCTCTCGCTCTTGCACCCAATGAGATGCTTTCAACATGACTTCAAGCTCAGGGATAATTTTATTTTTCCAAGTACAATACTTTTATCAGCTATTCTTCCATCCCAGTAGAAACTAGTTCAAGGCAGTCCAGGATGACGCAGCATCCTCACAATAAATTGTATAAGTTGGTCACAAGTTCACCAAGACAACAACAAAAGATTAAAAGTTTTAGATCTTACATGGCAATTGTCACGTTCTCGCCAGATGGCTAGTACATAGATTACAAATCTGACCCCTGGTGACCTCAACTTCTGACTGCAGAGTGATTACAAGTTCAACTACACAGAATGTCTTTCTGACAGGCAAAATACAAAATAAATTGTTCTCAAAGATCAAACAATTTCTCTACAGTAAGACTCCCAAATGGGGGGGGGGGGTTATGATGTTGTGCACTTTAAAAATGGCCAAGAAGAAGCCTAAACTCTGCCTATAATAAAATAAATGGGCTGCCAATGACATCCTGTATGCAGGGACTTTTACCACTTGTTCTTGCTTCATGCTTTAATTCACATTACATCTCTTTTTCAATTAATAAAGTGTTGGATCAAAACAATAGGCTTCTTCGACACAAAGCACCAGTAGGTCTGCCATGTTCCTGAACTCTAATTTGTCAGTTTGACAACTTGTGACCTTGTGATACTGTTTTCTTGTTGTACCGCTACCATTATAAACAAAGTACTCTCGTGACTGCTTGTATCCACATCAATGCAGTGACACTTTGAACTGATCTCTGATCTCATTACTGCTAACATAAATACATGCACAGCAACACCCAGTATCTTATTAACCCTTATCAATCCTGCCTAAAATAAAGTTTCTCAAACATTATTATTAAATTTATTAATAATTTCAAAATGATAGACACTGTCTAATCATTACAAGATGACTTTTCATGATGTAAATTTGACGCAATTTCATTAAAAGGTATGCAGGGGTTATGTTTGCCTGCCCCAAATGCTACCCATATTTCAGACGCAAAGACGTATTGTGCACAGGTCACTGCAAGTACAACAACATCTGTGTCAACTGGTCTAAGCAACAGCTTCTTGTGATGTTTGCTGGCATGGAGTGCATGAAGTAACATCCTGGTGTCTGCTTCTTCATGATTACAAGGATCAATCATGTTGTGTGAACTAAGGTTATTTGGTGGACTGTACAAACATTGTTAGCAAGGATGGTGTAAAGCTGTAGGGCCTAATTGTGAACGAACGAATTGCAAGAAAAATTGCAACACGTGGGCATCTTTTCTAACTTTGGTCTTTCTAAGCTGAGCGATAATATATTTTAGTAGAAATGCGCAATCTTGGCTTCTTGCATTCCGCTTGTCCGGGCCTTGTGGTGGCAGTGCAAAATTTATACTACTCGTTTCTGTTACGAAAATATAAATGTATATTTTAAAGAAAAAGAAAGATTTTTGTTGTCCATTACTCTGATTTATTGGCAAGTTCATTTTCTCGGTGATAAGTTGTGAAGGATAAGCCGTAAGGACATGAAAAGTCTTAGTCTATATTGAGTATATAAATATATCCGAAAAGGGCTGTCATCTTGCAACTTTGTGTGGCCAGACAGGCAAACATAAGCCCAATGCCATCGATGGAAATGAGCAATTCGTGCAGGTGTTAAATTGGGAAAAATACCGGACAATTTTTTTTTTGGGGGGGAGGGGGTAATTTATTTTAAATAAAAGGCAGTGTTTCCATAAGGAACATTTTCAGGGGGTCACAAGAAGGGAAAATTCTCGGTAGAAGAATATGTTATCACCAATTTTACATGTAAATTAAGAAAACTTGTAACCCTAAGAATTATTCAGAGGGTACCCCCGGTTTTGAACCCATGTAGGGGTTAACCGTTAACTGAAACACTGGCCAAATCTGTGGGTACCATCAAAATGATGTAGTGAAAATTGACTTTTTTGTTTATTTTATTTTAATTTTTTTTAAAGGAAGTGAATGTGTGTACTGCATGTTAATAGTGCAATGACAATCCTGAGTAAAGTCAGAAACGCGGGATGAAAAACCCATTTTACATTGAATACTGTGTACATTCCATTTCACCTTATTAATTTCAACCCAAACTCTGAAACTGGGTTATGTATATGCAAGGTTTAACTTTGAAGTTTGCTTTTCCTCTCAAGCCAGACTCCTTACATGTGGTCTACATTTTTGTTTTTTCTTTCGCCCTGTGTTATTAAATAAAGTACAAATTAGCTGAGTGACACTCCAATCCAGTTAAATTATTCAACATGGAAGGTTGTAGGGATGCCAGTACCAAAGGATGTATTTGGGAGTTTATATTGTACCCATATCTGTTAACATGATCGACTTTGACCAGAATGTGGTCCAGTGAATTGCATATTATCAAAACAATCAACTGTGTGCACATCTCATTGAAGCCTATAATTCAGTACTTTTGATGTAATTACATGTACAGCCACAGGACACTTGCTTGTTAATGTAAATTAATTATCATACAAGATAAAAGAGGAGAATTTAAAGAGGAGTGGAGTTCCTAACCTTACTTTATCAGCAGGAGCCCGAAACATGTGGTCTGCATTTTTATGTTTTCTTTTGTTCTGTGTTATCAAATATAATACAAATTAGATGAATGACACTCTGATCCAGTTATTTTATTCACTATGGGAGGTTCTAAGGATGCCAGTACCAAAAGATGTATTTGGGAGTTTATATTGTACCCATATCTGTTAACATGATTGACTCTGACCTGCAGAATGTGGTCCAGGGAATTTCATATGATTAAGACAATCAACTGTGTGCACATCTCATTGAAGCCTGTAATTCAGTACTTTTGATGTAATTATATGTTCAGCCACAGGACACCTGTTATGTTAATGTTAATTAATTATCATACAAGACAAAATAAGAGAATTTAAAGATCAGTGGAATTCCTAATCTTAGTTTATCAGCAAGACCCATATGAGATAATTTCATCATTGGGTTTAATTTCATGATAATCCTAAGATGTCACAGATGAACACTTCTAAAAAAGACACATGCCTCCATGGTGCTGATATGATAAAAATGTGGCTTGATAAATACCAAGGTTTTTGATTAGATCATTAGTATTGCAAGATAATTTATCATGAACAAAGTTTATTTTTTTTACAAAATTCTTGTTTACAGCTTCAATAGAAGTCCGGAAAATATGGTGGAAACATTAATTAGTTAATATTTGTGTGGTTGTGATTAATATTAAATTATTCATGACAAAATTGTGATAATGCAAATGGGGGTGTCTGGTATTTTAAGCTCATTAGCTTCACCTTTGCCTTCATAGCAGATGCCAATTAATGGCATTGTGTTTTGGGTTAACTGTTTGCCAAAAAGTGTGACACATCATATAGAACAAGGTGGAGGTAATTTAGCAGCAAGTTTAATGCAAAATTGGCAAGTTAAGTGCGAAATTGTTAGTTCAAATTGTGTATGTTTGCAGCTTGATGAGATAAACATTGTTAAAAGTAAACAGCTATCATTGTTTCATTTTATCCTGCAGATGTTGAAAAAGATGTTAAGCGAGGGGCCCCTAAATGGAACTCAGGTGATGCCTTCCAAGAAGCCTAGGGCTAGGTCTGCAACACAGGTATGTTGTGAAAGACACTATAATTTATTCTCGGGCTTTGCCGTCTGACATTAAGAAAATAACCAAATATAACATTTCAGGGAGTTGTTAAACACATACTTATTACTATGAAAAACTACAGAATCGGGAAAAAAAACTTACAATAAAAATACACTAAATATAATTTTGCAAGTTTTTCAGCTCAACAGACTGAATAGTCAGACTGAGCTTTTAGGAGGCTGAGTAGGCCGTCCATCCTTTCACAATTACATTTTCTACTTCTCCAAAATAGTCTGTCAGATTTACTTCAAAGTTGGTTGCAATGTACCTTGGGTGGGTCTCTGCCACGTTTGTTAAAATGGTCATACTCCAGTGACCTTTGGTATTAATGAATTTTTGGTTCTTGTTGCGGGGGGGGGGTAAATCTTAGAAAATCTGCTTCTTGAAATTGCTTATCCAATTGCTTTGATATCACACAGGAACACTCATATGGACTCCAAGTTCTGAATTTGTTCACCAGGTGGTGCTGCCATTTTTTTCATGATTTTTGTTTTCTTAATGTTTTTATGACTTTTTGTGTGGTTTTGCTATTTTCAACTCCTTTTCGAGAACCGTCACTCAGATTAAGCTGAGACTGTGCGGATTTGTTCCTTGTTGAAGGGTCAAACAAACTTGTACACTAGATGGAACTGCTGTGGATTCCTGATTTTTAAGTTTTTTTTAATTCGGGTACTTATCGTTAAATGTCATTTGCTGTTGATTACTGTGCAAGTCAACGGCCATTTTAATGCGAATTCACATTTTTGACTTCTCGAAAACTGTCATGCAGATTGACTTCAAACTTAGTGCCAATATACTTTGGTGGGGGGTCTCTACCAAATTTGTTTAAATGGTCAGACTTCTGTGATTGTTGGAATTTTTTGTTCTTTTTGGAAGGAATCGTACAAAATCTTCTTCTCCAAAACCTCTCACCCAAAAGGCTTTGATGTCACACAGGAACACTGCTAGGGTCTCCTAGTTCTCAATTTGCGGACGAGGTGTCACTGCAATTTTTAGCTCAGCAGGCTAGCAGGTCAGACTGTGCTTTTAGGAGGCTTTGTTATTGGTCTTGGAAATAATTCCAGATGTCAAATGCACTCAGCTGAACCTCAACACAGTTCTATTCAGTTGCAACCTGGATTTTGTTTGACAAGCTAAAGTCAACAACACACAGGTAGTTCACGCAGCGCTCTAGTTTAACTTGCTGATGAGCCTATACAGCAATAACCAACAACTGCCACTTCATGTACATTAAGTGACAATTAAAAACTGACAAAGCGTATTCACCAGCACACACTCCCAGGCAAAGTAACAGCTGAAAGGCTGGTTATGAATATATTTCTCCCAACAGGTTAACCAATTTTGATGCTGATGTGCAAAGCAGGCTGGTCATTTTTTTCTTTTTACTTTTAAAAATACATTTAAACAGTCCATCTTCATAAGTGGCTATAGGGCAGACATATATATTAAAATGAAATGTAGTAAACAAACATATTTAATGGTCCAGAGGACAGGTACAATTGGAGCTTTCAAAGCGAGTGGTGCCATATTTATGCTGTTATGAATTTATATACAGGAATCAATATACATGTTCTTATGTTCCAGACAATGGAGGCCTCAAAACCACAAGAAAAAGAGGTTGTCATGTCTTCTCCGCAGGTTGAACAGGTCAGTATTGTCCAAACAAAAATGATATAAATGTATAAACATGTATCTGTGTATGTTGAGAAATTTCCCTTTCACATGACAGGAAAAAAAACCAGAAAGCTGTCAAGAGCTACTTGAGGGGGGGGGGGGGTCCTATCATAATATTTATAAATGTTTTAAAAGTTAAATTCATACCATTTCCATTGGACCCACCTACAAACTTGTTCATCTAATATATGAGTGACAGGTTGCAATATTTAAATCGACACTCCATATATTTTTTTCAGTTTGGGGTTTCAAGGTTATCCAAAGGCATTATGTCTGACTTTATTTATTTTACAGATTTGATTTTTATCCTACATTGTACAGTCACTCCAGTGTACCAACATCTTTAATATTTGACTCATGTCTCAGGGGAGCAAGAAGGATAGCCGAAGTCATAATCAACAGCTAGAGGCTGCTTTATTTTATCTATACTTCAGTTTTTATCATATATATATAGTATTTGTGCCTTTTTGCCCAGAACCTCTTCCGAGTATATATATACATATATATATATATATATATATATATATATATATATATATATATATATATTGTTTAGGCATCATCAGTTGCTGTGTATTGCAATCCACAATTGGTTCTGCGTGATCGTTCTTACATGCAAAAACCTCACACAGAAACACATGCATGTGTCGAAACTCCAGCAGTTGTGGTAACTGTCCATGTGGTCTTGCCTTTCCCTGCAGTCCCCTCAAGCAGTACGGTCCAGCTCAATGTTTGCCAGGAGTCCTTGCCCGAAAGTTTTATGGATCCAGACTACAGTCCACAGCTGATACCTGGGCATAGTTCAGATTCAGAGACTGACTCCTCTTGCCAGAATGAAGCCTCTGACAGAAATTTCATCATCTACGAATCTTCACTGAGGCAACTCTTAGGTCGTTGTGGTACCTGTGGGCAGACTGTAGTTGAATCGTCGGATTTCACTACTGGGTCAATGATTACCTATAAGATCGTGTGCATCAATGGCCATACAACATCATTGTCATCACAGCCCTCAGTAGTTTTTTTCAAAGGCCACTTTTGATAAAATCCAAAGGAAAAAGCTGTTTCCTGTTATTCAGGAAGAGTGGTGTGAAGAGCAGAAATTGATCCTAGAGGAATTGTCTAAGGACTCTGGTGTCACCCCACCAGGGGATTCACGATGTGACAGTCCAGGCCATTGCGCAAAGTATGGCACTTACAGCCTCGTGGAGTCAAAGACCAGCGACAAATCAAGTGACAGGGTGGTGGATTTCGAGCTGGTACAATGCACAGAGGTAATAATTTACGGAAAGATTTCCAATGAAACAGTATTGGTCATTGTCATACTTTTCCTCCCCCCAAAAAAATTGCCAGCAAACACCATTTTCCCACCTCAATGTTTTGTAAGATAATGTCAAAAAATATTTATGGGATTGCAGGGATACACACTAGTACGCCAATTTCCCAAAATATTTTTTGCTGAAATCTTTGTGCAAGACCCCTCAGGCCAGCACACCCCAAGTCTATGGCTGTTTTGAATCTGGGTTGGGAGTATTGCACATTAATCAACCAAAAATTGCATCATTAAGTTTATAATTACAGCTACATGTATCAAGGGCAGGTTTGTCACTTTATCTTCTTTCTACCTCATCTGAGGTCATAGTATGGTATGTCATCTGTCTGTCCACAGTTCACATCTTCAGCTTCTCCGAAACCAGTTGTTGGCCAGATCCACTTCATACTCGGTATGCAAGTACCTTGGGTGGGTTCCTACATTGTACCAAGTTTGCTCGATCAGTCATGCATGCTCCATTGATTTTTAGATTTTTTATAAAAGGTTTGACCAAAATTATGTGCCAAAGTGTGTTTTAAGATATAAAATTCCATGTCTAGAAAAGTAACTGACTTGCCAAATTTATATGGTATATACTCCTTGTCCAGTACCAGAAAGTGACGTAATATTAGCGACCTATTTTTTGTTAGGGCACCATGCCTGAAAGTTGAAAGAGGCGATATTGTATAATTGGCAAATACATATCAGCAGAGCACCAGGCACGTGGGCATCTTGTTTGCTTGTTTCCAATTTTGTGTGTTCTCCATTTAGACTTCTTTAATACCATCACTCAAGTTGTCTTCAAACTTGGGGAAATGTAGCTTGTGGCAGGAATATTCACAATTGTTGACTTTAGAGGTGGTGATACTCTGGGTCCTCGATTTTGATGAATTTTTCAAATTTGGATGTCTGTTGGTGTATGCATGGATTCCTATTGATTACCATGTAAGTCAATGGAGAATGCGGTGGAAACTGGCATTTCTCTCTTTTTTTTAAAAATGTAATTTAAAAAAAGTTCATTTTCTATTATTATCAGTTTTCTTTCCTCAGGTCTATGTCATTTGAGTTGGACTACTTTCTCACAACAAAAAGCTGCTGTCTTTGTGTTTGGTTGCCTAGTTTACCTGGCATATAGATGTTTCTTATGTTGCATATCACTAAATAAAACTTCCACTATAACTTCTTAAATTACATTATGTTATAATTGTTATATTTCAGGTTAAAAGCTCTATTAATATGGAGCCTGAGGGTCTGAAGAGAGGGATTGAGAAGCTGTCAGAGGCAGGTGTGGACATCAAGTGCATAGCAACTCATCAACAGGTGCAAGTGAAGAAAATATTGGAGGAACCCTATATATTGATCACCAATTTGATGTCTACCATGTGGCCAAAAATTTGGTAAAAAAACTGACACAGGCAGCCAAGTTGAAGAGGAACACTGGTCTGGGACCTTGGATTAAAAGCCTTTTAAATCATCTGTGGTGGAGCTACAGAACTTGCAATGGCGATGCTCAACTTCTAAGGTACTCCCAGCAAGATCATTTTATATTCGCATGGCACTATTCAGCCACCTGAAAAACACATTTTGAAGAGGACATCTTTGATGAATTACCTTTTTTCTGTGTCTATGAAATGAAAAATGGGTTGCTTCAAATCAAAATATAGAGCTAAAAACACAGCATCCAATTGCGATCAAATTATTAATTTGTATCTTATTAGGTCAGCAGAAATACAGCACACCGTTATTCTTGGGTCGATAGCATTATAACAGTTGATCAGGACATGCTAAACTGGTACAGTAGTCCCCCTTTTATAAGGTCACCAAAATGCACCAGAAATGGGGCCTTATAAGAGGCGTGGCCTCTCTTGAGGGGGAGTATGTTATGGAAATCCCATACTCGCTGCATGGAGAAGTGGCCTTTCTAGATGGGGTGGTCTCTCTTCAGGGGGGCCTTTTAAGAGAGAGACCACTGTAATTTCAAAACAATGTCCCCATGTACACAAATTCTATTATAAAAGTACATTTACCTCATTCTAGCAGGGACAAAAACAAGGCAGTCATTTTTGGCATGACAAATAAAAAGACATTGGTCACTGCTATAAGATAATCTGAGATTTTTACTTAGTTACTTTTGTTTGTAAGAAAATATTTAACTGCTCAGTCTGGAATATGCAATTTTGTGGTATTGACTTTGGAAAGGAGGGAGCTGTCCTGAGTGTCAGTAGCATGCAACTGTAAATGGTTTTTTTTTAATTTACACCTTTTAATTTGTAGATTGAACTGCCATGATAATTTGATTATACAAATATTTATACTAATGAAAATGTCTTTGTACATGATATAACAGGGAAAAATGGGTTTCCGTTCTACCCCACATCACGAACCAACACGAGTGGACTACTGGTGTCCAGTTTCACAAATGCCAGCACAAGCCCTTGACAGCTCAAGAGGGAAGAGAAAAGCTGTGGTTGGATCCAAAATCCCCTGCATTCAAAGTGCTTCAAAAGGCTGTCATGAACAAAAGGCTACTTGCTGCCTTGCCACACATGACAAGATTTTGTCATACCGGACAACTGGAGGTCTTTCATAGCATGATGGCCAAATATGTACCAAAGAAAACACATTTCCCACATGAAGGTAATTAATGTATTTTGTAATTCTGACACTATCAGTTGAAAATAGCTAATAACAAAATGAAGACTGCTGTCTTTGTAAGGGAAATTCATAAAGTTGCATTTTTTTCTTGTTGTTTAGAACCGAATAGAAATGAAATATCCTGTCACACTGCACACCAACATGTTGCCAAACTACAAATATTAGCAAAGATATTCTCTGAAATGTGAAAACATTTGTGTTCATGTCTTCATACAATACCAGGCCGAGATATTTGGCTTGATTGCAGTGAGATACTTTGTATCAGTAGCTGCGAATGAATTGATTAAACATTCAGATTATAGCAAAAGATTGCCGGTGATCTTATTCTTATTTTTATCAATTTGCACCACTACCAACATTATAATCAGAGAACTGAACAAGTGGAATCTATGCACACCCCCACACCCCCAAAATGAAAACTCTCTGTACTTAAAGCATATTTGCTTAGGCTTGATATTAGGTAATTATTATAACTGCCTGGCTTATCCTGAATGTTGCTGTTCGAGATAAAATGAAAAACCTGACAAACTCGGACACACCTAAATACCAGGAGCTGGATTATTTTGTATCAATTCTAAATACCATTTAAATGGTTAAATTCACAAGCACACTTCCCAGATGTTGTAAAGAAAAAGACCTGGCTGCTTTAATGTATTAAATACTATCACAAAGAGAAACTTAATTATGAAAGGATGAGGTTGTTGAGAATTTCGTCTCTGAGAACATTTTTTTATCTTGTTGAATGTGACCAGTGCGCAGCCCGTTAAGGTTTAAAATAAATTATAATTTTATAAAATAAATATCGAGTCTTGGACAACCAACACAAACCTTTTAGATTTCCAGCCTGTTCCTTGTATTCATCAAAGAAACCATAAAGCTCAGGTGCTCGACTTCAAGTGGTGTCCGACTTTACCCACAATCTCCCTATGCTGTGAACATCATTTGCCACCGTTTGCGAGTGTGAATTCTCTTGTATATATTGTACTGAATTGTACTATTACATAGTCACAATCATGTATAATACAAATACAATATTAGAGATCGAGTACCTAGCCCATTTGGGCTTATAAGTTAGTTTAAAAGAATGATACTTTATAAAGCAATATCTATCGAAACATGAATTTTTCTTATCACAGAAAATAGACTTACAAAATTCACTAGTTTGGTTTCCACAGTGTATCTGATCTTCGACACCAACAATTTCCATAAATTTACTAATTTACTAGTGTACTCGCCCGCACCGCAAGCCAACATTCGTCAGCTTACCGTTCTCCCGTATTGTTTGTTTACCTGCCAGCGTATACATGTTATTTTAGACAAACTTCAATGCTTGCGACTGGGTTTTTTCCATTTTGTGTTTAAAAGAGTACTTCTTTGTCAAGCAGATAAAAATGTCCGAAGTTTACGCTAAACTAAAGTAACTGTGCCCGTTTGTGGCCTCAGTGTTTCTCTTCGACTGCCATGATTTATTTTATTTTTATTTATTTCACAAAATCAATACCAAAAAAAACCGGTGTGATTTACATAACAATTAAAGCATTGATTTTGCTGGGGTAGGCCCTAAAACCTACTGGTTTATTTCCAAGGGGGCCCCATAAAAAGTCTGCCTTTACAGTACATTGGCGAATAACACTGATGTAAACATAGTTTCACAATACGTTCATATATATAAAGGTATGCATAAAACTCAGTGTACATGTGACTAAATGAAATTAAACTAAAATACCTTAAAATCCGTAGCTATGTAGAAAATATACATACATATATACATATAAAAAAAAATGATATGTTGATGATCCAGATGGTCAGTATGCAATGGAATGGAGATGAGACTTGATGGTTCGGGTAAGCCATTGAAATGAGTAGTTGTGATGAATGAGTTGAATAAAATGCTTATCCAGCTAGCTTCATTTAGCTTTAAATTGACAGTTTAATGGGTAAATAAAGATAACTCGTCTGTGATGCTTTTTTGCAGTAAGAATTGCTTCACCTTTTGTTTGAATGTGGCCAGATGAAGTGTTGTCTTAATGTCCAAAGGGAGCGAGTTCCACTGTTTAGCACTTACATTATAAAAAGAAGCTGATTGGACCGATTTTACCTGTGGGAGAAAGAAATTTCTTTGGTTATTGCGTGTACTATGAGCATGGATCTGTGAGGTTCTAGTAAAAAACTGGTTAAGATAAGAAGGACAACTGTCATTATATACCTTGTGCATATGAGTAAGACACAGCTGTTTTGCCCTGTTTTCAATGTTAAGTAGTCCTTCTGATGCCAGTTCAGATGCTCCCACACGTACCATTGGCCCCCATCCCTTTATGAAGTGCAAGACTTTATTTTGTGTATTTTGAAGCTTTTTTTCTGTACTGTTGTGGTAGGCCGTGGTACCAAGAGGAGATAGAATAGTCGAAATGACAGCTGATCAGAGCAGAACATAATGTTTTCTTTACATGCTGATTCAAATTTCCGGCCTGTCGACACAAAACGTTTAAGCCAGAGTTTGCTTTGTTTATGATATTACTGGCAGTTTTACTACCACTCAAACATTGGTCTAAATGTACACCTAAATACGAGACCTCCGGGGAAGAATGGATGGTGATGCCTCTATGTGTTAATTTGAAATCCCTAATGGATTTCAATTTGCGCTTTGACTCAAAAAGAATTAACTCTGTCTTGCCCATATGTAGGGAAAGTTCATTTTCGATAAGCCAGTGATCGCATTGTTTCAGATTGGTTTCTAATATTTCTGATAGCTGTAAGGGATTGTTTCCAGATGCAAGCAAAGCGCTATCATCAGCATACTTGATGAGCTGGCATTGCACGCTGCCTGGCATGTCGTTTACGTAGGCGAGGAATAAAAGCGGACCCAAGATACTACCTTGAGGAATGCCTTTCACAATCTGTTTAGTCTGTGACGATTTACCACTAATAGTGACAACGTGATTCCTTCCTGAGAGGTAGGACTGGAACCATTTGGTGGATGTGATGCCAAGTGCAGAAAGCTTTTGACATAATATGTCATGGTCTACACAGTCAAAGGCTTTCTGGACATCTAGGAGCACCATGCTAACCAAATTACCTTTTCCAATTTCCTGCCTTATATAATCTTGAAGAAACATCAAACAGGTGTCCGTTGAATGATTTCCACGGAAACGTGATTGATATTGATATAATAAGCTATGCTTTGTAAAATAATCGTTCAGTTGTGTAAAAATGGCCCTCTCGAGAACCTTTGATGATGTTTTATACCGCTGGAAAGCTTAGGATTTTGTATCTTTGTGTAAGTTCTCTAATTTGTTTAAAATAAAGAATTCCTGGAATATACCTCCCAAAAGATAGCATGAAATACGTCAAGATGAAGTTTTGAGGCCCGCCATTAGTGAATTTAAGCACGTGACACGCACCATCCAGTCAAATGCGTCTAATTATATTCATGTGCTCCCAGCATGGCTTCAACGCAGAGAATGGACACGACGCGTGCACGTACAAATTATTGGATCTAGGAACTATCTTGCACGTTGTAGCTTCACAGAAAGTCTTGAATGGAACAAATTTTGAGCACAGAGTATGACAAGGGTAAAAATTGGTGACGGAAAGCAAGAAAATATGGAGATTGGTCACCGCACAGTAACGAAGCCCCTGCGAACACGTAGGCCTAGATGTGTTATCACGCCGGGTGATCGCTAGATGCCAGTATGACACATTAAAATTGGAGCAATCACATAAATTTTATAGCTTCGTTAAAACGTTCAAATGGAACAAATCTGTAGCAAAGAGCATGATAGGAGTAAAATTCATGACAGATGACAGATCCCTCCTTTCTCTCTACCCTCCTTAGGTAAACAAACATATCGTACGAATCCAAAGGATCTACCACGAGTTAATTTTTAATGCGTCATTGATAGTTTGATAATCCTCTCCTCTCATCAAAAACTTTGACTTGACTCGAAATGAAATTATGTTTTATTTAACATGTGATAGCCCTCTTCTGGTTGATTTTTATAAGAGTTCCATGCAACTGTTTCGAGTCTACCAAGAGCCCTCCAGTAACCCCTCTGTAACAATTGACTGGCATTTTTCATTCGCCTACGTTTGATGGCTGTATCAGGAGTGGGATTTAGGGGCACATAGTTACACATTAAACTTCTGAATCGCCGTATACTCTTACAATCACAATTACTTGGCAAGGAAAAGACAGGCAAATGAAACAAATTCATCGTAATGGGAAAGCAACGGTCACTGTCAAATTACTGACTGCCCAGATGCCTTATGAATGATACTGGCTCAGTTACCACTGGTCACGTGACTCGTAAGATCTAAAAATACACAAGCAAGATGTGTGTGTCGATGATAAAACAATGGTCATCATCCCGGCACAATTAGGCCCAGAACCTGTGCTAGAATGTGTCTATCATTTGTCAGCCTTATTGGTTGTTGCATTTAGGCATCAAAGTTGTCAGCCTTGTGACCTGTCACTTACGTAACCTGTCGCTTAAAATAAAAATAGCAGCAATTCTATCATTTTGGGGGGAACTAGGCCTACCTATCCCCCTCGCGCAGCTAAATCATACAAACACTGACCCTAATTAGTAATACACAGTCGCGTAGGCAGCGTAGGGCAGCGGAAGGTCAAACCGAATTAGCGGGTCTGTCTGCTCGGTCCCTGGCCTTATCAGCAATTATAGCTTCATGTACGAAAATAGGAACAGCCAGCTTCTCGGGATCTAATCCAGACTTTGTCGGTGGCAAAATTGAAACTTTCTGTGGCTCCTCTCTTTAATTGAAAGTGTGTGTTGTAACATATCTTCTCCACATTTAGTGCTTTTATGACAAAAGTAACGATTTGGCCAAAATTTGGTGCTTACCTGATGCACCTTGTATTTTTGGGGGCTTGAACTTGCCAAAAATTTGGCATAAAAAAATTGACGTTGTAGTAGAAGAAAACAAAAATATCTCAAATATCCTCATTCATTATGCAATGTTACATGAATAATTAGAACCACCAATGCATCGTATTTAGGCTGTATATATTTATACAATTACATCACGTGCCGGGACATGACATGACATGATTTTACTTTGAAGGATATAGCATAACATAACATATATACTTGTGCATAAATATGTTTTGCATTATGTGATATGATTTCCGGTCAGCATATCATAACACAACGTAAAATGACGTATACTTGTGCATAAATATGTTTTTCATTATGTTATGTATGATTCCACGTTATCATGTCATGATGTATGATATATGAAATATTATATGCTATATGATGTTTGACATGGCTTGTCATAGCATGACATGACATAACCCTACAAGATCTGATATGATAAATTTCTCCATATGTAGAACCATAACACTGATGTTTACCGGTCCCATGGCAAGTTGTCAAGCCAAATGTGGGCCGACTATCATAACACAGGTCATTTTTTTGTACCGTGATTTTTCATATGGGGTGACGACTTTATCTTGTGATAGTCGTATCTATTTTTGGCGGGGTATATAACAGATAACCAAAAGAAAACGAAGCAAATTGATTTCTATCCTTTGAAACCAACACACGGTGCCATACTTCGATATCCCACAGCTTCATCCGAAATTTACCTATTCTTAATGTTTTGGCAAATTTTCATTAGCTTTAGTCAAATTATATTCTGATAAAATATCATGTAATTCTGTGGAGCTGTTTTATAAAAGTCGCAAATAGCCTTATCACACAAACATTCGTACATAAAACCCGAGAATATCGTGACCCTGGGTCACGCTCTGTGCAATATCAAAGCCACTTAGGTGCCGACAATTTTTCTTTCAAAAAATAAATTCATAAAAAATAAGAAAAAAAAAAGTATTGCACTATCGTCTCCTTTGAATACCTGGTAGAGGGCTACCTGGGAAACACCCATTTTCAAAGCTAAAACTGCCCATGCAACAGTTTTGTAGAAGTCGAAAATGTAAAACGTTGAATGGACAAACGCAGCAAACGTAGTTGTGAAGCTCTGCTGACTGCCAAGTCAACAGACCTAGAACTCATGAAAATGTTAAGCGGTGCAGTCGGAATAGGAACTGGACCACAGGACAGTCGTGTCGTACACTTTCGGGTTACTGAAGAGTCACATTTTTCGCTTCTATGTCATAGTGGCAGAGTCAGTGTGGGCATGCCGAGTTGACAAGCCACAGCAGCCAACTACATGTGTCATCTTGATAACGGTTGCGATGTTTTCGATATGGTGGAGGTTGTTTCATCTTTTCATAACTTTTCTTCATTAGAAACTATCGAGGGCATATTGACGTCAACTAAAAGAAAAAAACTGGAGCGTGTTGGGATTTCACTTGAACTTGCATCAAGCAGGACTTTATGTTACCAGATGACAATATACAAGTGTAGAAGTATGACAGATCAATATTTCGTACATTGTTGTCGTAGAATTACCAAGGCCGCTTAACGTCTCATGACAGAAATTTTAGCTGCTGTGAACATAAATGCAGAATGGTAAGTTTTTAAATCATTTATTGCCAATGATTGATATTTTCATGCACAATGGCGCGCTGCTATAGTCAGGGATTCTCCGGTCCATCGAATTAATGATAATATGACACCAGATATATACATGTGCGATGAACTAAAGAAAGACCACACGTTCAAACGGCACTTTTAGTTTTTGATTTATACATACAGAAACGTAAGGATGCAAAATTGATATCTTTGCTTCAACAAGCAAAGTCACAATATTATCATGATCTGATTTAAGGAAGTATATTGCAGGCTGACAAGTGATGGTCAATAGAAAGGAAAATTCTGTCAAACAAAATTTTTGAATTGATCCTTAATCTTGAATCAGATGATCGACTGCTGTTACATCTAGCTGAAAAAACTCACTTTTTCAAAACATTTTTCATGATAATAAATGAAATCTCCGAGTGCCAAATGTGGTGTTATAAATCCCAGAAATTGAACCAATGTCCCCCTGTGCTGATGGAACAACTTCTCAACTTGAGACATCGTTGGAAAACCTATGTTGAGAACTACTTGCCTGCCCGGAATACCTGGCAAACCGCTAAGGGAATTGGTACGTCAAATAGTACTCCTCTTAACTTGAAAAAAATTGTCTGCAAAATGGAGAATCGTCAGATGCATGCATACCACTTGCTTTGGCTACACAGGTTATGCCTGTACAAAGTACATCCAACTCCAGACCAATTTCTATATAAGCATACTGTCTAAAAGTGTTCGAGATATTATCCTTTAACAATTATACAAGCACATCTTTTTAATAACTTGTTTTAGCGTGTTTCAGCCTTTACACCGTCACATTGTACCAAAACTTCCTGTCAAAGTGATGGAACATATCGCAGACATTGTGCAGAAAGGTCTTCTTACAGATGTTATCTGGTTAACAACTATCATTTATTTCTATTCAAAATATGCACTGTTGTAATATAAATGAAAGAACGGAGGCAATGCACTGATATATGCAACCGATTAAAGTGCCAACAATGCTTATTAATACCCAGCAGCTTCAGACTGTCTCACACATGTATATCTACAATCTTGTCTCTAGCACATATCATTTCTGTACGTTTTTCAGAAGTACTTCTTTGGAGAATTTCAAAATGCCTGTGTACAAATATTGCCAGTCAGTAATTGTTTCAGTTATAATTACTATAATTCAAATAAACTGTTCTGCAAAAATGTTATAGTTACTAAGAATGAAAAAAAACTAACATAACAGAAACCACACAAGGTACATTCCTCGTAAGTTGAAAATTGACCGGCTAAGAGTAATAAGTAGAAAAATTATAATTGTGCAGAGGCAACAGACGGATTTGCCTCCTACAGGAACTTCAGCTGACTTGTCACTCAGCTGACCTAAAAATTGAATTGCGCAATATTTTGCACACCTATATACAATATGTAGCGATATATGCATTGCAAAAAGGTTTTGAAATAAAGTTTAAAAACTGAAAGGGGTAACCCGTTTTGTACAGAATTACACACGAGCGTATATATATATGTATATATATATATACATATATATATATATTTATATATATATTTATTTATATATATATATATGTGTGTGTGTGTGTGTGTGTGTGTGTGTGTGTGTGTGTGTGTGTGTGTGATTATTCGTTTATTATCCAATATTGTATTTCGACGAAGCTCTTATGGCCTGCGACATCTACATGTATTCGCATTCCAATCTATACAGACAATTAAGTTTTTCGAAGGGTTTTAGTATCAACATTGCGAATAATGAAAACCTTAATCTGATAGTAAAGCAATAATATTGATGCGAATGTGTAATATTGGGTAGGCTTACCATATTGATCTCCTGGGCACCCTTAATTTACTTTTTGCGAAGCAGTAGCAGTGACTGTATGGCTCTATATTGCTTTATTTCAGCAAATGTTATACTTGACTTGACTTCAACCATTTATTTTGTCTAATCATACAAAGGCCGTTGTTCAAGCAAATTAAAAACACGATAGTTATGAAAAGTCCGGGACACCTGGTCTAAGAATATTCAGCTGCTATCGAGCAGACCACCCTTCGTAGCTGCTGTATAATTCTATAAAATAGTAAGAAAAACATAAGGATGATAAGTTAACATAATAAGAATAAGAAGAAGAAGAAGAAGAAGAAGAAGAAGAAGAAATAGAAGAAGAAGAAGAAGAAGAAGAAGAAGAAGAAGAAGAAGAAGAAGAAGAAGAAGAAGAAGAAGAAGAAGAAGAAGAAGAAGAAGAAGAAGAAGAAGAAGAAGAAGAAGAAGAAGAAGAAGAAGAAGAAGAAGAAGAAGAAGAAATAATGTGACAGCCCTGGAAATATGCGCACCACGTTCACGCCATGAACTAGTTTCGAACACAGCTCATGTGGGTATAAGTATCATGAGCTATAGTAGGTCATCCGTACAAAGTAGAAAAAAATCGATAGAATGGAAGGTAAGGCCAAAGATAAACAAATTTGTATCCAGGGTACATTCAAGCATTTTTGAAAAGTAAATATCTTCATCCGTTTGTACAGTTTCGATCAGCAGTCACTGGTAGAACTGACAGCGGGGTAATTGGGTAGTTAAACATCAGTTACAGCTGGCATGTTCATGTTATATGTCTCAGATTCAGCGTCGACAGGTATCTAGATATAAAAAGTACATACCTATGCGTGGATTGTGGCATTACTCGAGTATCATAAACTCGGTGGTAAAATTACACTTTATCACTCTAAAGGTGAGTGGGGAATTTACTATTCGTGGGAAAAGGGTGGGCGGGCATCATAGACAGCCCGAGTCCTCCGACGATATATGACCGAGAATTCTCGAACTAAGAATGGGGGTGGGAATGAGGAATGACAACATACAGTGCATACACTTTTATTGGCACGGTGTGTGAATGTATTGTCGGCAAAGACGTGTGTTGTAAGATATAGAGCGAAGGCTCTTGTTTTGCGGACTGCTTTGATCTTTGTCCACTATATATGGGTAACAAATTTAAACCATAAAAAAGCTAGAGTTTTAAGACAAATATATGCCTTCGTGGTTGAAAGGGTAAGAATATGCTATCAGCCCTTCATTTCATTAACTGATGTGAGCTTTTGTTATCCCTGACAATCAATTTCAATTTCTCTAGCATTTTATGTATCAGGCATAAAATTTGTAAAATCAAGGGTTGAAAAAACGAGTCCTACTTTCTTGAAATAGGGCCATTCGATTATTGCCGGAATAACTGCAGACTTATACGTGTATCATATGAATATGAAAATATATGAAGACGTCCCACTTTTAACACCAGTTCTGCTTGACCTCGCTTTCTTTTTTTTTCTCGCTACCGTGCAAGTACACCTGTATGTATATATATATATATGTCACAAGGTATGACGCTGTCTTGACGTGTGTTCTTGCATGTTGGACCACACTGTGTGGCTCGTGTACCCCAGTGCTCATATTCTCTTGTGAAGATAACAATTGTGAATGGCCCCAGCTCAGCGTTTCCCGCTCTCATTTCTAAACTTAACTATGCCCTTATATGTATCAGTGGCTTTGTTACATTCAGCGTAACGCTCCATTCCATACGCAACACCCCCCCCCCCCCCCAAATTCTGGGGAAGTCTCATTGCCACCTCTTGTCACTCGCGAACTTCCAAAGGACGTCCCACACAACATGAAACGTTAATCTGGTCACTCCCAAATGCCGTGCCTTATTACGGGAAAAGAGCGGAAGTCTGCGAAAAATCGGCCATTTTGTCTTTCGTCGTTGGGTAAACAAAGCGGTGATTGTAGTAACCAACAGAATAAACACGATTTGTTGGCATTGTTATTTCTACCGTCAACATATTTACGTCTTCATTAAATGTAGGTTGGTGTTTTTTCTTATGTGGGATGATCTGTTTAATGTCGGCCTAGAGAGCGTACAATAAGATCAAAGTAACATGCCCTCAAAATGCTGAAAAGGGTTATTTTAGGGAAGCCATCAAAAGTTCAATGGTTACAAATAAACAAAAGTAATTTCGTTTTGGGTCAGACCCCCCCCCCTCCCCCTGAAACTAAACTCGACTTTACATTGAAACTTCGATCTTCCAGAATGTGTACTGTAGTGGTCACAAATTACATAGGGTTTTGCCACTGTAAAAAGGTCATATTGTGGTCTATGTAGGGTGGCGTTTAAAGATTGGGAGTACTACCATTCTACAACATAAAGACAGGACTCACATCCCTGGATGAATGATTGTTATTGCAACCGCTATTTGAACAACCCGTTAAAACTGGCGCTCGAATATCACGGAAACGCTTTTTTGCCTGTTTGCAAGTTAAAATTTTAATATTTTTTGCTTACATCGATTTTGTGCGACGGAAAACTAAATGGACTTTTAACCCCCTCCCCCCTACCTAAATTAGGCTCGTTTTTTATCGCACATCGATCTTTTGATGGCTTCCCTAAGCCAAATTATGTTTCACAAAACCCTGTTTATTTTGAGAAAACACATTTGGTCATGAAACACCATAGACACTGTGCATGAAATTTATTATTGCGTATGATTTGGCCTCTATGCTCCCTCATGCTTCAGTAAGCTTTGTGATGTCATTCACTGTTTGAATTGCTTTGCATCGATTTTCGTGCAGGAGCTGGAATATTCGTATGGAGTAGAATATTCCTCAGTGTTGTGAGGAAAAGAAAATGCCAGGAACTGGGTTGCTTGGTGAATCACACTCACCCTCTGTGATGCAAGAAACTTCCAGAATAGGCCCCAGACCACAGTTATAAATTCTTCTATTTTTCATATTAGCATTTTTTCAGTCTAAAAAATCAGCATTTTGGTATTTCAAAATTCCGTGAACGGCATTTAACAGATAAAAATGTCAGACAAACATGGATGGATTTTTGTCATATAATTCCCAGCTCGTTAATTTGTGATAATTGAAATACGAAACACCTGGATGTCAGCTTTATACAGGTGTATGAACTGTGCTCTTGTCAGGGTCACATCATTGTCTTTCCCCACCATGAAGTTCCCACCTGCCCTGGACGACAGTGCACCTATATGACCACCAATGAAGCGACTCTGAGATGCAGCAAACCCGACTTAGCTAACTTTATCTAAACAGAAGCTACAGCATGCTGAAACCACAGTATTTTTACAATTACGGACTATATCTGTTGGGATGCAGTCTCTTTCGTAAGATACTCTCCCCTTTGATTTTTTATGTCTGTGCAGCCATTCTAAAGTGTGTCTTCTTTCACGTCTTATCTGCTTGTACTTGATGCTACCGGTATACTTTTTATCATATTCAAACTGAGTGGTGACACTCTCAGTTGTTTTACTTGTGTAGACCCATGTACTATGGGAGCTTCAAGTGCTTCCCATCTTGCTAAAGCGGAGTTACCAAACCCTAAATTTAACATATGTACAGCAGAATGCAATCTGCCAGTGACATTTCTACAGTAAGTTACACTTTTTGGATTTGTCCTAGAGTAAGACCTGTTTACCGATTCAACACGCTGTGTATCAGCTTTGAATTTTGTTGACTGTATTGCAGGCCATCCTAACAAGTACATTACCAGATGCTTCAATTTTTCTAAATCTGATACAAAAAGATTAAGATACACACCAACAGGCAAGAAAGCGACTTTCCATGTACCCTTTTTGTGGCTTGTGCAAGCATATGAATGTCTAGCACAAAGTGACTGATCACCTTGATAACACGATATTATGGCATCTATTACATATTCAAACTTTCTGTTCATGCGCTTCACATTGCAACACAATTTTTGATAGCAAACATTATATTCATGTGTACATCTTCTTAATAGTTGTATCCAAATTGCCTGATAATAGAATTTACACTGTCTTTATTTCTGGCAGGGAACACTGCAGAACTCCAATTGGCATTTTGTGCACGTCTACGCTGTGACTGTGACAAGTGTCTTGTACACTTTAACTGTCCTGGTGCCAAGCCATAATTTTTACACACAGGCTTGATATCTTCCCCAGCTTTAATGTCAAGGTCAGTTGTCAGTTGACTTCTTTTAAGTAGCACCTCATCTTCTCTAAAATCTTCAAAACTCTCCATTGGAATTCATCACCGATGCTGTCATCCATAGGTAAATTTGCAGTGCATTTTCCCCATAGTCTGGGCAAGCTGGTCTGTACAAATAATGTTGTCTGGAATTTATATGAGCAGCTTTGCACAGTTTATTTTTCACAGTGACCCCAATATTGGTTTGGTTTTTTTCAAAGTTTAATTTTCACAAGCAGTGTAGTCACACTGCGTTGCAGGTTGGAAGGGTGTCTTTCCACCACCAGATGTCAGGGCGTCATTGTGTCTGCAGTCTGCCTCCATCATTATTGATGTTTTTTTTCAGAAAGTCCGAGCAATTTGTTATTGCATATGATTTGGCCTCTATGCTTCCTCATGTTTTCTTCATTATGCTTTGTGATAATGTGATTCACTGTTTGAATTGCTCTGCATTGACTTTCTTGCAGGAGTTGGAATATTCATACGGAGAAGAATATACTATCTGTGTAGGTGTTCCCATTACTTGTTGTCGTGAGGCCAGCCTGAGCTGCCAAATTAATGTTGGCTGCTTTCTGACCTGGCTGAGAATTGTTACTTGTGACTTCTTTGTACAGTTTTTGTTTTCTTGAAATTTAATCAAATGCTGTACATTTCAGTGACTCCTGTCATGCCAGTCACACTTTTTTTCTTTTTCAGCGTCGAAAATTAACTGACCTGTACAATCTGGCTTGTGCATTAAATGTTCCCTCACAGAATCATTCCACAATTTCTCTGTCCTTTCAGCATGTAAAGCTCCATAGGAGTCCATGTTTGGTCTGTCGTGCTTTGGTGAAGCATACCAATCAAGATACGTGGTGCTGGATGGAGCTGGTCTAAGCAATTTCACATTCACCTCGGCCTCGGGACTTGGTTCATGTTGCAGCCATTCGTTCAGATTTTCTTGTGATTCACAAGGCACGCGTGTCCACCTCACTGGTACATTGTGTGTGGGTTTTGTTGTCATCTTGCATCCCTTGTTGTGGGGAATATGGCCCCTCTGATAACTAGTGTTGTTTCTTCTGTGGCCAGCTTCCATTGTGTCAGTAGGTGGGCAGCAGTAGTCTTCAAATAGCTATGTTGTTGTACCTTATCAAGGATGAAAATCTTATGAAATATTTGGAAATTTCTGCTTCTTATAAGTCTTAAAGTTTGTGTGGGTAGGGGTCTTTGTGTAGGAAAAGAAAATGCCAGGAACTGGGTTGCTTAATGAATCAGAACCCACCCCTCTGTGATGCAAGTAACTTCCAGGATTCACACAACATCAGCACCAGGGTAAAATGTGATACCCCCGTCTGTCCCCAAAGATGGGTCAAGCTGACTAAATCCTGTTTGCAGCTACACAAGTGATGGATGTCTTATGATAATCAAAAAAGTCATAAAATTCACAATATTTCTTATGAAATTTCAACTTTATACAAAAAATCAATGTTTAAATTCATGGGTAGGGTGTGGTAATTTAATCTATCATTGCAGGAAGAGGGCTTATAAGCTAGTGCACTTAGCTTGAATGCATAGCCCATATGCTTATGTATTGATGCCAGGTCAAAGACTTTTGTTTAAAATCATGTCTCATATTTTTATTCAAATTTTACATCTTTTTATAATGATTTCACCTATAACTGATTTTTCTCATTTTAAATATTAATGGCATCAGAGCCATTATTTTGCTTATTGTTGAAGTCAGGTAGAAATGGACGAATCAATGCTCACAAACAAGTCAGGAATTCAGTTTAACAAGTTTTAATAATTTTGATAAATGTATTAGGTTGCAGACCACAGTTGTCATTGGCTGGTTGGGTATCCCAACGGAGATATTGAGTAATTGTGAAAATACTGTGTTTTCAACATACGGTAGCTTCCGTTTAAATAAAGTTAGCTAAGTCAGGTTTGCTGCACCACAGAGTTGTTTCATTGGTGGTCATAGTCTTCCAGACCAGGTGGGAACTTTATGATGACGATGGACAATGATGTGACCCCTGCGAGAGCACAGTTCATACACCTCTATGAAGCTGATATCCAGGTGTTTTTTCGCATTTCAATTATCACCAAATAGTGAGCTGGGAATAATATGACAAAAATGTATCTGTGTCCTTCTGCCATTTTTATCAGTTAAATGCCATTCACGAAATTTTAAGATACCACAATGCTGGTTTTTAAGACTGGAGAATGCTAATATGAAAAATAAAAGGATTTATAACAGTGGTCTATGGCCTCTATGGCAAGAATTGTATTTGTGTCTTTTTGCCCAGAACCACTTCCTAGTAGTCAATATCCTATTCCGCAGTTCGAACTCTTTACTCTCCATAAGCTAACCTGTCCCTGTCTAACCTGTATATATATGGAATTACTATTGTCTATATTGCACACGTTCCTATGTAAAATTTTGACATAGGCTGTATCAGCCCAATTAAATTAAAGGGTCTTCAGCGGGTAACTACTCAACGTGTTTCGGAGCCTTTTACCCGTTTTTTTCTAACAAATTTGGCTCTATGTAATCAATAATTTGTATCCGGCAATCCAAATGTGAATGTTCTGCAGAACTGAAATGGTTACACAAAAAAGTGTTTAACTTGTGATTTTTAATTGTAGTTTTATGACCACTGAATCTCTTTTTAATTGATTGAGTAGTTAGGCCCACATATTGTGCTTTACATTTGATGCAGGATAACAAATAAATGATATTGGTAGATTCACAAGATAATACCAAATTTTCCAATCGGGGGTTCCTTAATTTGAATTTTTTGTTTGTAACGTTACTGTGAAACTCTTTGTTCTTTGTGAAATTTGACTTGCAGAATAGACAGTTACAATTTCCATCAAAACATATTCCAAAATCAGCGCTCGAGGCTAACGCTGAACCGTTTTCATTGTTTATCTGACTGTTCATGATTGTATTAAATTTTAAACATAATTTTGAAAGCCCATCATGCCGTTTATCTGTAGTCATGTCCCTAAACCTTATCCTGGTTCGTCGTTGTTAAGTCCACCGAGTAACAAAATTAACAATAACAATAACAATAACTAAAACAAGTCCAAATGGGTGCTAGACTAAAGACGTTACCTGGAATTCCAGTATGCATTGAAAATCATAGATCGGGGACCAGCCTGTACAGACCTATCCACCAAGCATCAATGGTTCAAAGCGAACAGAATTGTATTTGTGTCTTTTTGCCCAGAACCACTTCCTAGTAGTCAATATCCTATTCCGCAGTTCGAACTCTTTACTCTCCATAAGCTAACCTGTCCCTGTCTAACCTGTATATATATGGAATTACTATTGTCTATATTGCACACGTTCCTCTGTAAAATTTTGACATAGGCTGTATCAGCCCAATTAAATTAAAGGGTCTTCAGCGGGTAACTACTCAACGTGTTTCGGAGCCTTTTACCCGCAATAATAAAATCCAAGATGGCGTATGTACTTCCAGTACGATGAGCATGCGCAGTATTAACCCTTTTGCACCAAACGGCAAAATAAACACAAAAGCGTGTCAAATGAAGAACCAACAAGGCAGACCTTGCTCCAGAGAAGGACCGCTAGTGCCTAATCTGGCCGACATATATGTCCCAGATGGACAGTGACTTTTCTTTGACATTTCTTTGGTAAATACACAGTTGTTAGCGAGAAACCTCATGTTTCGTCCATTGGACTGTTATTGTGTGTGGTCAGAAATTTAATACAATATTAATAATTTATAGTTCATGTTCTTGTTAGTCATTTAATTTCTATGAACTTAGTTTTAGTATGAGTTAAGTGTATATGATCACGCGAATCAAGATGGATGCACGTGTTAGGAATTCCCCATATTTAAAAATCTAATCTCATTTCCTTGATACCATGGATCTTTCAGGTTGGTCGCTTTCAAAGACCAATTAAATAGTTATTCTAGTTTAATTCTGGTAACCATGGAAACGCTTCAAAGGAATAGGAAAGGACATCTATCCACTGGGGAATTTAATAATGAGTATATATACGTTTTTCAATGAGAGAAGGGGATAGAGAGGTACCATATAGCACGCATCAAAGGCATGCATCTCATAATCAGCATTGATCTTTGCCCTTAAATATGGCATAAAAATCAACAACGCAATACTGGAAATTGTGAACTTGCATACAGAATGTATACTTTGTTTGAAATATGTGTTAAGATGATATCATTTTGTTTTTATCTCAATGCAAGTCTTGCAAAAATATCTTCCTGGTATTATATCATTTGGCATTAAACGTTTTCCACATAAACAGTTGAAAAGAACCGGCGACGTTTCCATAAAGTCAGTTAATGTTTTGTCTGAACATACACCTTAAGTCTGTAGACTATATCTTTTGTATATAAAAGCGTGCCACTTTTATTCTGATCCAATGCCATCTCGTTTTGCAATTAATTTCACCATAATGCGGTCATGCCGAGGGGCAGAGCAGCTGTCCCATATCTTTTAGCTATAACCTTAAGCAACTATCACCACTTTATGCGCTCCATTGTCTATGTCCCATTGCAAAAGAGCATGACAAGTTTGAGTGTCCCCTAGTTTGGCTTTCACGTTATGTACAGGTACTTGGAATAGCAGCAAAGGAGTCAATATCACCAACTATTCTTTTACAGAATCACCTGAAGTGAACCCAGAATGTACTACATTCAATAAAATAGAGCTTGAGCCTGCCATATAAATATCTGCATCTAGAGCACAAATATTGACATTTGGTGTTGGTTTAATTTCTGTACAGTCAATTGTACATATGATTTGACCTACTAATGGGAAAACTCATCACACATGGGTTTTGTAAATGTGGCTACACGCATAGTTAAAATATATTATATAGTAAAGATAGGTCCTAGAGAGATCGGTCCCAAAAATGTGGCCACATGTTTGGCATGGCTGTAATATGACACATACTCATTTCTTCTGTCCTGTGTTTTAATTATTGTGTGAAATAAACTTGCAGCTTTACTTCGATGATGTGGTCATTCAACAAAAGTATATTTTGTGACTTAAATCTCGACTTTTTTTAACTTGTGAACACCACACTTGGCTTGTTTGGGTGTGGATTCACATGCGGCATTCCATATTTGGGGAATGAGTGGATTGTGCTAATTTGTTTTTATATCAACAGACAATTTTAAAGTTATCAGAACGAAGGTAGTGATTAATCTGAACTGGCCCATTCTTCTCTCCACGGCTAATGGTTTCCTGTGAGTGACCCTTGTGAATGGCTCAATTGGTTTCCAAGGGTCATGGACTAATGACTGTGCAAACAATGACATGGTTCATAATCATTCCCATGCCAACAAACCTATGTGCCCGGCACTGCTTAAACTTTTCAGTGTAAACAAGGGTTTTGAGATCAATTATTTCATATAAATTTTGTGTTCACATATCTGAGTTTTTGGGAGCATATAGTTTAAGTAGTAGACTATCCAAAACAATGAAAAAATGATTAGAGGTTATCTAAAGGTGCCAGCTTCAGATATCCACCTTTATCTTTTTCGATGTTTGAGATTTTCAAATCTCTGGAAGTGAATAATTTCGGTTACCTTGTCGTAAGCAAGTTATAAAATCTTATTCTTACAGTTCCTTGGCAAGTTACCTGCAAACACACCGTTTTTTTCTCTGGCAACAGTTTATGAAATTACTTGCAATTAGTTTGGAATTCTCCGGAGCTCTGATACACGGCGTCTAGATTGTTCAGCCTCGTTCACGTCCACCAAAAGATTGTATGTTGAGTGGTTGAAGTACGTAAGGCATTTTAGTTAAGGGGTCCAATTTACAGTTTATCCAGGATTGCAAAACTTTAGCAGAAAAGTGGACAAATTAAAAAAATTATACTTTATTCAATGCCCAGATCAGCCAACTGAGCTGATAGGACGGGTCGACGTCTCTCGTCCTTCTGTTATCTCTGTTATCTGTGTATTGTTGCTAGGTTTGCCTTCTTCTACTACATTGCTGGCTAGATTCTGTTCCAGCTTGGTAGGGAATGTATTATGACTAAAATTCCACTATATATGTGGACATTATATGGTGGTGCTAGCATTTTCTGATTTTTTACCAATTTTTTAAGTTATGAGTTACTGGTAATGATACATATACATGTTATAATATCAGCAAATTGGACTTATTGGCTTATATCATAGTTATATGGGAGTTCTCTTGGTCTTATTAATTTGACTTGAGTGACCTTGAGATATCAAACTGACATATTGGCTTATATTTTAGTAATGATGGATCCTTGGCCCATACCTGAGACGTATCGAACCGTTGTTAGCGTATTTGCATATGATGATGGTCTTAAAATAGAGTCATCTTTAATTATGAGGGTCACAGAACCACGCCATCGTTTGCATCAAACTCATCTGAGTACAGGACTGTCAGGGTTTTCTTTTCTATGGTGACAAATAGGAATGATTCTTATTTTGTGACATTTAAAACTTTCACACACTGATGCTGTCAATGCTATATCTTAAATTGAGAATTTGGCCAACGAGAATAATTTTCAAGGTTATATTCATCTCTTCATTCCCATTAGGTTTTGAAAGATTTGTTGGTACAATTATGATCTATTTCCCTTCAAAATGAAGAAGGGTGCTTATGTGCTAATCTCAAACTTGAAACATTGGTCGACTTGAAACATTGGTCAACTTACCAGATGGCTCCACCCTCCTTGGCCATGTAGATAATTTGGTGCAAGCACTAGATTGAGGGAGTCAGGGATGTTTACAATATTCCCATTACCACTTGAAAAACATTCTGTCTAGCGATAAATCACAATAAAATCATCATGTTCAATGCCCATTTTTATATAATACTGAATGGGCTACCTCCCTTCTACGCGGTCGATATTTAAAGTGTGTGTGTCAACGCACACTTTTCTGTTTTTCTAGGAATTCTTTATTTCTTTCTTTCTTTCTTTCTTTCTTTACCGGCAAATTTGTCCGACATTTCATTTGAAAAGTATTACATGTAGAAACTCCAAACTTTGCACAATTATACTTCTATGGATAAAGTCTGGCCTTTTTATAATGAGAGGTCATGCTTTTGAAAATTATGCAAATGAGGGCTAATTAAAGTTTTAGATCTTCAATATCTTGTATACTATAGTATATGTGGTCCCGAGTGTATAGGAGTTCAATCATAGCAAGGTAAAGGTCATCTCAAATGTCAAGGTCATGTCAAGGTCAAAGGTCAATTTTAAGCCAAAATGTCATTTTTGAGGTCAAGGTTCACTTCAGGTAGAGGTCATCTCAAGGTCAAAGGTCATTTAAAGGTCAAAGGCCACTTTCCTTGGTGGCCTTCTTCTAGCCATAACTTGGTCAATTTTTATCTAATTTTGATCATGTTGGGTTCATATTGTAGCTATTGTAACCCTGCATATTTTAAAATTTATGTGTGACCTCTAATGGTCAAAGGTCAAGGTCATTTGAACCTTTGAAAGTTTCATCCAGTCACAACTTGGCTATTTTCCATCCAATTCTAATCATGTTAGACTCAAATTGTAGGTATTGCAACACTGCACATTTTTATAAGAACACGTGACCTTGAAAGGGCAAAGGTCAAGGTCATTTGGCGCTTTGAAAGTTTCATCTTGCCATAACTTGGTAAATTTTCATCCGATTTGGTTCATGTTCATGTCAGTTTAACTTCTAATAGGGGGTTCCTGACCATTGTGCATGTAATGAATCTAAAACAAAAGTTGTAGCAATTTGAATTATGCTAAATAGCACCATTGAAAATTTTAAATCTTAAATAACTTCAAAGCTGCAATAGATAGAGATGCCATTCCAACTTTTACTCCTGTGTTATGGAATAGTTGTACATTGCCATACCAATATGCTTTGAAGACACACACACTGATTTGCTATGCAGCAAATCATCTTTTATAGTTTTACAATTCAATTTCCTCAAAGCAGTGAATATGTGTATAACATTGGGAAAAAACAGCAGATTAGTTGGCTATCACTTCGTCTTGTTTAAAATGTCAAAATGTTAGTCTGGCCAGTTTCAGGTTTCTCGGCCTTATTTTTAAGATGAATACAGCATTGCTTATGCAGAGAGGTTATCACATGATAAACATTTTTACTATAAACCGAGTGAGACAACCAGAGCTTTAGATGCAGATACAGTCATAGCATTTGTTCACTCAATTTCCTATTGCATCTGTATTGGTTACGATGCATGTAGGAATATACATATTGGACAAAAAAACGATAAAACTTGTAGTACTGACTCGCAAGGGGTGGTGTTTGAATTTCTTTGCATTAAATACAGAGCCGGTGCACTTCATTGTTTTTGTATCTCTTATTTTGGTAGTTGCATTTGTGGCGATCTCTAAAGCCTGACATGTTTTCATTGATATATACAGCCTCAATGAACAAACAAAAATCCCTGATGTGTGCTGGCAGGTTTGGTGACAAGGAACAGAAAAAACAAGGTGACCATGGTACTAACTAGGGTAGCATGCAAAGTTCAACATTTGTAAAGACGGTGTGCCCATTCACAAAACACGTAAAATGGATAGTCTACCGTATGAATTATTCAAGCTGGTATTGGTAGTCACGATATATACATAGAGTCAAGAACGTAAAAATGACAGTTTGTCATCGTCTGATGAACCAGGGAAATCCGGCATGATGACCGTAACTTCAGTGTTGCAGCCCTAAATCATACAGGTGTATTTTGCGATTGGCTCAAGAAAGAGAACCAAGAGGTATTTGATTTGGCTTATGACGTTGCACAGGGCTATGGCATCTTTGTAACTGCTCAGCGGCATTCGAGTAACCCAGACAGAGTTTTCCATGGGGATCCTAAAAGTGCATTTAATAGGTCTTTTAATTATTTTTTTACATGTTTTTAGCAATTCGTCGGGGAAATAAACGTTTTACACGGAACTGCTTGGCATTAAATTTATTTAAAATCTCTCAAAGAACCTTTTAACGGGCTGCTCCGCTTTAGCACGCTTGACTACATTTGTCTAATTTTTATGTTCTGCAATTATTAAGCTGTGATTCAAAACGTTTGGCTGGAATTTCTTCGACTTTCTTTGGGGGTGGGGTCGCAAATCACGTCAACCAATACCAATGAGGTTCACTAAAAGACACTGGCACCATTAATTAATCTTATTAAATGTTTAATTTCCTTTATAGTGAATGAGTGAAAACGCATTATCATTCAAGCTGTCATTGGACAAGGCAAAGATCATTTCTTGGAACCTGTGACAATTTTATATGGCTGAACATGCACGTGTAACGAACCCATGGATATGTCTTGCTAAAAGGGACATGTTAAGACTCAAATACATGCCAGGTAGGTTGGTCAAAGTGATATATCAATGAATTTTTAATTTTTCTCTTTCCGTATGCTTTGATTTCGTTTTATGAAACCTGACACAGACATAAATCAGGACAAACTCAAACGTGCTGCTCCAAACCTAGGTCACTAGGTTAGGTAACTGACCACAGTGTTATCCATTTACTGCTTGTATATGACGTGCAACATTTGTGTCCTTAAGCTGTTTATCAACTTTAAACAAACACGTATCAGGTTTAAGATATGGATATCTTAGTAAACCTATGCCATTCCAGGCCTAGAATGGCCTAGGTTTACCAGGTCTGATCATGATGCAGATGAGACTGGAGACACACGGATTGACTTTCATGTTCTTGGGTCTTTCCGTGCAAAGCACGCGAAAAATCTTATTTTTGGTCATTTCAATGTAAACAGTTTTAGATATAAGCATGCTGAAGTGGCTGACCTCCTGCAAAATGGCTATATTGATGTTTGTGGTATAAGTGAAACAAAGCTGGGTGAAAATTTCACATCTGCTCATTTATGTTGAAAACTATGCATCGTATCGCAAATATCTTAACTGGCACGGTAGTGGTTTCATGATGTACATACGCTCTGATATTCCTCATAGACACAGAGCTCAACTTGAGTACAGTCAACATGACATTGAAACACTTGTCCTTGAAATTCATGTTAAGAAGGATGAATGGATGATTGCCACAATATATCGCTCACCTTCTGTACATATTTCTAAACTCACAGATGCTATGGACCACCTCTCAAATGTTTGTGAGGATGAATGTAAGACTAACTTCATAATGGGTGACTTAAATGTAAACTTTCTTGGTAAAAATAAGAACAAGGACGATTTGGATAACATTCTTGATGTATACGATTTGTCAAAGGTTATTACATCTCCTACTTGTTTCAAAGGTGCAAGCCTCACGCTAATTGACGAATTAATATTTTGACAAACTGTCCGAAAGGAGTGTCAAGGTCTACAAGTATGAACACTGGGATAAGTGATTTTGGTTTAAACATATTTTATTTCCAAAAACGATTGGGGAGCAGGCACAGCCTACATGAACCCCTCTCGCGAAAAAAAAAAAAGAAAAGCTGTGAAGTACAATCCAGTGAAGAGAGGGTGCAAATACAGGTATAACAGGACAATACATGTACAAGGACATACAAAGAGAAGTTGACATCAGTTTGAACAGGACAGATAGGTATAGTATGGCTAGCTAAACAGAATTGTTCCCGTGACAGTTATTAAGGAAACCGATTTGTGTCTTTGACGTAGGCGATAACAGCATCATAAATCTTTGATTTTACTTGTTTAGGGCAATTGATGGGTCCATACAGCAACGTTTTGCATGTAAATTGAGCATGGGGGATGATTTCGGTTTGCAAGATACTACGCTGTGCAGAGTAATGGGGACATTCGAAAAAGTAGTGAAATACATCTTCGTTTCCTAAGCCACAGACACAAGTCGGTGTATCGACTACCCTTATTTTATACAGGTCAGCCTTTAGATCGCTGCAGCCCATCCGTAATTTAGCTAGTATAACATTAATTTTTCTACCTCCAGCATAAAAAAGTTCGTTTGCTTTATCCTTGTTACTATTGATTTTGGATTTGAATTCTTGCAGCGATTCGCATTTCCTTGTTTCAATAGGCAGGCTGTTCCAAAGACGTACGACTGACGGAAAAAACGAATCGCCATAGATGTTTGTTCGGGCTTTTATATGGGTAAATTTAGAATGGGACCGAGATGCAAATTACGCAAATTATCTATAGAAGTATACAAAATTGTCACACACAATGGCACAGATTTCCTTGAAAGTTTATTTGAAAGACAAGAGACTCCCTACAATCTAAAAGATAACAATAGGATCCAGCACCCTGCGTATAATACGGTAACTTATAACAGAAACTCTGTACGCTTCCAAGGGGCCAAGCTGTGGAATGTATAGACTTGCACAAGCCCCTGGTGCATGTCCCTTTTTTCCCATCCCGCGGTCCCACCCAGAAGTGCGATACATTTTCCCCTCCACAAAGTTAACTGTATAATATTATGCCAACTGCACGGTGTTATTAAGTAGGTCCTTCTGTTTGAGTCCTAGTCAGTTCTAATCTCATTATCTTGCGATAAGACTGAGCGGAAAGTGGTCTTCGATGAATGCATGGCTAGTCACTGGCCACTCAAGCGCGACAAAGTTGACCGTCTCCCTCCGGCTGCCGACACCAGGACGCCCTCCGCCTGACGCGGGGCACTGCATTAGTGTACGTGCGTGAAATGCATGAGTGAACATGAAGAACAATAGATACTTTGCAAACTTTGATAAATTTGAATAAAGCATGTATTCCACCATTGACGGGGCATTTCATAATTTAAGTATGCAAAACACTAAGTGTGACTGAAAAACTTCCCTTTCAGCATTTTTCATACAAAGTGTATCCCTGGTTTCTGTGGGCAGTTTTTAGGGAAAATGTACATATTACTAGTGTATTTCTTTGTAAAATATCCACAACCTTGCAGGACATCAGGCAAGACCATTGGGACGTGACTAGGGTATTCAGCTATTAACAGGCCAATCAAGCCATTGTTCTTGTGTACTCGCACATAGGTTATTAATACTTCATTACACAGTAGCTCAATTAACAGCTTCTGAAGAGGGGTGTGTTATGACCGTTCGCGTGTCTGTGCGATAAGAAACACAGTGCAGACCGCCCGGCGCTTATCATCTGGAGTCAATGTTATCTGGTTATAGACACGTTCCACGCCGGTTTAAGGGCCTACCTGTATGGTAACAGAATAAGACTACGACGTGTGTTTACTTAAAAATTTTATTTTTGCAATGAATTTGATTTTAAATAAAATACTGGAGACAGTCCAGTGAGTCCAGTGAGACTTGAGCAAGTCTATGGAATGTAATCCCTCTCTCACTTCAAAAGACCCATACATACATGGCTTGGCCCCATCCTGTAAATGTTCTCTATGTGTACTATGCCACAGCAGGATGTAGGCCACTTTTTTATTTCTTTCTTTCAGTGACTGAATGCATATAGTTTCATCTTTGGTTCATTGTATTTACCATTTCATCTTTGACTCTTTCATTCTAGTTAAAGAATATTGCCTCGACGCTAATGTTTTTGTACTGCATCTCGACTTGAAATAAAGATTATTATTATAGACCACCAGGTCAAGTATCTGGGTCAGCCATCAGTATATTCTATGAGGTCAAAGTTCCGTCAACTTTGTTCCGTTCAGTATAATAGAGTCTCTTTCTATTTTTCAATGAACGTGTTTGCGTTTTGTAATTTTGACAACTTTCATTTCCTTGGACGAGGTTCTTTTCAAACTTGGTGGGAATGTAGCTCACCTCACCATACGTATATTACGTTTTTCACTAGTTGTCACCTACAGTCACTACTGATTTTAAGTGAAATTTGAAATTAAGTAATAATAGGTAATAGTTCATGTGTGCGCATTTATCATAAGAATCAAAGTTTACGTGTCTACTTCAGGCCCGTTATGGGGGAGGGAGGGTCGAGTGGTTCGGCTTTGACTAAAAACAAAAGTAAGAAAGAACACACAAAACAAATAAACAAACAAATCCAGCTTGAATGAGATATATCTGTGATTTTACTGGACTTCTTAACGAGCATCTGTGAATCGACTACCCTTATAACAACACCGCCAGCAATAGGCCTCTACTGATGCAATATATATATATATATATATATATATATATGTGTGTGTGTGTGTGTGTGTGTGTGTGTGTGTGTGTGTGTGTGTGTGTGTGTGTGTGTGTGTGTGTGTGTGTGTGTGTGTGTGTGTGTTCAAGCCCTACGGTACATTTTGTTGGACATAATCCTGGCCGGGGGGGGGGGGCCTACCGGCACTATTAATACAGCACTTATTGATTCGTATTAATGATTAAAAAGCTGAGTGACTTGTTCAGCAGATGGGGAGATTGTCCTTTATGTTTGTTTCTTTAGCTCTTAAAATGATCGAATCTGAAATGAAACGCAAAATGATACAATTTCGTCTGAAAGCTTATTCCTAGAGAGTACGTGCAACTCAAATACGTGGATACTGATGTTAAGTGGACATGCATGAAGCAATGTGTCATGGGCAGACTAAATAATTAACGTCATGTCCGATTAACCCTTTCAATGCCAACTGGGACTGAAGTCGAACTACCGAAATCGATCTCCTCTAATTTATCATGAAGATACTGTATCCAAATTGTTTGTTAAAGGACATTTCATTCAAACACGTGCATGCCTATGCTTTCACAGGATGTCATGGTCAAGAGACAACATTCCCAAATATTCACACCCTTTTGAAAATTGTGTGCACCATACTTGTCACTTCTTGCCAGTGTGAGCACAATGCAAGCTTTCTTAGGAGGCTGGACAATTACATGCGCTGTACGATGGCAGAATAGCTGCCAAACTTGGTACGTCTGCATATCCACCATGATACACCCATCGATTTTGACCTTGTAGTACACCAGTTTGCCAAGATGCGCCCACTATAACTTGAAATGGAAAATGTTATTTTCTAAAGAAACACACCATACACACAGTCTTCATTTAAGGCTAATCCTCTCATGTTTTATTCGTGATTTTCATTGGGAGCAAAAGCATATTCTAGATATTTGTATAAAATGCTGCTCCTTGATTTTATTTTGAATTTCCAGCACCTTTCTGTGTGAAATGGCTCAAATTTTGTTTGGCAATGGGGGGACATTGTTTAGGATAAGCAGGTAAGTATCACATAGCACTAGATCAAGGCAAAGACTACTTAATTCACTTTTGTTTTCAACAAATCCATTATTCTCTGCAACTATGTCATACGTTGTGCGGTTAATATTCCTGCATGAAACGGTTTCGCTATTAGTCAGAAGTCCTTGTTATTGGACAAGTACAACATCTCTCCAAAAGTAAAAACTAAAAAAAAATCTAAAAACTAACGGCATTGCAGATCAGTTAGGGTGATTGATCAATAACACCAACTATCAAAAAATAAAATTTAAAAAACGGCATTACAGATCAGTTATGGTGGTTTGTGTAAAGATTCTTAACCACACAGAACACCTTTCCTGTAGAATTCTTGTGACCTTACATGGACGTCATTGACAAATTCATCATATGAGTTGCATCTTAACTCAGCTTTAAATCTGCATGTTCATGGGATATATGTAAACACATTATAAGTCAGAAACCCAGTATCTCAAGCCATTATGATCGCCATGAAAAACACCATTACTGATTTCGCTATTTTGAACAGTCTAATTTGTGTGCCTTTACAGCGATCAATATTTTTATAACTGACTTCTTAAAATTGACAAGAATCCAGTCTAACTGTCTTAAGTGTAAATAAAAATTGTGTCACGGGTATTGGCTTTTTCAAGGTGCACTTTGTAGTGAAACAAAACTTTGTAGTGGAACCAGGTCATCTCAGTTTCACAATTGGCGGTGCCAAATTTTTTATTTTTCGAAATACTCCTATGAAAGTATTTTATGTTTATCACTTTTCGGTCTAAAATTCTAGATGCATTAAAAGAGCATACTTGATATCATGTGTCAACTTGAGTCCCACTGAGAAATGGTGAATAACCAAATATCCCTATTTGAAAAGTTTTCTTCAGAAATGTACTTTTCGTTTAACCTCAAAAATATTATTTTGCCCTGTCTCAACATTCTGAAGCACCAAGGTTAATGCGCTGCCATTGACTGGTGTTGTACCTTGTTTTGCAGTTCTGTCCTGCAGTGACGTATGGATTAAATTTGGACTTGCAAACTTTGGTGATGGGCTTTTGATAACAAAAGTGTGATCTCAATGTAACAAATAACAAAATCGAAATTTGAAGAATAGGACCATCCCAGACAGATTGAACTTATGGATTTACAAGTTTACACAGATTGGACAAAAAACAAAACTTTTGGCTAAAAGGAAAGTATATTTTTCAAGGGATATTTATAAACATGACAAGATGAGATTCCATTTTTCATCACACTCGACCATAGTTACCAACAAATATACTCCCTGTTATATGTAGTCATGCGCAGGACGATGTGGACAATAATACTTCCATATGTATATAGGTTAGACAGTGACAGGTTAGCTTATGGAGAGTTAAAGAGTTTGGATCGCGGAATAGGGTAATGACTACTAGGTGGTGGTTCTGGGGAAAAAGAGACACAAATTCAAATGTGAAGATCCAGACAATTCTAAAAATACGTACTTTTATAAGATTTTCTAAACCGTAATAATCTTGTGAACCATCAAAAAAATGACTTTTTGGTGACTGGGCTTTCGACAGGCCACCTAAAGCCCATGTCTATTGCATGAATATCTTAAAATGAACGGTATATTCATAGAGCAACTGTGTAATTTGAGTTGGATATGGTGTTGCTTTATGAACAAAATATTAGACCCAAACACTCTCCAGAACACACTATTTTGGTTGGTATTTTCCCCAAAACTCCTGCCTTGGGAGGGGGGCAATCCCCCGTTCCAAATCCTTTCCCGCCCGATCGCTTGCGTTCCCTCATGTCATTAACTTCAAATTCCGAAACCCTTTCGGGCAAAAGCTGGCCACGCTCACTTGTCAGCTGAGCCTATCTTATTGTCATCTGTCCATCGTTGCCCCGTCTATTGAACGTCCCTCTGTTCATCACAAATTTCACATTTGGAACCTTTAGTCGAGACTGCTTTCGATACCCTCTTCACACTTGCTTGGCTTCTACCTTTCGTAGGTCTTTATCAACGTTTTTTTTGTTTTTTTGTTTTTCTTTTTTCAAACGGTCACGCTTCAAACATATTGGAATGCTTCAAAATAACATGGGGATATTCATGGGGACTCTTAGATTTTAAATCGTTTGCCACGTGTTACTGCAATTTGTTTCCATTTTTTTAGTGTTTTCGTTATTTTCATCTTTTCCAAAACACAAGGTACATTTTCACCAAATCTCAGTTTGTGCAAATGTTTCTGGTAAAATTGTTCACTGTGTGGTGATGCTCATTACCTCCTTTCGGGGGGGGGGGGGGGCAATTTTTGAATATGCGTACTTTTCGGTTAAAACACACATTTCCAATGATTACTGTGTAAGTCAGTATTGATTGCATATTATGGTAATTCACGTTTTCGACTTCTCTCAAAGCATCAGCAAGATCCATTTTAAACCTGGTGGAAATGCATGTTGGTTTGTTTCTACCAAATTTTCGAAACGCCATGCGTCTTTGATTTCTTTTTTCGTCTGAGAATTTCTTCATTTTTGACAAAATCTTAAGAATCGTCTCTTTTTATGTGGATACCTTTGAGTCGTCCTGGACATTAATTTGTTAACCAAGTCATGCTGCTTATTATTGGACTTTGAACGCATGTGTGTGTGTGTGTGTGTGTGTGTGTGTGTGTGTGTGTATGTGTGTGTGTGTGTGTGTGTGTGTGTGTGTGTGTGTGTGTGTCTTTTTGGCACAAATTGCGTGTTGGACTCTGCTCAAACTTAGCGAGAATGTGCTTGGACTCGTTATAAGTTTGCTCACGTGCATGATGCTTCTAACATTTCCCGAAGTTAGAGAAACATTGAATTTATGAATTTCTGGTAAAGACATGTGTATATGTTAGGATTGTGACTCTAGGGATATCAGCAAAATCGTACATACCGGCTTATGTCTTGGTAGTGGTGGATGCTAGGCCCATGTTTACTCTTAAACACCAGTATGAAAATACCTGTGGGTTTCTTTTGGTGCTGTTAATTTTGACCTTGAGTGATTGAAAGGTGAAATTCACCTGTTGCCTTACATCTTGGTAATGGTGGATCCTTACCCTACGATTATTATTGAGCACTAAAAGGGGAGCACTTGTGGAGTTTCTTTGATTTCTAATTTGACCTTGAAATGTCAAAGAGACCTCTTGGCTTAAATCGTGGTCTTAATTGATCCTGTCACTTTTTCTTTTAAAATTTATGACTCCAGAACTGTGTGACTGAAGACCTTGATATTGCGAACAGTGATGATATCAAAAAAGGTGATCTTGGTATTACTTCGAAGGCTACAGGACCACTTCAGTCTATGCATCCAATGCCATATGAGCAAACGGCTGCCGTACTCTTTTTGTTTTGTAGTTGTTGTCTTTTTCAGACTTCAGGATGAAGTTTAATGGGTAATAGAGAATAAGCCTTCGGACAAATTCTAAAGTGGAATATGAACGACTATGTATATATTGAGCCAACTTTTGCCCAATGCATGTAAAAATAAACTCTTCAGTTCATTTGCAATTTCTTGAGGGTGTAACACGAATTTTCCAGTGCTTTCGGAAACCACTAATGCATATGTTGTTCAGACCAAATACAATCTCATCAAGAAAAATCACATTGTGTTTTAACTGTCGCCCGAAACGTTAATACAATCAGTGTAATAATTCACTTTTGCTTCTAGAGCTATGGATGCAAACTTATTTTTTATACCTTCTGTACGTTTTTAAGGAGACCTGGCCCCACACTGCTCCAAGATCTCTCATGAAATATTCCCATTGAGGCGTTTAAAAAATAGTAAACGTATGGTTATGCGTTTATCACCCAAAAAATTTAAGTTATGTAAGTGATCCGCTGAAGCCAATGCAGCTACACCACTTACATAGTTAGTGTCTATGAAGTGAACAGTTAAGTCTATGAGAGATTCAGAATTATTTTCTGAGTTAGTGTATTTTTTTTCGTGAAAGCCATCATCACAAACAGAAGAATTTAATTTTTCTGCAGAAGAGCTGCATGTTGAAGAAAATTGACATTAAATGTCCAGAAAAATCATTTTAATGTATGTGTTCTTATATGGAAACCTTTATACGGACTTACATCTGCTGACATATCAGAGTTATTTGATTTCAAGACTTCTGTGTACCTGTGCAATGCAAGGACCTCTGCACACAGTCAAGAAATTCTTTGAAGTACAAAAACTGTGTCGCATGGAACAATCGTCCACAAGATTTAAATGTATGTAACACAGTGACAGATGTTAAAGCTTGTGCACTTAATATGCTTTACGGGAAAGTTCTAAATTTCAAAACTATAATTTCACCAGGTGTGTGTGTGTGTGTGTGTGTGTGTGTGTGTGTGTGTGTGTGTTTGGAGCATTTTAGGGTCAGAATTGGGGCTTAATAATCATATGTTTATTACCTGAGTCATAATTTCATCCAACCTCTATATGTTTCACAATCATTGAATATGTACTTCCATATTTATGAACTTATTATTATTGCTTTTTAAACACTGCCTCCATTCAACATGTTAGTGTATATTTATGTAATTCTTATATGAGCACCATGAAAACCAGTGCATTCTGATTGATTCCCCCAATAACATAAAAATACAAATACGATGATACCATTTCTTTCTTCCTACCTCAATCCAAAAAGTATTGATTTGCAATTTAAGAGGCTACAGCAGTGATTTTTGAGTGGGTGGAGTCAATAGATAACTGGATACCATCGTGAAGTTTCAATTTAAGGATATCATATATAATTAATCTACTCCAAAAATTCAGCATGCGCCATCCATCCAGGTTAATACAATGATGCCATTTCTTTCTTCCTACCTCAATCCAAAAAGTATTGATTTGCAATTTAGAGGCTACAGCAGTCATTTTTGAGTGGACGGAGTCAATAGATAACTAGATACCATCGTGAAGTTTCAATTTAAGATATCATTAATAATTAAAATACACAAAAAATTAAGCATGCGCCATCCTTCCAGGTTTGACCCATCTGCTACTAGACTGCGCACAACTGGTGAAACTCCCAATGTAAGTTACCTTGCATATGGAACGTACCATAATTAACTTTCAAATATGAGCCCTTTTGTTAAGCAACCTGTTTGATTTCTTTCCTGCGTTTTATATTAGGACAATATACCGTTCACATAGAACGCAAAAACCTTGATGAACGAGTGGTATTGAGTCATCGATCATTTTCAGGCCAGGACCTAACACATATTGAAAGACTTTCATGTGAAGCTGGAGAAGACTATAGACAAATGGCTTCTATTTGTTGCTAAATATGTTCATATTTTAACCAAAATGAATAGAAGTTTGATTTGTGTTACAGATCTAACACCACGCGTAAAATGGTACCTGTTTTAATGGTAGCAGCTTTCGTCGGGCTCATGTTGCAACTGGCGGCATCCTGTTCAATGCCTATCGGACACAAGTGGGAATGTCCCCCACAAAGGTTTATGGAAGCCACGAACATAGTTTATGGGAAATTTGTGCGGGAAATTCCACGTTTCGCCAATAGAACCAACAAGCTCTTGGATAGTATTGACTATGAATTTCAAGTGTATTGTATCATGAAAAAGCCACAGGGTCCCATTAATGAAATTATTATGATTGATCATGTTTATCCACCGACCTGCACCATGGAAGATGTGAATCTTACCAAGGTAGGAAAGGAGGCAATTATACTGATAGATAACTCAGATGCACTCAGATCATACGGACTTGAACAAGTGAATATTCAAGAGGCTATATATGCAGCTACCACTGAGACGCTAAGCTGGGTTGCAACTATTTTTAAGGGCTCATATAAACCTACCCTTCCCTCGGGTTGCTGTAAATCAAGTAGACCGAGCGGCATGTCCTGCAACTTTAACTCCACGGCCACTATACCACAGTGGGTTGAAAGGTGTGGAGCTATGGTAACCATGGGACAAGGATATGCTACATCAAGCATTGTTGCTTTGATATCTGTATTGCTGAGCCACTTTTGAAGGATAAGCGTTACAACTACGTTGTTGAAGTTCGCAATGAAACGGAAAAAAGAGATCACTGTACCCAAAATAATTTTTCAACTTGCAATCAACCATTTTTAACGACAAGTTTTAAGCCCTTTGTACCACATAAACCTGCTTTACACTTGGTCAGTTGTCATTTTATTTAAAACTGCAATGAATTTCTGTCAAAAGTAGGACATCCAACGAGCTCAATTTTATCACTTCTTCATGTAGTGCCAGTGTTAAAACCTATAGGCATAATGACATGTAGTGCATAGGTAGTTTACATATTTGAAAATGAATGTGACTCTTGTTCTCTTAGAAGCCTACTTTAATCTTGTAAAAGGGGATAGGAGAAGGCTTGGGAGATGTTTTCATCTTTATAATGATATCAATTCCTTAAGTACTGTGCACATGCCCGTTTATATGTTTAGAAGAAAGCCTAAATTGAAAATAGTATTTTACATGTATGTATTCAATATAATGCAATTTTAATAAACTTTGATATCAACAAAATATATATCGGTTTCTTTGTGTCATTTTAGAGTTCTTTCATTACATAATCCAAAGAAATCTTTTGTATAGTGCCTCGAATCCACATGGCGTCCTCGATGACGAATGGGCGTATGGACCACAAAGTTTACTTACGAGTAAACCTATAAAGGTTTATAGTTGTTTAATCCTCTTACCTTTAAAATAAAACCTTCGCCATTACGCACACTTGATAGAAAAACAAATGTTAAGTCATTTTGAATAATCAGCTCAGGTTTTCTGCATAGCTGAGTTTCTATGATATCCTCGGGAAACTAGACTGCAATAAAGCCAAGCCACCACCAATATAACCATGAAATTACAGAACTGGCCCACAGCAAATCATGCTTGAGGTTATGTTGATCAAAAAGCATTAAAGACCTGCACGAGCATGTTGATAGAGTTCAGCCAAATAAAAATAATGCTGAGAAAACGCAGCACAATGATAAATTTTCGTCCAAAATCTCGACTAATCTTGCTCTTCTGGCAATCATCTGATAGTCTAGGAGTTAAGCTACTAAAAGGTTACTTTTGTGATAACAGCAGCAAATTTTGCAGAGATGTAGTTCACAACATATATTTTCATTTATGGATAGGTGCTACCAAAACTTTCCTAATGGCCTTCATATTGTTCTCTTTTTTAAATTTTGTACTTTCTTGCTTTTAATCCTAAATTTGTGCTTTGATTAATTTCAAGCTTCGTGAAACTATTTCTTACTTGACTTTGTATTATTGTAAGTCACCAAACGTATGTTGGAGGTGTATCCTTACTTGAACTGAATTTAAGAAGTAAGAAGCCATTACATGGTACTACTAGTCCCGCAGATAAATGCAACATTTGGGCTGAACCTGCATTTGTTGTCTATAGCTATACTTCCGAAAAATGCCGGGTGACATCTTGTCACCCTTGAGCATTTTGATATTTTGCTCCCCCCCCCCCCTTAAAAAAAAACAGAAAATGTGTAAGCTTGCGATAGACAACCATGTACCACAAATCACAAAAGCACAGTATTTGTTATGTGGGATCTATTTAACCATTTGTACCTGAAGTGCCCTTGACTATCACATGACCCCAAGGTCAAGGAATACATAATCCGACACTGGGCAAGCTGATTGTCAACCCAAATAAACTATACATGTGCCGACACTCCACAAGCTGATTCATCTCAAATTGTCAAAAAAATCTTTAAACGTGTTACAAAATTAGGGTTTAGATGGCCATTTGCAACTTCAAAAATGCATATTGGAGTTAAAACATAAAACAGAAATATCATGATGATTATGTGCTCAGCTGACTGGAATCGGCTTCCGCAAGTGCAGACTTAACTAATCTATACATGAGCTGTACTAGTACTTATCAATAGCTGACTGAAGGTTTTATTATTACCAAGATATAGGCCAATATGTCAGTGTGAGCTCTGAAGATCATTCCAAATCAAAATTAAGAACACCAAAAGAAAGCCCATGAGAACATTCCTGGTAATGTTCAAGAATAACCGTGGGCCTAAGATCTTCCATTAAAAAGATATAAGCCACTGTGTCTGTTTAGCCTTCCAAGGTCACTAAAGATCAAAATCAACAACATCATATGTACAGTTCTAGTAGTGTTTAGTGGTAGTCGTGGGCTTAAGATCCACACTTACCAAGATATAAGCCAACACATAAGACTCGTGGAGTCAGGAGGAAAAGGGCTTGAACCCTACTAAACATTCACTGTCAAAAGAAACATAGTTTTGCTTGGCCACCCTTTCAAACATCTGATGAATGTTAGCGAGAGCAACTCTATGTGTCTTACAACAAAGCATTCCATACACCAGTTTTTACAATATCGCGACTGCTGATGACCCCTGGTGACCTGAATAATAAGTCAATATCACTGAATGTCGAACCCTATCAAGATTCTGATGAGATGCGCTAAGAGTAAAAAGTTTCCTGTTGGTAGCTCCAATTCTTACAAGTTATTGTGTCCACAAGTGAGCAAATCTCATGACCCCTAGTGACCTTGGTCAAGGTCGCTGAATGTCAAAGTCACCCACTTTTCTCATAATATGCTTCTACAGTACAGGTTTCATGACAGCAGCTCAATTTCTACTGTAAGAGTTATTTGGTCCGCAAGAGTAATGGTGGGGGGATGGGGCTATTCCCGCATGCACAGACATGACAACAATAAAAATCCCGTCGGCCGATAAAGCCAAGGGAGTAAAAATCTCAGGGCCTTGCTTTTTTGCAAAAACGCTTTAAAAATTATGAAATATATATAAATAGATTATTGCATTATCATCTTTTTCGCAAACTTGGTACAGAACTAACTGGGGAACATCCATGTGCAAATCAAATAGAAAAAAAATTATTGCATCATCATCTTCACATAGATGGCACAGGCCCACCCAGGAAACAACCGTCTTTAAATCAAAACATTCCACAAAACCATTTTGACAGTATTACAACACATGCACGGTATTGTTACATGCCTGCACAATTGTGGTGCTACCCACACATTGTCCCAAAGTCTGATGTCCCACAGCTTCATCAAAAATTAACATATCCTCATTATTTTCGCCAACACGCGCCATCTTTAGTAAGATTATATCATGATAACAGTTCAAATAATTCTAATAAGCCGTTCCGGAGATAAAGACAAAAATGGCCTCAGTACACAAAATCCATACAAAATAGGAAAACACGCACCGGCACATAATGTTCAAACTGTGAACTGCATAATCTCAGGTGATTCTGTATGCAATATGAAAGCAATTGGCAGAGCAGTTTTTGAGAAGAAAATTTCTTCATTTTAATTAGATAAAATGAAATTATTCATCAAAAAATAATAAAATACTGCATCATCACCTCTTTTTTAAACTTGGTAGAAAACAACAGAACATCCATTTTCAAAATCAAAACATTCCCTACAACGATTTTTTAGAAGTGGAAAATGTAAAAAGTCTAACGGACGGACGTATACGAATTTCATCAAAACTTAAACTGAAAAAAATATCTTTCTAACTTTAAGTATAATGGAAAACACAATATAGACTGCAAAACTAAGGGTGTTATTTAAGATCAAGTCTAAATATTGAACAAAGCCCTTTTAGAATTGTCACAGAATATTTTTGTAGAGACTAAGAGGTGCTTACAATAAATTCTAAAATCCGAAATACATATCTATATTTGAAAATACAATTTTTCTTTTATGTAAAATACCTAAAAAATATAAAGAGTTAAATTGCTGCAAAACTTCAGATTTAACATCAGTCATTCTCATTTCTACAGTTGCTATGCTGCAGGCCTAACTGCAAGCAAAAATTCAAGCCATAATTAGCTCCTTAAAAATGGTGTTGAGAGAACGGATTACCCTCTATGCCCACAATCTTTTTTTGCTCAATTCTGCAACTTTTTTTGCGACTTCGCAGTTGTAACACCATATTTAAAAATCTCCCGAAAATATGAAGCCACGCCCCGTGAAACTTGGACCCATATTCTGGCCCCCAAACACCCTTTGTTATCTATATATGACCATATCCATAATGCCACGCCCCGAATACAACTGACTACGCGTGTTTTTCATATTTTCAGGTTTCAAATCTACCCAAAATCGAACATCTTTACATGCACACGTCACGTCTGACGACGACACACATTCTTCACATGCCGAAGTGATTTGACGTTGAGGTGAGTAAATGAAATTTCGCAGAACCAAGGGACCACCCTACCAAATAGTGAAATGGCTAATGTATCAGACTATATTCGTGAAACTGGCATTAAAGACAATTTTATATCATTTTTATCGCTTTTCGTAACATTCCTTTGACCCGTCCGCCTGTCAATCATTGAACTTCCGGTTAGCAGGATAGCTTTGTAAACAGTGTGACGGCGGCACACACACACTGAGGTGATTCGCGAATTTTCGAAACTATAAATGCAATATGCACGGATACGTAAATATTATTGTATTAGTAATCCAGAAAAGGTAGAAAGCGTGATAAAAAGTGATAGAAATTTAAATTTCAACACGGAAAGACGTGCGTTAGCGGGCTGTCATGTGGCAGCCATCGTATTTTCAGCCAATCACAACGCGAACCAGTCATTTCTCCGAAACATTACCAAGCGGGACTCGATAGGGGTTTTGAAATTAGGACCTGGCAAGCAAGGATGTTTTTGTGATAACTGAATCGTATAAATGTGTTTCAAACCATTGAATGTCAACGTTTACAAATCTTTAACTTGAGGTTGTAAGAATTTTGATCTTCATATGCATGACTAGTTGGTGCTGACATTCAAAGCGCATATGTAAACAAAGCCCATCAGGAGCTCTCGTCTCACATTGGAGCATCCCAATGGCTGGTGTCGTTTTCAGTGGTTTATCAGCGGTTCATACAGTGCTACAATACAACTTAGTGCCCTGGTTACGCCAATCTTAGTGCCCAGATTACGCTGATATGGTAAATTCAAGCAGCTCAGCAACTTTGATGGCGCTACACGTGGTTGGGAAATTATTCAGAGGGGTTTTCGGCTGTAATTCAATGTGCACTGCCATAGTGGTAGGCTGGTTCATCATTTTTTTATCATAGCCAACTTGCCAAGGTCACGTTCGAAGAGCTGCATGTTTTTACAGTTAACCAATTTTAGCTAATTGACACTGTCTGTCGATGGGAATCAAAATTGTAAAATTTTCACTGTCACTGGGTAGAAAAGTTCGAAATTTTGATCAGCATGAAAACAGCACGTCCAGATCAAATTCTGTTGGGAATGTTAATGAATGTCATATAACCTTTTTGCAATTTACTTGCTTATTCCACTACCTAGTAATTGAAGTGATCTGGATATGCTGCATTCCCTCATTTTTACTTCACTGTCATGTCGATTTTGGCCTATCTGTTTATCAAAAAAGAATGCACGAATACTGTTTAAAGAGTACCATGCGTGCTTCATCCCTGTAATAAATAGTTTTGTTTTTTGTTTTAACAAGTCAGAAAATTGCATCCCCCCTCCCCCTTTAAAAAAATGGTACTGCCATATGGCATAATTGCACAGAACGTAATATGCTGCTAGGGCCCTGGCTATACTGCCAGCATGTCCCAATTAAAGGGGGACACGTACACTGGGCATTTTCAAGCTTTCCTTTCCCCATGAAAGACCCTACCATTGGGAGTACAACATCCCTTATGAATCGCCAAAGGCACTTGTATTCAGATAAACTTTCTGTGCACTTCTCCGAAATGCATATTTTTGATTTTTTGGGGACATACAATTGAGATATGAATTCTAATATTCATAGATGCATACAGGTCTCACACAGGGATGCATAAAATGATGCATGCTTTGCCTCATGTCCTCCTACAGCCATGTATTCAAGTACATATTAATATAAGTGAGGTTTTGACATCCCCCTCCCCCAACTCCAGAAATGCATGCTACATCATCTGCTTTATCAATTCAATACAGACTCCCACAAAATATATATGTTTTGGGAAATTTTGGAGCAAATATAAAAGTGATGGTGCGGGAAAAAGACAAAAATACCCAAACAATAGAAAAACTAAAAAAAAATGAAAAATTTCAAACATTATTTAAGGCTCCTATCTTTTATTAAAAATATATGTTGTAACCTACATCTCCACCAAATTTGGTGCCTTTGTCACAAAAGTAACGATTCGGCCACAATTTGGTTTTTAGCTGCTGCGCTATGCTGCGGCACCGAGTATAAAAATGGAAACACTATCATTAAATTTCCGTAACTAAAACTGGATACCGGTCTAAAACATTCTCCGCTGTCTTCAGATAAAGGGGTGTCTTCTTATTTTTTTTGCATTGGAAACCCCACAGACTCTACAGTTGACAGCGAGGTGCAGTGAGGCATCACCAGGTCAATGGGGCATACAACAAGGGTGGCTTAGAACTTTACCCCCTTTTGTCCCCAGGTGGAGTCATGCATGACTGTTTTCATGTCCATGTTCTTGTTTTTAATGGTGCCAGCAAAGTAAAAAAAAATGACTGACAAAGGAACCAGATCAAGAGTTAAGTCCACTGCAGACACTGCAGATCCTAAACTTGTGGATACCATTCGTGATTTGCTGAAAGAGGAGATAAGAGACCTGAGAAAGGAGATAGGAGACTTGAGGTCAGATATTCAAGGTGTGCTCACAAAATTAGATGAGCTGAATGAGCGCTATAATCAATTAGAAAACAGTCTCCAGGACTGTAGTGACAGAGTTGACATCATCACAAAGGATTTCCTGCCAAACCTGCCCTCAAAGTTTAAGGAATTTGCAAAAGCTATATCAATCAAAGTGATTGATGAGGCCACCCACAAACGAAAGTGGTCCCTTACTATTCAAGGGTTAAAAGGTCCAGCCAGTGAACGGCAAGGAGACACAAGGAAGAAATGTATAGACTTTGCGACAAAGTATCTTCGCATTCAGAATGCCTCTTCCACTGGTTTCTCAGCCTGTCATAGGCTGAGCCAACACGAAGATGCTGGCATATATATCCATTTTGTAGATCTGGATGAGAGAAATGAGTGGCTAGCAGGTGCCAAACACTTAAAGGATCACCCTGACTGCTCCAAAGTATCCCTGTCACCAGACTTGCCGCCAGTTACCAGAAGCCTTAAAAAGGATGTCTTGGCCCACAGGCGCACACTGCCTCCAAGCATTAAAAGACAATCACGTGTGAAGCATCTGAAATCCTGGCCGTATGTTCAGCTGGAGATACAAGGGAAAGATCCTTATTACTCAAAGGCTAGTAAAGAGGAAGTCTTGGATGAATGGCTGGGACTCAATTTGAACACTCTCTTCGAGTTTAAGTGAAGCGTTTGATGAATCATTTATAAACGTAAATCTGTCTGATTTCTGGTTTAACACTGACTGATAAAATATGTGACTCATCACCGGACTTTACAGGTTTTTCTAGGCCTGAAATTAACTCACAAACTCTGTGTGTTTTATGCTAACATATAAACGTCATCGTTAATGTAGGTAGGGTACCGTAATTCTGGGATCATATGTCTAGATAGCACACTTGGATCACTGTCACATCATCTTATTTTTTGCTGTTATAGGTATATATTATCTTAATATTGCATACATACAATATATTATACTAAGATATCATATGTGTACATAACACACTTGTATCACTGTCATATTATCTAATGTTCTGTTATTATATCCACATATTATCTGCATATTGCACAGATACAATATATAACAGCAAGGAAGGCAAGACAACTTTTATTGTGATAGTATATGACTAAATGCCACAGGTATTACTTTCATGCTAATCCTATGTAATTACATTGATGAAAAATCACCTGTTTGGTGCATGAAAAAGGCATGCATGCTTATCAACATATCACAATGTCAAAATTGTCAATAACCTTTTTTTTTTAATGCTTTTCATATCATGTAAAAAGGATGATTGTATTCTAATTTGGTTTTGGTTTTGGTTTTTGTTAAAGTGTAAAAGAGTGATCGAAATATATTGCATGCTGATGCACTTACCATTGTTCTTCATGCAGCATGATTTTTGTATGGATACCCTGAAAATTTTATTTCTTTTTCTACAAAGTAGCGTCTACATGCTGTACGAATATAAACTGGTTTGACTTGGACATACGATAGAATACCGAGTATGGCATGAGATTTCTGATACGTCATATATTAAAACCCAATGATCAAGTGTAATTGAACAAAACTACATGACTATTCCATGCAGTATAGTATTTATTCATTGATAAAGTATAGACCTTTCTTTGAGGGATTCTAATCATAAAGTTGCGAATTATCATTGCCTACTAACGATGTAGACTTTCCCTTTTCTTTTTTCTTTTTCTTTTTTTTTTTTTAACTTCAAACAAGTGTTTAATTTTCTGTAAGACAACTTTATAATGCCATACTTGAATTTTGCATCATTTCTAGTACATGGATAATTCTTAGTTTGATTTATATTGCAGCTGTACTGGGTATTTCAAAGTGCATTTTCCATTCAGAGACTTATACCCGGAATATGCATGAATGAAATGTATGATGTAGCATATAAGCACATTTTGCATGTACCATCTGGGGGACACCATACTCTTTCTTTGTTCCCCATCTGGATTGTACTTTCTCAATATTGATAACATTTTTTTTTTTCCTCTCTTTGTTGAAATTTTCTCGTTATGTTCACATTTTCATGGTACTCAACAAACTTTTTCAGTTATAGTCAGATATTATGTTTACACTTTCAGACAAGTTATATCAGTGCTTGGCACAGTCAAAGCAATGCCTGCAATACTAAGGTTAAATGAATTCTAGAGCACTACAAGAGGACATCTTAAAAAATTTTGGTGGTGTATCTGTCAACTGTCTTAATGACTTACTTAATAACCCAGAGGACCTTGATAACTCTATTACCATTACAGCTGACTCTCCATACATTGAACCAAAAGATCTTATCGAGTATCTTAAGCCACTAAAGCATACTTTTTCTTTATTAGACATAAATATCCAAAGCCTCAATGCCAAATTTGATACTTTTTCGATGTTAATTGAGGACCTAAAGAAACAAGATTTCGAATTCAGTGCTATCTGCATTCAAGAAACATGGATTGATTATCAAAATTTAAATAACCTCTCATTATTTGAATTAGATCATTATACTGCAATACCTCTTGCAGCTACTTGTAGTTTTCATAGTGGATTACTTATATATCTCCACAATGACTTTGAATTTACATTAAGAGATTTTGGTACTCCCAATAAAAATTGGGAAGGTTTGTTCATTGACATATTTGGCAATGGACTAGAACAGAAGCTTACACTGTGCAATATTTATCGACCTCCCAGAGATGCTAACAATGATATTGATCTGTTTTTGAATGAGTTTATACTCATAGTTGAAAAGTTGTCAAACGAATCATCAGATAAAATTATTACCGGAGATTTCAATATTGATTTGCTTAAATTGAACACCAGACAAAAGTATGCTGAATATCTAGATTTGATGATTTGTAATGGCTTTAACCCTAGAATAACTTTGCCAACAAGGCTTACTGAGAGGTCAGCCACATTGATTGATCACACATTTTGCAATTTATCACATTGTAGAAAATCAAGTACATCTGGTATCATTTTATCAGATATGTCTGATCATTTACCTTCTTTCACTTGTCTCAACACACACGTAGAACTGAATGGCCCACCAAAATATGTGCAGGTGGAAACAATTGATAAAAACTCTATACAATCTTTTTGCACACATCTAAATGGGAAAAACATTTTGCAAAACTTAGACCGGGAACTGAACTCTGATCCAAATAAAAATTACGAAATTTTAGAAAACACTATTCTATGTGCTAAAGAGAAATATTTACCAAAAAGAACCGTGAAATTTCACAAGTACAAACACAAATTTACTCCCTGGATCACTGCTGGCATCTTAAGGTCAATCAAATATCGTGACACTCTGTATAGACAACTAAGAAGTACTCGGTTAGAAACCCCTGAATTTCATATCATAAAGCAGAACCTTAAAACATACAATACAATACTACGTAGAAATATTCGTGAATTAAAGCAACAATATTACCAGTCAGTATTTCAAAAATTTAAAAGTAACACTAAAAAAACTTGGGACACCATTAGAACTGTTTTGAATATGAGTAAAAATAAAAAAGCATTCCCTTCTTTTTTCTTAATTGACAACACAAAAATAACAAATAAAGAAACAATAGCAGATCATTTCAATACATTTTTCACAAATGTCGGACCAAAACTGTAACCAAAATTGACACATCAAATAAACCATTGTATTCTTACTATCTGAATGATAATATTGACCATGTTTTTCATTTTAAGCAGATAAACTCAGATCACATAGTCAAAATTTTAAATGATTTTGAGCCAAAATCAAGCACTGGGCATGATGGCTTATCTATGAAACTGATTAAAAAATTGATCCCTTGTCTTGCTGAACCTCTCACTCTCATTATAAACCAATCTCTAACTACAGGAATTTTTCCAAATAAGCTAAAAATTGCAAAAGTAGTACCTTTATACAAGAAGGACGACACAAATATTTTAGAGAATTATAGACCAATTTCTCTACTCCCAGTCATGTCAAAAATCTTTGTAAAAGTAGCTTATTGTCAGTTATATGATTATTTCACAACAAATTCACTATTTTATAACAGCCAACATGGATTTAAAAAGATGCATTCGGCTGAAACAGCTGCTCTGGAGTTTTTGGACCGAACCATTCAAATTCTTGACCATGGTAATCTGCCGTTAAGTGTATTTTTGGACTTATCTAAAGCTTTTGATACTTTGGATCATCACATTCTTTGTAAAAAATTGGAACATTATGGTATCATCGGCACTGCTTTACATTGGTTTAGCAATTACCTTGAGAATAGATCACAGTTTGTTTTATATGACAATATCTGTTCCAAACCACTTCCTATCAAAACCGAGGTTCCACAAGGATCCATACTTGGACCTCTTCTTTTTATTATTTACACAAATGACATGCACAAAGCATTTTCCAAGTTCACATCTATTCAGTATGCTGATGATACAACTTTAATTAGCCCTCTATGTTGCTTTTCTTTTCATGTCAATACTGAATCCTATGAACAAGACACATCAAAAAACATAAATTTTGAATTGAATAAGGTAGTCGACTGGCTTGCAGCAAATAAACTGTCATTAAACATAGGCAAAACCAAATACATGTTATTTCATTTCTACCAAAGGAGAATAAATTTCATTTTAAATCTAAAAATTAATAATATTCTAATTTCAAAAGTGGAAGGATTCAACTTTTTAGGCTTAAAAGTTCAGGAAAATTTAAATTGGAATGCTCATGTAAATATAGTAGCAAATAAATTATCTAAAGTTATTGGTATGTTTAAGAGACTACATAAGTACATCCCGGCTAGTGCTCTGTTACTAATTTACAACTCTCTCTTCTATTCATATATCAATTATTCTATCCTTGCTTGGGGTTTTTCATGCGAACGGATCTTCCTTTTACAGAAAAAAGCTGTACGCCTTATGTGTTCAGAAAGATTTAATGCCCACACAGACCCACTTTTTAAAAAATTAAACATCTTAAAAGTGACTGAGGTTTTTCAGTTGAGATCAATTAAGTTTTATTATAGATATGTTAAAAGCGAATTACCACAATACTTTAGTAATTTATATAGAACTCCTGTGCAGATTCATTCTCACTTTACCAGAAATAGAGAAAATATTCCTCCTCCTAGGCCCACCAATATTACCTCTGAAAAATGTATAAGATACTATGTCCCATCCCTTATCAAAACCCTTCCATCTTGTATTACTGAGTAGTTTGAGACACATTCTTACTCTGGTTTATCAAGCTATGCAAAAAAATATTTTATTAACAGGTATCAAGATATATGCACTGTGCCAAACTGTTATGTATGTAATAATTGATTCTAGTCCTGTCTAATAATAATTTTTGTATGTACATGTTTTAGTCATGCTTAGTATCTTTATGGATTTCATGGTAGTTTTGTGATAATCAGTTTGTTTATTAAGTTACCTCCTTTTTTGGTGACCCCAGTGATAGCGGACTCAGGTGCTTAATTGGGGTCATCCAGACACTCATCAATTTTTGTATTCCAACGCGTCTAACTGTCATGTACTTTTGAGTTGCAATATTACATACTGTTTTTATCCATAACAATTATATTTTGTCAAATAAACGTTTTCTGACTCTGACTCTGACTCTTATTATCCCTGTGTAATTTGAAGCAAGTTGCCGGGTGTAACTAGCAAAAATATGTCACCAATTTAATGCACATGGGGGGGGAGCACCTGCAAGGTAGATTTACATGTACATCCCGAATAAGTTTCAAGAATATATCACCCACGTTAACAATATTTCAGATGTTTTATAAACTGAATAAATAACGTTAACTATGGAATATAACATTTCTATTACAAATTTGCATTTTTGCCATTACATGGACAAAGACATTCACTTTTGACAATACCAAGCTTTCGATTACATAGCAGTCCAAAAAATGTTTTCTCAAATGCTTAATGATTAATGTTTCATCTCACCATGTACCGTATTTGCTCCTCACAGTCAATGCACTGCAAAATTGAGAAAAGTGGTTTGACGCCAAATAAAGCCTTAGCACTTTCACGGACGATTACTTTGGTTATTTATAAATACAGCCAGTTTAAATGAGGATTCAAAATATTTATTTTTTATCTGTCCATTTCTTTATGGGGCGGGGCACTTATGGCACACTGAAATAAAAAGTGTCACAAGTTTGGGGATGCAGAAAAAGAAACAGGAAACAGAAAAAAAATAGAAATAATAATATCCTTGATTTTCACATATACACAGCCCTATCTTCTCAAATCTCATTCGTCTACGAGTCCCACCCATACATATATATATATATATATATATATATATATATATATATATATATATATATATATATATATATATATATATATATATATATATATATATATATATATTTATACATATATGTGTGTGTGTGTGCGTGTGTGTGTGTGTGTGTAATTTGTCGCTGTGTGTGTGTGTGTGTAATTTGTCGCTGGCTGCTAACTGCCAGGAAGTATTTGCAAGACCCCAGCGAAAAATGGAAAACAGTTGTGCAATATAGCGTAATATGGCTTTCAATCAAAGCACCTTTACCCATATTTTGTATTTATTTTGTAAAATCATGGGAGGAAATAGATAGGCTTGAAATGCAGTATAATTGGCCGAGCATCTAACGAGGGAAGACAAAGTTTGGATTTTTTGCCGATTTAGTACACATGAGTCAATGGAGATGACCTTGGACACACAGGCAACGGTGTATTCGGAACAAAGGGAGAGGACAGAGAAGTTAATAGGAACGGAAGTAGGCTATTGAACCTCACTATTATGGCATGAGAATAGTGAACAGGCGCACGCAGCGCAAAGGAAAGTTGACATGAGCCTCAGCTGGAAGACAGACAATAGTTGATCATATCTCACAGGATAGTGAAATCTTTCGAATGACACTATAGTGTGAAGTAGATGAGGTGAAAACTTTTGAACTTGCTCCATACCAGTTCCAACTTGAGGTTGTGCAACAGTATGTTACGCATGGGAGGAGAACAATGCTTTGGAGGCAAACCAAAGCACCACGAAAAAAAAGGTGTTTGCCCGGACCTATTGTGGAGATACAGGTTCAGAAATATGCCGATGTTTGAATGAAAGGTCTGTGTTATTAGAAAAATGAATCTGATATCATCATGAGCATTCGAACAAATATGACCTATTGACGATGAAAATGGCTTACATATGTGAGTGGTGCCTTATACGAACCATGTCACAACGAATGTGACAGCTTTCTCGTATATCCTCCTTCATTGACATGGTTGCTGTGTAACAGATATTCCTCTCATATCATTATGTCTGTGTGCCAACACAGACATATTGTGTATCTAGGAATTCATTCTTTCCTTCTTCTTTCTTTCTTTTTTTACAGGCAAATTTGTCCGACATTGCACTGGAAACGTATTATGCGTAGAAACTCCAAACTTGGTATGATTATACTTCCATGCATGAAGTCTTGAGTTTTTGCAAAGAGGTTCAACGGTTTTGAAAGTTATGCAAATTAGGGCCATTTGGAAATTTAAATCTTGAATATCTCCGAACCTATTATAGGCACAGGTAGCTAATCCAACTTCAATTAGTATGTTCGTAACGCTGCACACTTTTTTAATTTGTATGTGACCTCTAAAGGTCAAAGGTAAATGTCATTTTGCCATTTGAAATTTTCTTCTGGTCATAACTCGGCCAACTTGTATCCAATTTTGATCATGTTGGGCTCGTATTGAAGCTATCGTAACACTGCACATTTTTGTAATCACGTGTGACCTCTAAATGTCAAAGGTCAAGGTCATTTGGACATTTGAAATTCTCATCTAACCATAACTTGGTCAATTTTTTTATCCAATTTTGATAATTTGGGGCACAGTTGTAGCTATTGTAACACTGCACATTTTTGTAATTTACATGTGACCTCTAAAGTTCAAGGATCAAGATCATTTGGACCTTTGAAATTTTCATCTAGCCATCACCTGGCCAATTTTCCTCCAATTTTAACCATGTTGGACTCCAGTTGTAGGTATTGGAACAGTGTATATTTATGTAATTTTTATGTGACCTCTAAACGTCAAAGGTCAATGTTATTTTGCCATTTGAAATTTTGTGCCTGCCACAACCTGGTCATATTTTTAACGATTTTGATCATGTTGGGCTGAAATTGTAGATAGTGTTACACTGCATATTTTTGTAATTAACATGTGACCTCTAAAGATCAAAGGTCAAGGTTATTAGGCCCTTTGAAATTTTCATCTAGCCACACCTTGATTAATATTCATCTGATTTGGTTCATATTGGGCTTTAGAAAGGATATGGTAACACAGTGCATTTTTATAATTTACATGTGACCTCTAAAGTTCAAATGTCAAGGTCATTTGGACCATCGAAATTTTCATTTAGTCATTACTCAGCCAATTTCCATCCAATTCTAATCATGATGGACTCCGATTGTAGGTATTGCAAGACTGCACATTTGTGTAGTTAACATGCAACCACTAAAGGTCAAAGGTCAAGGCCATTTGACCCTTTGACAGTTTCATCTGGCCATAACTTGGTCAATATTCATCTAATTTGGTTCCTTCTGAGTTTAAATGGTAGGTATCGTAACACATTTTGTGGTAATTTACATGTGGCCTCTAAAGGTCAAAGGTAAATGTAATTATGCCTTTTGAAATTTTTTCTGGCCATAACTCGGTCAATTTGCCTGAAAATGTAGATATCGCAACACTGACATTTTTGCGCATCACATGTGACCTCTAAAGGTCAAGGTTATTAGGGCTGTGAAAATTTCATCCAACTATAAGCTTAGTGGAAGGTGAAGTGCCACAGGACAAAAGTTGTGGCCTTTAACACTCACTACTTTTGAAAGCACACAGACATATTTGCTTTGAAGCTAATCTTATCGAATTTTTCTTTATTTTTGTTTTATTTTTTATCTTGTGTAAATGCCACCTCGTAAATGTGTGAATAGAACCATGTATGCGCTTCACCCCACTAGAGGACGCAAAGGCAAGAATAATTATCTTTTCATACGTTATGCGAAGCACCTCTTGTGGGTGCAACATATATATCGGACAGATCTTTCCAACCATTATTCTGTCCACTTTTGATAACCAAAAAAGGTGAATGTTGATGTCATTTCACTTTTATTTTTATGTGCAATATGATAGTTATGGTAGTTTTTGTCTTACCAGAACGCGCAAACGTACTGACACAAAACTACAAGATTTCTTATGTGTGGAGAGCCTATCTACGGCAGGTTTCCTTTGCAGCTGGTTGCGGTATAGTTATATTGGAACATTTTGGTGTCAGTCCCAAGTATTTCCCTGTTAATTCTTTCCTGCCCATCACGCTTGAACAAGTGGATATGAGCCGCTTACCAATGGTTGGGGGGAAGTATAAATAAGTAAATAAATAAATTCCCTTGCGTATATATAGGCATACATAAATATATATTTTTAAATGATCATTCATTTTAGCAACTTACAGTCCTTTCAATCTACTGGTCAATAAAATACTACGTAAAATAGGAAAAGAAACATAATTATTTTTATATTTTTCTTTCGCAAGAGGTCTGTTATGTAACGTGCTAGAAATGTTATTTGTGAAAGGGTGAAATTAAGTCGTTCACTACGTGGTGACACTCCGGACACTTCTTATGGATTTTCAAACTTGGGCACGTGTCAGTTAATATATACATCCCTGCTGGTTATATAAGTCAATAAATATTGCAAAGGTACATCACTTCTTTAAATTCTCCAAAATTTTAAGCCAGATTCACTTCAAACTTATGGAGATGTACCTAAAGCATGTTAAGTAGGTCTTTTAAGAGGTGTTTAGATGTTACAGTAATTATTACATTCATGTGAATTTTCATTTTTATTTTATTTTATTTTATTTATTTTATTGTGTTTATTTATTGATAAAATCTGAAAAATATCTCCGTGTCCAAAGCCACTGGACCAATCGCTTCAAAATTTCATGGGCATACTTCTGAAGACCCCTCGGCCCTAAATTATTTACTAGGCGGCGCTGCGGTTTGTTTAGTTTTGTATATTTTTTTACTTCGTCTCCCAAGCTGAATGTTGGATTATCTTCATGTTTACCGGGGATATACATAAACTCAATTTACACAAGAGGTTTTTACTGCATGTTGCTCCAGTCATTTTCTGATTTTGAACAAATTTTCAAAATGAGGAAAGAGCGATAAGAGTATATGCACATGTTCATGTCAGTATTGTTACAAAATGGATAGCAGCAAATCTGAACCACTGGCTTATAACCCATGAATGGCGGATCCTGGGTCCCTGGTCACTATCAACACATTATTAAAGTGCCTATGGGGTTTCTTTTGGTGTTGTTAATTTTGACCTTGAGTCACCCTGAAAGGTCAATCTGACATGTTGGATTATCTGTCGGTTATGGTGGCTGATTGGCCCATGGTTATAATTGCATATAATGGGTCAGTACCCATAAGATTTCTTTTGATGTTGTTCCTTTTGACCTTGGGTGACTTTGAATGATCAAACTGACATTTTGCGTTGTATCTCGCTAATGGTGGTTCCAAGGCCCGTGGTTACTATTAAGCACCAATGGGAAAGTACCAATGTGTTATCTTTTGATGTTGTCAGCTTTGCCCTTGAGTGACCTTAAACATCCAAACTGATATATTGGCTTATATCTTCTTAATAGTGGGTACGGCACTTTCCATTTAAAAATGATGGCTCCTTAACTGTATAAAAGTGTGAATGGCAATATTGCAAACAGTAATGATAGCTTCAAACAAAGATGACCTTTTATAATTAAGAAGGGCATAGGACCATTTCAATCTGTGCATCCAAGGTCAGCCGAGAACAGGGCAGGCCATAGTCCTTTTGTTCATTTAGCTTTGTTTTTGCTCATTTCATTTTACCTGTATATATATATATATATACATACATACTTGAGTGTACTTCATGTCAGTTCATGTCATTTTGGCCATGAATTTTTTGATGAAATGTGCAACAAGGTTAACGGAGCTATATAAAAGTACAAACACCCGACATGAATGTATGTATGTATGTTTGTTTGTTATAATATTTCAAAAGCGTTTTCTAACATGTTTTAAAATGACGGCTTATGAGTCCAAATTCACAATCACACAATACCAGCAATTGTTGATTCTGAACCAAAAATGAACAAATGTACGAGCCTGATTGACAAGACTCATGTACATCTGAACGCATGCGCAGAAAGACAAGCACCGACATGACCATGCAAGCCTAACATGGTTAAGTGTCATAATATCGTTACTTTTATACCTTTAAATTCTAACAAGGAAAAGTATATTGGAACTAGTAAATCGATCTTGCAAATGTTTGATATAGTATTGTGCAATCCATAAGTAGAATTGTTTTAGTTGGCTCAAAGTTATACTATTTTCATCATATAAAAAATACCATTTATCATATATTTTGGAGAATCCCATTATATCAGATATTGAACAAAATTTGCAGATTGGTGGAGTTCACTGCACGTCTTGGATAGTATATGTAAACATAATCATTATTAGCTTTTAATCAGCCTATAGTAAATGTAGATTCTACTAATTTATTCTTTCAGCAAGGCAAATATCTATCTGCAAAAACGTGTGTAAAAAAAAGTTCCATTTCGAGGTTTTGTATTTCTCAATCCTAGGATGCATGTAAAGCAACTACTACTTTATTCTACATGAAAGCGAAACTTATTAAACAAAAAACTAGCCCATCATTTTTGATGCGTTGGTTTATTTGTGCGTGAATCGCAAGAATATCTGTTACAGTTATCCACATTCTGTAATGTATTTATGCATAAGGCCATATCCGTTTTTATATTCTTGGTGAGTGTCTCGCTTGTTGATACTCCTTATACATCTGAATGAAAGAACTATTACCAAACATTATGATGCATTGCGCCTGGAAATAAATGGACAATATTTGTTAATTCTTGGAAAATGGATAGGGTCTGTTCATTTGCATCAAACGCCATACCATATCTTGGCATTATGCTAGAAAAATGAATTTATTGAAGATCTGAATTGTTACATTGTGTGGAGAGTACACATCGATACAATGTTACCTGTAGTCCCCACCCCGAACATCAAACACAGGCAAAACTTAGGACACCATGAAATAAAACACCCACGATTAATGACAATTTAATTACGGTGTCTCCATACAATCACAACAATCCAGTAGTATTACGGAAAATACGGGACACCATGAAAACACTAGAAATGGATGATGGACTCAAAAAATGTTTAAAGAAAACGAACTTTATAGCAAGTTAAAGACAGCCCCCGTCACTTAAAAAATAATTGACAAAAGGAAGATACAACATGCATGAACACTAGCGAATTCGTGTTCCGGAGACACGAAAAATCATTATTTCAACTACAAAGTGACTCTGATATAAAGTGGGAACAAAAAGAATTTTACTGTCAGCAAAGGTATAAACCAAAGTTGAACAGAAACATACATTCTTAATTCAACACGGGTGATTCGTAATGTAGGCCCATCTTTATCCCTACAGACCTAACTGATCAATAATATATTAGTGACGTCATACAAATCATTAGTTATGCTGTCTAATCGTGTATTTCAGCGAAAAAGTATCACGATATTATGACGTCATAATAGAGTAAGTAAGTAGGTCCTATAACGTCTTAATACACGGACTTCCGGTTACCACTGGACACTACAGATTAAATTTGCCCAAAGTTGTCCACAGGTGTGAAGCTTAAAAATGGATTAGAATCCTGGAATCGGTATCGTGTTACACAAAACAAAAGAGTTATATAGGCTTCTTTAGTTTCTGTTTACACACACACACACACACACACACACACACACACACACACACACACACAGGATATATATATATATATATATATATGTATGTGTGTGTGTGTGTGTGTGTGTGTGTGTGTGTGTGTTTGTATTCGCACATAACGAGTTGAACAAAGCAAAACACGCCAAAATGCTTATGCTGTAACTCTGTGTGGGTTAAAAGAGCTATACGGTATTTTCTTTACTGCTTTCTGACACTTATTTCTTAAACTGGTTCTACTATATGAACATAACACAGCTCTGCGGCTCAAAGCTATTTATCATCATCTTGTTATTATGACATCCATTTTTTGCATATTTCATACATTGTCCTGAGTATTTCTCCTAATGCACAATCCCACAGTCCTTTCAATCCATGTATGTCCCACAGGTCATATAGCGTCATGATTTTAAAACCATCGTCATTATCTACCTTGTTCCAGGGGCACTAAATACACTCCGAAATCTCAGCAGCATTGTGCCCAGAGTATGGCAAAAAAAACTGTTCATTAATTTAATTTTCTTTTTGAAGAAAGAAACCGGAATCAAATATTCACGACACTGGACACTTTATAATAATGTGTTTTGAAACCGATTGCATGCAGATATATGGGTATTATGTCTCTCAGGATTAAATTCATGCATGCTACTTTGCTTGTATCCTTTTCATCAAGATAAAACAGACTTTTGTGGAGATATACATTTTAAATATATCACTCTGATATGACAATTACCTTAAATTTATGGCCCAAAAAGCACCTTTGATAAACGTTCCTTTGAGAGCACTATTGGAGCTACCCAATTAGGACGGCCTGGCATCATAATCAGCCACATCAGAATGATTTCATTCTATTCTTCAGTGTATAAATCTCCATGTCTTAGTTTGCAATACAACATCGTGTGCAGCTAAATTGAATATATATATATATATATATATACATATATATATATATTATATATATATATATAATATATAATATATATATATATATATATATATATATATATATATATATATATACATACATGTACGGGATAATAGGACCTGTAAATCAGGTTAAATACTTGAACAAATATATCGTTGCAAAGGAGAGCTATTAGAGTCGTGCAATGTTCATTTGCACTGTTACTCGGTCCAGGACCTATAGTCACGAAACTAAGTGATGAGTTAGTGGATGTTGGGCACACTGGTGTAGTCTGTGATGCCCTACCCACAGGAAGAGTCACATTGCCAAGGCCGGGCACCTTGAGGGCATTCGCAACGTTCTCTGCATTTGCAGGAAAAGCAGCACCATCTGAGCCAACGTTTACCTCATGCCACTCAAAATAACCTTCGTTTGTACGATGTAGTCCAACAATGACGTCATTTCCTGCAGTTACTTTCGTGCCTGAACAATCATATCTAGGCGATACACGTTTAATGGTGATGATCTCAGCTATTGGTGACCCTGGATTTTTGAAAACACAGTAAACTTTAAAGTTTGCATCCATTCTGGTGGAAAATCCTGGGATGGACGTGTCGTTTACTGGAAATGTGTCAGTTTGCTGGCCATATACAACTATGTCCACCTTAGAGAGCCATTCTGCCATGCTGAAGTGCCTCCAATTTTTAACCTTGCAGCCCCTTGTATGGATGGCACCATAAAAAATATAGCTAGTACCGCAAGGTATCCAGATAAAGTTATTATCATCTTGAAGCTAAAATGGTGGAGACACTGCAAATATAAAAGATGAAACAATTTACAAAACACAACTGTAAACTAGCCATGTTTTTTTTTCATATTTACGTGAGAAAGTCACATTACGTGTTTTCCAGAAGGTAATTAAGTAATTTACATTTAGGTCACGTCACTACAGCAGCCTGTCATACACCTGCAAAATTTACATAAAATTCTGTCACACATACACACACACGTACGTGTGTGTGTGTGTGTGTGTATGTGTGTGTGTGTGTGTGTGTGTCTGTGTGTGTGTGTGTGTGTGTGTGTGTGTGTGTGTGTGTGTGTGTGTGTGTGTGTGGTGTGTGTGTGTGTGTGTGTGTGTGTGTGTGTGTTTGTTGTTTGTTTGTTGAATTCCATTAGTATGGTATTCCGGAACCTGACTTTATAAGTAAATGTGGGGGGCAATTTTCATATTGTTCATAAGCATTGAAATATCGAGCTTGAACAAAATGAAGGGTTTTAACGACGGATCGCACAGCAAAGGTCTTCTTTGATATAACACAGGTTGCATTTGTCAAAATCACAGCACTTTATCTTAAAATTCTCTCTCTCTCTCTCTCTCTCTCTTCTCTCTCTCTCTCTCTCTCTCTCTCTCTCTCCCTCCCTCTTCTCTCTCTCTCTCTCTCTCTCTCTCTTCTCTCTCTCTCTCACTCTCTCTCTCTCTCTCTCTCTCTCTCTCTCTCTCTCTCTCTCTCTCTCTCTCTCTCTCTTCTCTCTCTCTCTCTCTCTCTCTCTCTCTCCTCTCTCTCTCTCTCTCTCTCTCTCTCTCTCTAACTCTAAGCCTGGCATGCTGACGATACGTTATCGTATTAAGCAGCTTGCACTTTGTTGTCCCCCGAGTTTGTATATGCACATATAATTATTAGACATGGAGTCATGACTCAGAATAAATGAAACTAATCTCAGATTATTTTATATACAATCATATTTTGGCAGAAAGCTGCACAACAACACAGTTCAAACATGAAAATGAAACCTGATTATAGTATATGGCGGTGGATCCACAATTTGTTGGCGGGCCGGATGGAAGCTGTAATAGGAGGCCGTGTGCTGGAGGTCACCGAAGACCCAAAGGGGGCCCAAGCCATGGTCCGAGCGGGGAGTGGGAGGACTCGAAAGCCTGCGAGTGTCAAAACTTGTAGCATTTATTTCATGTTTAATTTGTAACATTGATCAATTTACTTTGTTGTCTGTCACAACTGTAAGTTTCTGTTAATTATGCAGCTTTGGAGCAAAAATTTTCTCCTCGGCAAAAACTAATCTAAATATTTCTATGGTTAATTCAAAATTTCAATTTTACAGCACCTTTATCACCATACCCCATAATGCACCATAGAACGTCCCGTAGCAAATCCCCGAAGTCATGGTTATGATCACTTTGTGCAAAAATATTCAATTTACGTTACTTACCAGTGCCCTACCGCTGACCCACATATAGTCCAATATGCACATTTTTGGCATAAATACAACAAATTATATGCCAAAACAAGTGCCCCCCACCCCCACCCCCGCTCCATCCCTTTCGCATCTGGCCTCGGCTAAATTTTATCTCAATTTACGGTCCTGATTAATGGTTAATGTAAGGAGTGAAGGATCCAGCCTGGCAGTTAATCTCGTAAGGCTAGGCAAAAACGGGAAAAAACACAAAAATAATAATGAAAAAATATAAAAACAAACTCTTCAACGTAAGTTTGTGAAACAATAATTATACACAACCATGTAAGTTATTCTGTGTTCATACACTTAACTTGATAACTGAAGCACTAGTGACCTCTGCCAGGCAACAACTCAAGCCAATGGTAACGTTCTCGCTTGCATAGAAGGCGGACACATGAGAGACATTTAATATAACGAATGTTACCACGGTAAACATCTGAACAGGAACTTGTACAAGTGAAAAAGTAACATACGATGTCAATATGGAGTGAATATATACTTATCAATAGTAATAGTACGAAATTGTATCATACGAAATTGTATCATACTATAACTGAGTTTCAAATTTGTGACAATAAATACTGGGTCAACCCGCTTCTTGGAACCTGAAGGCACATATATTCATGAACATTGCAAGATACGCCCTATAATATTTGTGTAGAATTGTACTTACCGTGCAGTGAACGGGCTAGTATGCTATACTCTTGGACTTTCATCCAGAGTGCATCTTGCTTTTGCACCCGTATTCTGTGGCCCTTCGTGACGTAAATGTGTGTTGTAAAAATAACTCATATATTTTATTTGACCTACATGCAGACTAAGTGTTAACTTCTAGCGTACGTCATAGGTCAGTATTGAAAATAATTGTGACCAGTGACACCACAATTCTTCAGTGAACTCTGACGGCCAGGTTGGTATTTTGAAAACTGCTCTTCAGAGAGTTCCCCTATTCCCATCATCATCATATTATGATCATGAGAACAAACATCAAAAGTAAAATAAAAACAGAAACAAAAACAAAAAAAAACACAAAACAAAAACAAACAACAACATTAAGAGCAATTTAATTTTTCAATTTCAACGGAAGAAGCGTGCGTTGTCTTTACATACGCAGGCGAAACATGAAATCTTTTTGACACCCAACTCTCACGTTTGTGCACACATCGAAAGGCAAAGTTTACACCATTCACGAAAACACAGCTCTCGGATAATGCTGCGGTAATCGTATTCGCACCCACTATCTCCTTTATCATCACAATATGTCTTCCATGTTCACTATCATATTGGGTCGGCATAAGCAGTAATCACTGCAAGCCTCGCTGTGAAGGATTCCTACATATGACTGGCCAGTCCAATTTCAGGTCTTGCTGATGCAGTAATGGTTTAGGCATTCAAACTGTTTTTAACACAGATAGATTGTACGATGGATGTTCTCATGGAGCCAAATATATATGAATGCGGAATTCACCCAGCAACTGTTGAGAAGTGTGTTCTTCGAAATGTACTGGTTTATGGTATTCTCCAAATTTATATCGCTCGTTTCGTGGAATCTCTGAAGCAAAAATTGAAAGAAATGCGTTACAGGTACATGGAAGGTGCGCTCCAACTAAACTCAATATATTCATGTTGGTAGTAGAACACACACACACACACACACACACACACACACACACACACACACACACACACACACACCAATAATAATAATAATAATAATAATAATTATTATTATTATTATTATTATCATCATCATCATCATCATCATTATTATTACTATTATTATTATAACTATCATAATCATTATTATTATTGTTATTATTATTATTATTATTATTATTATTATTATTATTATTATTATTATTATTATTATTATTATTATTATCATCATCATCATCATTATTATAACCCTCATACGCATATATATCATTGAACCACGCCAACTGAGCTTTCCTTGGCACGGACTGTATGATCCCAACATCGTGACGATAAAATGTTATCAAAAGAAGAGCATTTAGTACCCGTTATTTTGTCAGACACTCCTCCAAAATATTTTAAAGATTAGCAATGGAATTCCAGGAAAATTCAGCGGCTAACACTTTAAAAGTGCAGGATATTGCAGGTCGCTTTGAGCTAAAAACTGTAAATATTTTATCAACAGTGTTCCATACTTTATTAAGTATTCATGGCGGAAAACAATATGATTTTTATTGAAAAATGACCAACATGTAAAAGTTTGTTTTCAATTAACTAGGATGTATACCCCAAATGTAAAGGCAATCAAACCAACATGTGTGTCTATGGCCTCAAGGCAGTATGAAAGAGAGAAAACCCATAATGGCGGCACAGCATTTGAGATAAATGTTGTTGATGAGTTCATTGTATGCTGAAATATATTTGAAACAAAACACATAATATAACATTACACTCACCCGCTTTGCCTTTGGTTGCTAACTCTGATGGCGGTCTCGACGAAACATATAGGCGATAGATGAACAAACCGTAGACGTGAACAGTGCTGAAGTCTGGCAGTTGTTGTGGAAAATTTCACGTCTTTTATCGAGACAAAGACTCACATATAATTTAGAATGATTGTACAATAATGGAATACCTTAAGACTTACCAAAGGGCCATATTGAGGCCAAACATGACTGAATTGCAGTGTTAAAGTACAATTGGGACTTTCAATACCTGGGACCAATTGGAGCCAAATAAACAATGGCTGGAACCTTCACTCCTGAACAACGTGTACCTTAAAGTTTCCCCCTTGCAAAGCACTTTACTTTTATGAAAAGTAAAGGAGTTCAATTGTTATAGCACTTTTGTGAAGAAAACTGTTTTTGCGATGACGCAATATATACTTTTTTGACTATTTTATCCTGCGGAATTGCCTTTCATTTCAGTCAAAATGCTGAGACACGAAAGTATTTAATCGGTTACCCGCAAGCCTCGGTTTCAGACTAAGCCTTAGGCTGTGACGTCACCAAGATAGACAATATTCAACATGGCAGCCATGTTATTAACTGGTATCACATACAAATAAAAAAAAAATAAAAGTGGTACAAAAGATGTCTCTTACCTTTATACATCCTGTTTCCACAGATACAAAACCACATTATGATATTATTCCGGTCTGATAAAAGGGCCATGTTAATCTAAAGTGTCCATTTCATTTCTGACTTTTTAGCCATTGCTGACCCAAATATTCACAAGTCATGTACATATATTTTGAATAAATTTTGTATAAGCAATGTGATCACAAAATATTTTGCATTTACTGCAAAAATACTTTCTTTATGCAATCATTAAGATGTAGGTCCAAATTAGACGGAAATAAACTTGTGATCCGACTTTGAATTACAACCTCTAACATCCGCCATCTTGCAAAAAAGTTCACGTTTTCTACAAAGCTGCAATTTTGTAACATGGGATCTATTCTCAGCAATTTGCACCTGGAATGCACTGCCAAAGCATACAGATCCATAATCCAATGGGGGTGGTGGGATAGTAATAACCCTGTGTCCACCTTCCATGCAAAAAGGAAGGAACCCCAAATACCATATTTAGGGGCTGACTTTTTTAATTATGATCAAAACCTAACAATATGCTCTAGAATGTTCGAAAGTTTTTTTTTCACAACTTAAAATATCAATAAGTATGACACTTGACATAATCTATGTTATTACAGAAAAAGTTTTATTTTATCAGTTATCCTACCCCCCCCCCCCCATTTCTTGTGATAAAATGCACTGTTCCGTTATTTAAATTGGACCACTGGTATCTTAAAAATTTAACCCAACCCAGTCCAAATGTATACCCTCTTGAAAGCATGAACACTTCTTAGTCAGGTAACAGCGTGAGTGGGTCATGGTTCTGTTTTAAATCAGAATGCCAGACCAGCATCTAGTCGGTGGGTGTTCCAAACAGACATCTCTTGCATCTTCAATGGGGTGTTGGGGTGACAGGAAGCTTGTAAAGTGACCATTAATTTGGACCCAATAAAGACACCGACTTTTATTTAAGTCATAAATCACTTATCACACCCCTTTCATGTGATCCAAAGCTGAGAGATGAATAAACATAGTACTGGTCATTTTCCATGGTGACATGGGTACAAGGGCTCTGTAATTGGCTGTTCACTCAAGATGGCTACCATTCTCATGGTAACAAGAAGCAAGCATTCACCTTTGCTGGACGCTGAGTCAGTATTTTACCCAGTTTTGCAGCATTATACACAGAATAATGGAACAACATACAATAAAATTTGAATTGTTAAAAAAACTCATGAAACCAGGATTGGGCAGGACCATAGGAAATAAAATTTTGCCCTATTTTGTCATTGTTTATCTCTAACTTCAGTGGTATGCACATCAGAAACGGTTATTCAATGTTGTAACTGCAGATAAATACGTAAACATGATACGTTCGGGTAAATATACATGCGTTTTGAGATAATTACACCCCAACACTCCCAAATAGCAGGGACTACAATGTACCCATGCTTTTTTTTGTTTACATAAGCACTGCCCAGCAATGCAACTGAGAACGAGGCTGTTGATTTGACCCCTAATCTCGCATCTCATTAAACCCAGGTCAGCATCTCCACTGTTTGGTGGCCGCTCTCGTCGAGCATCGCTACTTGCCATCACAGTTTGACTGCCTGGGTCTGTGCGTCACGGAAGGGAGCTTCTACATCAACTCCGATAGTAAACATTGACTCACAACAGTGAATGTCAGCGTGCTCTTGGCTTGAATAATAGTGGATTAAACTGGGGATACAAATGGGAAACGGTTCTTGGTTGTCCAGTCTGAACTCATCCACCATGGTGAACCGATGATGAAAGGAGCCACAGGCTCAAATAAGGCCGATCTTTGCCGGTGCAAGTGGGACTGAGTCTGTGAACATCACTGATCAGTGTTCATGCTGTAGCTGCCACGGAAGATGACCAAAGCTGGCGCTTGGGAAGTTTTTACTGGTAAGGGATGCTTTTCAAAGTCTTTGTGCGAATAATTCTATATAAGTGACTGGTTGAAGTTAAGGTTTCTGAGCACTGCCAGATCTATAATAAGGCGACAGGTCATTTATCTTATCGGTGATTTGTTGTCTTGGGTGCACTTCTTGTCTTTGTTCAGTGACGTCTAACGTTGCCCTTTTTTTGCCTCACAGTGCTTTATTTTCTTTTATTTGATATGCGAAAGGGACGCACATAGGGCTATACCCTTGTTCCCGGCCATTTTTTTTTAATTGAAAAAAATGTGTAAACCAATAAGGCAGCCATCTTACACTGTTACGCTGCACGCTAAGACTAGCAAAACAATAGCACCTCCTGCTGTGTGGCTTGAAGCTTTAGTCAAGTGCTTCTGTATTGCCTTATCTTTTGAATTTTGCAGCAGACTACAGTAGTCATTATTAATCTGTTGAGGCATGCACCCGCTTTTCAGATGCTTTTCAATGTGATTCTTTACCTTCGCGTATCCCAGGCCTTGTTATAAATCACTAAATAGAATAAAACTAAAAGCAGGCTGCAAGTAGGCCTACGGTTTCAAATTCAGCTGGTTTTGAGTTTACATTTACACTGTCTTAGCGTGCATATTATACTGCCGGTATTGCTTATTGGAAACTGTGCCAGATCACCTGCCCTAAACTTCGACCAGCCACTTAATATATAGGAATCTCTGCTCAATGACTTTTCAAAAGGATCCCTTACCATTCCAAACTTCGCAAGCTCCAGCTTTGCTGATCTTCCGTGGCAGCCACCGCATGATCAGTGAAGGGCACAGCCTCAGTCCTGGGTGCATCAGCAAAGATCGGCTTTGTCGTAGCCTGGCAGTGGCTCCATCCAGAAAGGCTAAATTTTTCTGCCCTTCAGCCTCCTAACCCTACATTTCAACTCCGGGCCTGTCATGGGCAACAAAATTCCTTTGCTACTTAAGGACAGGTAAGACACCAAAAACCTTTGCATGGTCGGTTTTGAGATTTTAAAGGTTTTTACAAGATGAATGTCTTTTCTATAAGTTGTAAAATTTCAAACTATTAACTAAAGTAGAAATATAATAAAAACGCCAAAAACCACACAGGCATGTGGACATCCAAACGTCCATGTCATTCTTTTGGTTTTCAGCCGCCAAACGGAACAATGCCACCCGTCAATCATACTTAACAGCCTGTCACATGGCGGCAGGTAGCAACGGCCCATGATAAAAGGAGAGTGGTATCACGGCGGCAATGCGAAATAAGGTGGGGATGCCGAAAGTATGTTTGTGGGCAGGGAAAAGATGCAAACATGCTAACATATCATAGCCTTTGTGGTTTACTTTATAGTTATCTTGCTTGTTTTGCGTTCTTATGAAGGGAGACTTTAAATGTTCAAGAGGAGCAGGAATCGTCAGACGTTGTCCCTTCAAAGGCCGTGCCGCGATGGATTACCCCAGTGGTCCTGCACACCAAAGTCAGGCGGGGGAAAAACTGGCGCTTTAATCAACAATACCCACGTACATAATAATATTTTATCGAAACCCAGGGACGAGGAAATAAAAGTACACATAAACACCTCGAAATAAGCATAAACGTTAACAGCGGCGAAAACACACAAAATAGTGTTACAAAACTCAGGTTGGAAAGAGAAATGAAACTCATTACGAAAATAACTACAAAATAATGACAAGCTAGCTAGATAAAGTGTACAGACAAGTCTAACAAACTAACTTCATAAAGTATACAGATAGGAGTAAATACAATAAAAATACTATCCCTTAAAACGGGATGAAGAGGTAGGGGGCGGAAGACCAAACCTGCCATTCGTGCACTGACCACGAGCGGCCGTAGGCCGCCCCACCAAGCAAGGCAACACAACTTTCGTTGCCAGGCTTGAGGGCACGGGGCCCAAAGGGCCGCCTCCATGACGTCACACTTTGAAACCAGACTGTCGCTGTCGCCGTTTGACAGATCGCTGAATAATGTTTTCCTGTGTGAACATAGCAAATTTTCTTCACAAAAGGGACAATAACACTGCAAGTCCTTCACTTTAAACAAAAAAATAAAACTTCCGACGTTTGGGACCTTTAACTGTTTCAGTTCCACATTTTGGACTGAGTCAACAGCTTTCTATGGCGCACTTTAAGTGTATTGAAAGCGTGCCCAGCAAAGCTGTTGACTGAAACTGTTATATTCAATATAACTACAGGCATGCAGGCACTTGAATGAAAGGTCTTTTGCACGGAAATTGAGTCTGACATCCTTATTATAAGTCAGAGCAGTGCGTTGTAAGTAGTTCGACTTTAATCGCAATTGGCACTGACAGATTCATTAAAACTTATTTTTGACAGAAGCTCAGAAAGCACACAGTCGAACAGCCCATTTTGGACTTCACTCCTAACATTAGTACTGTTACGGAAAATTAAAATGGTAACAACTATAATGGCTATCAACATTAAACATGACAGAAATCTCCCCCATCTCGTCCCAAAACATTGTTCTGAGCACAAATTTCACAAACGTGAATACATCCTTCCTTGACTCGCAATTCATGGTGGACAAGTTTACTCTGTTCCAAACATATAAACACAAACATGGAAGCTTTCTCGTTTTGTTCCGCTCACACCAAGCTGTCCGACGCCGAACTTATTTTGAACAAAGAGAACCTGAGAATATTAGAAAATTGAGTTGATCTTGTAATGCATATTTTACTGTTTAATATGTACTGTAAATACGAATGTATATTATATCATATCATGCCACATTTTATTTCAACAAGACCCAGAGAATATTAACTTGTCTATAGTAGCAAGAGACAAACCCTGAATACACCACCTCATACGTCCACAACAAATGATCCAATTGAAATGAACCAAAGCATGTGTGACAATTTTGCCTGTAGTGGAGTTACGAATTATAATGTATCTAAAATCCAAATCAAAAGAACCACTACCTGTGCTTCATTATGTGACCCTTTAACATGAACACCTCAGTTCAGCAAAAATTAATATGTGAAAGTCAATTCAAACAATGCTACTTCTAAAAGAACACCAGATATGTTGCAATGAATGTTGATGACTCTTCGACTCAGGTGGTTTTGTCAAATTTGGGTATAAGCGATTGTCACTGCATTACTGTCACAGTTGCTCTACATAAATTTGTTTGTGCAGTCTTATTCCAAGATCAAAACCCACCATGACTGAGTATCGAAACTACATATATTTTGGATGCGAGCTGCTTCAAATCACACAATGAGGTACGCCTACCATTCATCAAGCCCACATTTCTCAGGTTAACATGGCCATGTGCGTTGCAGCCTGCAAGCTGATGTCCTACGTACCCGTGCAGGTTATCTCAGTCTCTGTTTTACTTTCTACCATACTCCCGATAACTTTTACTGACATAAGCAACTGCCGTTTTACCATTCCTGCTCCCCAGTTTGGTACGTGTTCCACACAAGCTTACTTTACCATGGTCAATTTCAATGATCAATATGTCGATTTTATGCTTCTTATTTTCCAAATTAATCATGCAAAATTTCATTGGTCATGAAATAAATAAGCAAACAAAAAGAAAAAACAGATAGCGATTCTGACTGGTTATCCGTACACTAGTATTTATCTCAGTGATTACATCACATTAATTAGTATGGAACCCCATGCTGGGCTTGAGAAAAATTGGTAACAACTCTGTGCCAAAAGGGCTCTAGACTGTATAGGTTTCTAATTCAGATATCATCGCACAAACATTCGAGAATTCTTTTCAGCTTAGGTGCAAAAGCTTCTACTAAAACCACAACCGAATCAGCTTCATTTTTGTCCAAAATACATACCCCAAAAACCAAAAGACTTGACTGACCGAGCCTCCAAGGACCCCTCTGTTCTCCCGAGAACGTTAGTACTATCACTCGGACGCAAACATTGCTGTGTGCGTTCTCTTATACACCTGGATATTCAGAAAACAGTGAATCATAAAATGGAAACCCCATGGATTCTTTGGCAGTATTTCTCGGCGGTTGTTAAATTGTGTCCATACGCCACACATATTGCCGGTTTAATATGAACACGAGCTGTCTCTGCCTGGCGTACAGTGGTACGGAATCATTAATTAAATATATCAGGTTGAAAGGTACCTTGGTACGCATGGGGGATTTCCCCGGGATTTCCCGCTATATGAAAGCAGCCTAAACAAAAATATGCTTTACAAGATACAGATTTTTGGTGAAATCGTGTCATATTTGCCGACCGTGATTTTAAATCCAAAGGAAAAGATAGAATTGCTTTGCCACTGTGGTTGGGTAAACATTTTGGACGTTTGACCTCAAATGGGTGCTATGACACTGCATTCCAGCATGAAAAGGTGACGGAAATTTCTTCGCCCACTATGAGCAAATCGCATACAAATCATATAACTGCTTGCTATGGTGGTTTGAAAAATGACCTAAATATATATCTGAGATCGATGCGTGATACCTTGTAATACACAGCTTAAACTTGTTTGAATCAATTTCATTGCGTCAGTTTCCTGTACCGTAAGACATTTTTGCCACACACTTCTGATGAAAATAGGGCAGGTTACAAGAGCATCTACACACTGTACAAGCAGCGTTCTGACTAAACCCGGCAGTTGTTCGGAACTATTATTTGAAATAACAATACCATCGGAAAAAGATTTTAATTGTTTTGTCAGAATGCAGTTACATCGAATAAAATCAGAATGGGGTTTTCAGGTCTCGAAATCGGATTACGAACTACATACGAGTGTTGCCGGGTTTGTGCATGCCCTGCGTCATGCATCGCGGTGCAAATATTTGAACGTTCATTTCAGGCACGGCGCAAACGCTTCTAATGTTACCACGATCAAATCAATTTCAGTTTTTGTCCAAACTACATACCCAAATGACTGACCGATGACCCCTCTGTTCCCCCCGAGATTTGGACAATCACCTCAACGCAACATTGCTGCGTGCGTTACCCCATAGGTCTTCAGAGTACTGCCTTCCACGTGAGTCAGAAAATCGAACCCGATCCTGTTGCTAGTGGTTGTTGAATTGTGTCAGCACGCCCCCCACAAATTGCCGGTAAGTTTAACATGAACACGAGATCTGTCTGCCTGATGCATTGTGGCACGGATTCACTGAACTGTATACATGTGTATTTGGTAAATATGTTAGGTTAAGAGACCCCTTGGTGCGCATGAGGAATCCTCACTATTGACAAAAACCTTGACAACTATATGCTTTACAAGATACAGATTTTTTTGTCAAATCGTGGCATATTTGCCGATCATAATTTTGAATTTGAAGGAAAAGATAAACTTACTTTGCCACAATGGTTGGTTAAACATTCACCTATAATACACATATTACAGGTCCATGATGACCAGAACACAGGAAAACACAAAAGTCGCCATGGTGACGGGATGCACACAACTGCTTGTTGGGCGTATTGAAGCAGTACGCATATGTGTGCCGCTCAGACTGCGGTCTTGCATTTTGAAGTCTCCCTTCACCCAAGGGATGGCTGCAGATTGTTGTGTCCTTTCATGGTGCACTTGATAATTAAATAGCCTGTATGTCTGTCTCCCATTCAGGGAATCATTATAAATTTTCTGGGATATTTATGGTAAATACGTGAATTGTACCACTTATATAAAAAAGAAAACCCTCCGGTACTTTCGGACCTGTATCCACTATTGGGGATCGCCCCAAGGGACCTCCCTACACTCTGCTCTAGGCACGTGCTACAGGTATATACAATACATACGAACTAGGATGTGTGCATTATATATACATGTATATATTCTATGTACATCTATTTTTCACACAATCAATGATTGATTGATTGATTGATGTCTTGATCTGTGAGCTTGCGGTTAGATCCCAACTCGACTCCGCTTTGGCCAGGTAGTTGACCCTTCAAACCGAGATTTTTCCCATAATATAGCATACCCAAACGATATCCACACACCATTTGTTTCCTTAGGGTCGTGGCGCGGCGGGCCCTGTATAATCTGATATGTTACAGCAATATAGTATGCGATATTGCATGTATTTACACCCTAACCGGAGAATTTGCATGCGTGACCGGAAAATGGGAAGATCAACTGATCACGTGTGTGAGGCGCGCTGCAACAAGGTTGCCGGAGGAGTTGTATTTTCCAAACACGTGCAGCGTATTCGTGGTGTTATATCTTTGTAAATACGTAAAATGGTTTGCTTCAGACTTTGACATGGGTAAGGTGTGAAAATGATCACATAGGGAGTCTTCAATTTATTAATGAAAAGACATTTAAAATATATTATAAAAGTTAATATGTTGTAGGCATAGCCTAAGATACGACCGTCAGCATTAGAAAGTATCGATAAAAACGTCGGTGGATCAGGCAGTACATGGTACCTGGTCGTTAGGTCCCTCTAGTGGCCATTTACTTAACCAGTCTAGAGGGGCGAGGCCGTACTACCTTGAACAATTAGCGAAATATCTGCCGTATATCGCCATTGAACTAGTGTCGTATCCTGTGGCAGAGACGTAGTGCCTACGGAGAGTGACTATTGGATTGTTGCGCGACAACACCAAAATCGGAGCAGGCTTCGGCAACATGGCGTTTTGGGGCCCCTGGGGGGACAAGTGTGCCTGGAAGTTGCGATCTGGAAGGCGCTGAGAAGCGACCTGGTGACTGCACAGTGTGCAGATATAAGTACGGTGAGACGTGCGCCACAAATACAACATCCTTTGGGATGTTTATTTAGGTTACCCTCACACCTGTGAAGTTTTTCTATTCCGCGGAAACCCACTTCCAGCCCCAGAAGCGTGTTTGCCAGGTCCACGTTCCATCGAGGTGTTAACGATGCAAGTCGGTGAATCGTTATCATTCATTACACTGCCGACGTTTTCTGTAGCGCAGTTATGAATTATTGCCATGATTTCCATAAAAGCCGGTAAGTTTGAGACTTTGGTGTAAATAAAACTGCGAAAATTTCCCGGGGTGCCTGAAAAACGCAATATCTGCGCCCATGTGCGCATGCGCAGTAAGGGATGACGAAGAAAATCAACTTCGTTGGATAGATACTGAGTACTCTTCTGATTGGATAATTAACCATTCTGTTATATCTTATATTCACATTTGTTTATGCTAAGAGCTAGCTGATGCTCGCTATTATAGCTGTAAATAGAGAAAAAAGTGGCGAAAAGACATAATGGACGATGCAAAAAGAAAAGGGAATGTAGTGTAAATACTCATAAAGTCGAAATGGAGTTTGTGTGCATCAACTGTGGGGGAGAATTTCAGAAGAACACAGGTGGATATTCAAGGTATTCTGTAACCTCACTAACTCCCCCCCCCCCCCCAATGCTTTTGGGAAAGTTTTCCCAGGAAAACGGTCACCCAGGTCTTTCTCCAAGACTACATTTATATGTTGCAAATGTAGGAATGAACTCAGACAGAAGAAAGTGTACATCCCCACCCCCACCTCCACACCCGCAAAAAAAGAGAAATCAGATTGAGGATCGCCAGGAAAAGTGGGGTTTTTTTGTTTTTTTTTGTTTTTTGTTTTTGTTTTTTTTTTTTGTTTTTTGGGGGTTTTTTTTTATACATGTCAAAACGAGAGATGGAAATGTAAAAAAACGTATTATTGATTTACTGGAAATTTAATGATACTTTTCTCCTTTAAAGTGTGTCCCAGAAGTACAAGTAGGAAGCGCCACCCATAATTGCAGCATTTTTAGCACTAACATTGTTCCGTCTCTTCAGCTGGCCTTTTATGAGACTGCTAAGTGGTGAAATCACCATTGTGATATGTTTTGGCAAGTGAGGGGTAAGCTGAAAATAGAGATTCATTTTAAAATTCGGTTTAGTTACACCCAAGCAAATGTCACTTAATCATCAGAGAAATATGAAAATTTTTAAGTAATGCGAATGGATGAATAGAATGGGTCTGTCTCAAGAAATTTATGAACAGCAGGATTGCCAACATTCAGAAAAATAAACAACTGAGAATTTAGGAGTGACCGAGTCGACACCGCTAACTTCGCTTGGGGAATGGAAACGGAAAGGGGGAAATACCCCTTCCATGGAAAAGTTTTGACAAATTGGACCTTAAAGGATGCAATCTAATGCAACCTGATTTAAAAAAAAAAATACTTAGAAGAGAGTATTACTTAAAATCATATGAAGAAAAATAATGTTTTGATAACATGTTTTTGAAATAAATGCTAATGACTTTCAGTCTTTTTTGACATGTCTGAATGTACATTTGCTCAATATTGAAAAAAATATTCAAAATTGACAGTATTTTCTCAAATGTCACAAACCTGACACATTACGTTGAAACATTGACTCAGGGTTGGCAATGAAATAGGGCTTAATTGTTTGGAGACTTTCAAAATGAGGAGTAGGTGTAATCGTAGGGTTTGTTTTACATTTCTGGTGCAAGATGTCCATTGTTGCAGTACTTGTTAGGATTTCCATTTGTTTGTACAGGTGGTCTAGCTGCGACTGTGGTTTTTTTTTGGGGGGGGGGTTACAATCACTGGAACCGAATATAATGCCCAGTTTGTTTCTACTTCAGTTCTACACTGGCAGGTGGGTTAACTCAGATAAGCTGTCCAGCTAGAAAGGGTACATACTGGTTCAGGGGTAAGTCAAATTGTTCTTATCTGGACCTGTACAATACAAAGTTGGTATCTATATTTTATTTGACAGGTATTCTTCTTTCAAAATGAAGCTCTGCATTAATAAGCAAAACTTCAAGTACTTAGCTAATTCATCTTCTGCCAGGTTCATATTTATTCATTATTATGTGGGTTGTCTTGGATGAATATTTTGCTTAGACAAGGAGCTGCGACTCAGAGAGACATGTACGAGTACAGGCTCCGAAACATGTTCTGAGTAGTTACCCGCCAACCCATATGATAATGAAAAAATATATGAACATGTGAATGCATTTGCTAAATTAATGAAGCTTTGCTTATAAATGCAGAGCTTCAATATGAATAAAGAATACGTGCCAAACCAAACCAAACATAATTACTAAATTTGCATAATACAAGTTCAGATAAGAATAATTTGACTTACCCTCGAACCAGTATGCACCCTTTCCAGCTGGATAGCTTACCTGAGTTAAACCACCTTAGAAACATACTTGGGCTTTATATACCATGCCCCAGTGATTATAAAATAAACAGTTACAGCTAGACCTGCTCAAACCAAAGGAAATCCTAACAAATACTGCACCAGACATGTAAAACAAACCCCATGATGACACCTACTCCTCACTTTGAAAGTCTCGAAACAATAAAGCTCTATTTCGCTGAAAACCCTGAGTTATTATTTCAACATGATGTGTCAAGTTTGTGGCATATGAGTAATACTGGGAAATGTGAGTAATATTTGACATTGAGTAAATGTGTACTTAGGCATGTCGGAAAAAAATGAAAGTCATTAGCATTTAACTTAAGAAAATGTTACGAGCAAAGTACAATTAGGAAACTTGTAACTGTCGTTGGTCAGCTTCTTGCTACCGATAGCCCCAGGGCTGATAGAAAACAAGTAAGCCTTAAATGTCCGAAACGTGAATATTAAAATAGAACGATGCCAAAAGATGAAATTAGGTAGCAAAACTGTCAAGTCTAAAATCTCTAAAATTATTAAAGCCAGACTTTCTAACAATATTTTACCTTATTGAATCCTCTTGACTTAAGTTTATTGTAAAAAAATTTGTTTCTAGTTGCAAATTCCTGAAATTTAGAACAAATACGACCAAATTTCAAAATATGTGAGAAATAAATGTACAATACATCGAATAGCTTCCGAAATATTATTGTCAGGGAAAGGATAGTTAACTCCTTCAACGTTAAACTCATCAATTTTGTTATAGACTTTAATCCAAAGCCTGTCATTAGTGACCGGAATACCCAAGTCCAGAAACACATCTCTGAGACAATCTGAATTATTTCCTATGAAAGGGATATTTTTTGGGTTAATTTCTTCAGAAATGTCAATGAAATTTTGTACATTTACACAAGCAATGTTATCAATATACCTTGCGTTGTTTGATAATTTTTAAGCCATCCGGGGGTCCTTTCTCATCAATTTATTCATATACTTAAATTCAAGCCAGGTTAAATATAAATCAGCAAGTACAATGGGGAACAGTTGCTATCCATTAGAATGTAGTTTATTTGTTGAAAACCCGATGGTCCAAATTGAACAAAAGTATTATCCAAAAGAAATTTGATCGCATCTATCAAAGATTCAACAGTAGAAGATTTAACGTTACTTTTTGAATATTTATTATTTGACCAATATGCTTTTTCTTAATATGAATTAATACTTATGTATGGTTTACCATTACGTTTAAACAGTTTGGTGATTCATTCTGAAATAGAACGTTTTATTTTATCTAAGGGTTGATTCGTGTATACTGTAGAAAAATCAAAACATTTGATATTTTTTGCTTTTGAATCTTTGATTTTAGATACAAACTCGGGAGAATTGTTAATACTCCAAAAGCAATTTACTTCACAGTTTCTGGAAACTGCATCACAGTATTTATGGAAAGATTCCTAAATGCAGTCAAACACAATGTTACTTCTTTCGATAGTTGTTTTATTTGTACAGTTTGAAGCACCAGCTATGAATCTTTTTTCAAAGGGTTTTTATGTAATCTTGGTATCTAGAACAAAAGTGGAATAGAGGAGTCCTCTTCACAAATTGTGATATTGCATCTATCAAATTATCATTGGATTCTTTGTGTAATTTATATACATCATTTTCTCATATGTCTGAAATATTGTTTATGCCAAGTTCACTTTTCTAAACATCCAGTAATGTTTTTTGCAGATGATCGCAAAAATTGTTACCTGCCTTATCAATTGTAGTGATTATAATTCTTTCTTGTAGTTCTTTGACTGCTTTTGAAACCTTAAGCTGCTTTTAATTTACCGTACTGAAATTCTTAATGTGGGATTTTTAACCATAATTCCATTTCTCAAAACTCTTTTCAAGTTTGATAACCATCCTTCCAATTTCTGAAATTCAATTTTGCTTTTCTTTGTCCATTTCATACAGTCGGAATCAAAAGCAATACTTGTATCCTGAAAAATACTGTCAGTGTTCAACTTATGATATATCCCAAAGTTGGTATCTTTTTTCATCGTATCTTTTAATACTGAATTTTGTATTATATCCAAATTCCTGTAAATACCTGTTATATCTCTGGCAGACATTATGATAGTTTTTAATTAACATTACGTTAATATATTCATGACGGTATAACTCTGCTGCCTGCTTTATTTAAAGCAATTGCCCGCATTATGTGAAACATCTCCTCTGTTCAGCCTTGTTGCGGGTCGCCTCACACACTTGGGTCTGTTGATCGTCCCAGTTTTCCGGTCACGCATGCGAAGACGCATAACCAGTCAACCGTCATGGCCAGCAAAACAGATGAATTCTCTGGTTAGCGTGTAAATGCATGGAATAGCGCACATTATATTGCTGTAACAACATATCGGATTATACAGCGCCCAGCGAGCCACGACCCTAAGGAACCAAACGGTGGGTGGATATCGTTTGGGTATGCCGTATTATGGGAAAGATCTCGGTTAGAAGGGTCAACTACCAGGCTGAAGCGGAGTCGAGTTGGGACCCAACCGCAAGTTTACAGAGCGTGGGGAGGTCCCTGGCGCTCTATTGTGGGGGCAACCTTCTCTCCTAAGATCTATCTTTCAATCAACCGGGGGGCTTGGCAGGTCCAACTAGCGAGGCTACTTAATCCATAGCCTGGGGGCGACTTTAGTGTCTGATACAAAATCCCTATTCTGAGGCGCATCGTTTCCTACAACTGCTAATTGTACAGAGTTGTACTCAGTATTTATATTTTCGTGTAATGCTCACTCTGGAAAGTCTCATTATATATTGTACATTATATTCAGTCGACAAATTAAACTTCCCTTAACATTAATCACGCATATATTTTGGATACTACATGTACCTCTTCCATGTATCGGAATCGGGACTAACCCATAATGGCTGCCACTTTGAAAATTGTGGATTCTCACCCAATGATTTGTAAGAAATGAGGATAGTATTGTAACAGCCATGCTGTTGTTTTAATTGTGATACAATTATTGTTGGCAGCTCTGCTGCTAAGTGTCACCATTTATTGAGTGGAAATCTTTGCCAAGTCAAGTTGACAGTGTTAGGCCTAACAATAACATGGGTGCACCTGCTACCCTCAGGATGCTTACCTTAATGTTATATTCCAGAAATTTACAGCTATTGTAAAATAACATGTTGAATTTTGTAGCATATATTTAAGATTTGGTAGTTTATCAAGTTAAACTAGGACCAACAAGCTTCATTCTCGATTTTCTCCGTAGATGTTTTGGTGCAGCCATTTTGTTAGCTAGTCAGCTCCGGTGCAATAGCACTTCACAACGAGGTTTGAGGAGTTAGCGTCTTGAAAAGGTTACTAAGGCAACACTTTCATTAACAATGTCATGAAAAGTTATTGACATGGAATAACTTTGGATGTTTTGTACTTGTGAGAAGTTTCGCTGTGAAAGTAAATGTAGTTGTTTTTTTTAAGTTATTTGGATTTCAATTCATTTGTTGGAATGCTGGGAATACTTCGAACAAAATTATGGGATGGGTCACTTCTATATATGGCGGCGCGATTTGCGTTTAGGTCATTCCGACTCTGATGGGTCAAGTCAAACGTACTTGAACTTGCCTGTTGAGCCCTCTCTTTAACCTTCCATCATCTTCTATCTCATCAGTGAGATCTTTTTGGAACGATTATTGATAATTGAACAATTTCGACAAGAATAATTTAATTTTGCCAAAGACAACCTTGGAACAATCTTATTAGGCCTAGGCCTATGTGTGGAATGCCTACTAAATTTAAGATTAGCACGAAACAATGATTTGGAATACCAGCATTGTTGTATTGATTAGTTCAGCAGGCAATTTTACCTGACTCAGCACCCATCATTTGTACACCATGATTTTCGACCTTCCATAATAAACTTTTTCCTTGGAGTTTAGAAATGTCTCAGTGATCTATAGCAAGTGACAACAAAGACAACTGAAGTAATTTCGATCTCATTTATTTGTTAATGTTGATCAATAAAAGTTAACTTGTATTCCACACTACCTACTGTCATTGTGTTGAACTAGAACTGTACGAGATTGAATATTGAGATTGCAAGGGGGTCACTGACTACAATTGGAGTAATCCGATAATATTTTGGAATAGAAATTGAGAGAATGGATTCCTGACTGAGCGTGTAAGTGGTGCCTATTTGCGCGAGTTCCCATGGTAAATCTAAAATAATGTTTGACGTGAAACCGCTTGGTGGGACTGATGGTGACAGTGGTGGCAATGTTTTCCTGGGATGTTTTCATAAAAAGAGCATCCTTCGGATCCCATTCCTCCGTCCATAAGAAATTAATCCTCCGGGAACATCAGTCGTCATGATGCTTGATAGGCCTACTCCACAAACAACAAGCTTTCACAGGTTGACACCTGCATCCCCCGTGGACATGGTGAAATCAGAGTAGAAATATTCCACTGATTGTTTCTGTGTATACCTCATCATGACAATGAAAAAATAAAAAACTCCATACATTCGGTTTGCTATTCTTCGGAAAATAGTCCAACAAATTACTTCATGATGATGCTAGATAAATTGGCGATCGAACACACACTCCACAAATCAGCTTGAGAAAGTTACAACCATTATAAGTCAGCATGAGAAAAGAGGACAGTAATTCTGTGGAATAATCAAGTTGTACCAGACATGAATCAGCACCAGGAAGTTTGTGTAACTGACATAGAAATCAGCAAAGGTGCATTGGTTTCTGGACGCTGCAGAGTAACAACCACTGGTGGAGACACTTTCATTTGCACCACTGTGCTCAGAAACAGGTTTTTCACAGCAACAGACGGAAAGAGACAGGTTCAACAAACATCAAACCTGAGAATATCTTACCAAACCATCCATAACCAACTCCTTAGTGGTGACAAACGTGCATACAGACCACTTGAGTGCCCAAATTTGCAGCATTGCCACATGCAGGAAAGATCGCAGTGGAGCAGAGAGCACTGCCGTTGGATCCAAGATGATTGGAAGCATGTCCTTTTCAAGATCAAGGGGTCTTCAGAAGTGCCCCTATGCAATTTTGAAGCGACTCGTAGAAGCTTTTTGAAGATTTTGCCAAAAGAGAACAAATCGATTTTTCAAAAGCTAAACATCACTGGAGCGTGACCATAAGAATAAACCTGACAGAGACCCACCCAAGGTGCATCCCCGCCTAGTGTGAAGAGAATATGGACTGCGGTTTTGGAAAAGAATTCGAAAATATGAACGGACGGACGACAGATAACCACCCATTACATAACCTCAGCAAATTGACAAGTCAGTCGAGGTAAAAATTCGTTAAAAGTTAGGGATCGAGAGTATCACAAACTACTGAACCTTCCCACATGGTACATCCCCACCAAGTTTCAGAACAATATGAGTAATGCTTTTGGAGAAGTCGTAATTAACAAAAACACACAAAGATTCGTATAAGATCGCAATGCCACCTGTTAACCAAATCAAGGTGTGGGGATCCCAGAGGTGTCCCTATGCAATTTCAAAGTAATTGTCCAAGCGTTTTCGTGGAAGATTTTTTAAGCTTTGGTCAATAATGAACAAAATAAGTTCATAGAAAACCATCAGTCACAGGAGCTTGACCATTTGAACAAACTTGGTGAAACCCCACCCATTGTAGATCTCTGCCAAGTTTGAAGCGAATCTGGCTGACGGTTTTTGGAGAAGTCGAAAATGTGAGCGGACAACGACGGATCACCACCCATCTTATATCATAAGCCGACTGGCCAGTCAGCTGAGCTAATAAAAGGGGATCAAACAGCTGTACTAGGCGGGAGTCGGGCGCATTGTGCCCAATCCACATCAAAGAGAGCTGTTGATCTGGGCAGTGCATTCGTGATAGGTCTTGTTTACAATTCCTTGCAAAAATATTTTCTATTTACATGAAACTTTATTAAAAAGAGTAATTAACTTAGCTATTTACATCCGGGCACTTTTTGGCAGTTTGATCGGGAAAGGGTTAAATCAGATTTTATACTAGTGTAACTAAGTGTTTATTGTACACACCATCGCTGTCTTTTGTTCCGCACCAAAGGTGAACCCAAAAGTCAAAAAACAAACAAACAAAAAAGAATATTGAGGCTGCTACAAAATTGCTCGAATTGAAATTGCTGCATTTGGTTTTTATTTCCTGCTTCACTTTTGGATTAGTGCAATTACAGGAGGCAGAGCCTGGCGACATAGTTATATTAAGTAACTCGCTTACACTTGTGCTGTCAAACAAGTACACTTTGAATCTGCATAAATGAGCACAGATAAAAAGTAGATTTTTGCTTCCCCCCCCCCCCCCCAAGATTAGTAATGTGCATACATACAAACTGAAAATCAATGGACGGGTAAATGTTAACGTTAAACATCTTGAGGAAACACACAGATTATGAGAATCAAGTGGGAAATGTCTTTGTTCAATTCCATGAGAAAATAATTTCCTTCCTTTCTACATCGTCTAATTTCTTAACAAACACAATTATCATTATTATTCAAATCTATGAATGTAGATACAATGTAGGTTTTAATAATGTGATTCGTTTTTCTGTTGCACTTTCTGAGCAACTTTAATTACACGAAATTCAACTTCCAGTTTTTGTTCTGTTTGCACTGTCTTTCTTCCGAGGAAATTTTCTGTAATCCTCTGCGTCTACTTGTTCCTATTTCGAAATATAAGCACTAATTATTAATGGAGAATTATTCCCGTTTACAAGATAATATATGTCGCCTGTCAAATATTGTTCCATGCCTCGTTCTATTTAATATTTCACACGTTCTCAGTTGCCTGTCGAATCGGCATGAGCAGAGACGCGTGCACATAGTATGTATGCATGTCTCTGAAATGGTATATTTTTTCTCCAAAACGTCGGCGTTATCCTTGCCGTATTATCCTTCCCGTGGTGGATAGTGTTGGCGACAGGAGATCCGTAGGTTCACTGTACGCGCCTCGTATAATAAAGGCCAATCACATCTTGCGCTGCTTGTTTGTCTCAAAAACACCAATAAACCACCAACACTTCCATATTGTCAATACCAGATATCCAATAGCCAAGTGCTATGCTCTCCGTCCGTGTCCACTCTGGCAACCGCTTTACTCTAAAAAATAAATAAAAACTTTTTTTTTCATTTTTTGCAAAAAAAAGGTTCAACAAATATTTTTTGAAAATGATAAATCAGCTTCAACATGAAAAAAAGACGGCTAGAACCGTAACACCACCCCCACCCCTTGGCTGCCCGCTCTATTCCGTGAGACGTTTCTTGAGTATGACCCTAAAAATTGGGCCAATGCCATTGCTCTTTACATTTGGTCTATTCGCTTAGCAGGGTGATACGTTTTGCGATCCCAGCCTATCAGGTTCTTGAGATATATTGCATGTGACAAAATTAAAGTTGACTCTTTAAATGGGATCAAGGTCGTGGCCCTGAAAACTTAAAGTAGACTCGTAATCAAGTGTAACAGTATTATCATCCAGGCTTATCTTGATCTTCAGATACGTTGACTCTTATAGGGGTGATCAACAAAAGAGTTCTGCACTTTTCTCTTATCTGGTTCTTTAGATATCGTGCAGTAAGAAGTTCACAGAAAATGATAAATCAGCTTCAACATAAAAAAAGACGGCTAGAACCTTAACACCACCCCCACCCCTTGGCTGCCCCCTCTATTCCGTGAGACGTTTCTTGAGTATGACCCTAAAAATTGGGCCAATGCCATTGCTCTTTACATTTGGTCTATTCGCTTAGCAGGGTGATACGTTTTGCGATCCCAGCCTATCAGGTTCTTGAGATATATTGCATGTGACAAAATTAAAGTTGACTCTTTAAATGGGATCAAGGTCGTGGCCCTGAAAACTTAAAGTAGACTCGTAATCAAGTGTAACAGTATTATCATCCAGGCTTATCTTGATCTTCAGATACGTTGACTCTTATAGGGGTGATCAACAAAAGCGTTCTGCACTTTTCTCTTATCTGGTTCTTTAGATAGCGTGCAGTAAGAAGTTCACAGAAAACTGCCCCTGGTGACCTTGCATTTGAGTGAAGGTTATCATCCTTCGGACTCGACCTAGACTTTCTTCAGGGTGAACAGGTGTAAAGGTTTCCTGGTTCTGCTTTATCCACTTCTTGCAATACCGTATGCAACAAAAAAAAATTAAAACACACGGACGACACATGGCCATCGCAGAACCTATATGGCCTTTAAGGGCTGAGGCATAAAAACTGGTCTTTGGTGGATACCCATCAGAACACGTTTCGAAGCTTGGAATACCTGGACAAATATTTTTATGCCAGACCAAGTCCATCTCTTGCATCTGATGTATGAAGCAGGTACCGAACTACTTTTATTCAGACCTCATTCACCTCATTAACATAAAGGCACGCAACTTGTCAACATTTTGTGCTAGCTTTTATTGTACACAGCAACATGTCGACGGACCTAATTATTTGCATTTGTTCGCTCTTGTACAAAGGGAAAAATCTACGATATGTGTGAAAATATTCAGCGACAAGTGCCCGTGCAAATACCCTAGCCCATGATAGCGGTAAACAGTCACGCACAGTAAGCAAAGTAGTCAGGCCTACATTCTGTGAAACGATCACATAAAATAATCAGCAGTCAAGATGCCTTCGTCTCGATTCACCCTTTTTTCAGCCCGAAAGAGTTCATTGTTGCATATATGGGTAAAGAAAGCAAATTAATCAAACTTGGATCAAGAATAAGGGTCTGCCATGAGCTGGTAGGTTCAGACCCGTTCTGCTAGGCAGAATTCGTTCGAACTGTATGACTGAGGCAAAGCCTTGTTCTCGATCACGCCTATAATCGATTTTTTAATGTCCCCACTGTTCAAGAAGCTCCCTTTTTAACCATTTCTAAAGGACATTAGTTGGCAGACCTGAGGTATGTTACTGGATATTTCCCCACATCTTTTGAATTCCATGTCATAAAATACTTATCGTAAAGAAGTTATCCATCGGGATTGTCCCAAGGTAAAATTACCAGCATTATAGTAAAAAAAAAAGTGTTGTAAGAAAACCTGGCTTTTAAATAACCGATCTCTACAGGCAAGACGGAATAATATAGGCATTGCCTTCTAGGCTGTTTCCCCATTGTATTTTGTCTTCAGAAATAAAAGTATGTCTAAACTAAATGAACTCTCTACAACTATTGTTTGCACATACTTGCAGACTTACTGGACAGTTTTAACTAGCAACATTTGAGAACTTCTTGAGGAATCAAAACCACTGTCTGAGGCCCGGGGTCTCAGGAAGCTTAACTGTACTCTTGAAGGGATATTTCACATACTTTAATTGTGTTTAAGTCTGTCATTCAATACACTTTTCCAAACTAGACACACAAAGACCCAGTGCCTCATATAATAATAAAAGGAAGAATTGGGACTATTAAAACTTACTCCTAGTAATAGGAAATCCCGAGTGGTCCTGAGCAGACAGTCCTTCAAATACAAAGTGAAACAGCAGAGATACAAGTGGTAACGGTCATATCATGCAGGCCAGCATGTCGGTATTTATGCGTTGCTGGAAATATTATATATCCCATATATACCAATTTTATGTCTCTCTGGGAATGTGGAATGAGAATCTCATTCCACATCCACATGATTTCCAAAAGCATATGTCTATTATTTTCGTCACATTTAATTGATACAGGTTTGTCTGGGACAGTCTGCCATTTTAAAGCAAGCTTCTGAAACAATCTCTAACACTCACCACGTTGGACACATTTTAGAAACTAAGGATGGTACTCAAAGCTGACAGGAGTCGACAATAGATGTTTATCCCGTTTAAAAATATATTTTCATTCAAATATTCGTCGTTGTCATGCAGTAAAATTGGTGTGTTATTCATAGGAGAAAATCCAAGAGCAGGATAGCCTTTCTGAAATAAGAAAACAACAGAAACTTAAGTATAAGATAAAAGACGCAACATAATTTCTTTTTTTCTCCAAGATTACAATGGAGATTTTAAATAACGAAATCAGGTGGAAATTAGAATGCTTAAGTCCCCTTTCTATGTTCTGTAATTTTTCAGGAACATTAATTTCTACATTCTTGTTTCGTCCGTGTGTTTGTGTGTTTTTATTTGGGTTTAACCATCATCATCATCATCATCATCATCATCATCATTATCATCCTTTTGGTTTTACTTTTTGTTTTTGTTCATTTGCAGGTCGAGGCTTCAGTAAAATTTTCGATTTAAAAACAAACTTAATTATGTTATATAGAGAATGGTTCCTCAGATTTGGTATAAGTATGCTGTTCTTGTACCAATAAATCGTAGTTGCACAAAGGCGTCACCTTACAGGTTTTCAGCTGTTTAGAAAGCTATACTTGGATAAGATGAGGCAAATAAACGATCTAAAGAACAATTGACTTTTTGCATTTTGATTGTATCTAATGATTTTATAAGTTCGAAGGAAACGTTTTACTTTACCGTAATAATTTTCGTTACATTTTCAAACACATAAAGACGTCATTCAGTTCTGCGTAATATATTACATCGATTATGTCGAACATTTCTAGCACTGCAATATTTTTCAACCATTGTCGGACCTGCATAAAACATTCCTCCTTTGTACCTAGAGGTATCCGGCAATTTATAAGACCCTGACATACCTGACGCTCCTTTGTACCTAGAGGTATCCGGCAATTTATAAGACCCTAACATACCTGACGCTCCTTTGTACCTAGAGGTATCCGGCAATTTACTAGCCCCTAACATAACTGACGCTCCTTTGTACCTAGAGGTATCCGGCGATTTATAAGACCCTAACATACCTGACGCTCCTTTGTACCTAGAGGTATCCGGCAATTTATAAGACCCTAAAATACCTGACGCTCCTTTGAACCTAAAGGTATCCCGCAATTTATAAGACCCTAACATACCCTACGCTCTTTTGTATATTGACTTGAAATTGATAGTCGGTACGTGATTATATTTTTTTACAGCCTCTCTGATGCAGGGGTGTAGAGAGGGTACGCAGGGGTGGAAGTTGTGTGGTACTTTTGACCAAATGTTGGTGTGCATGAATACATACTGCTGGGCCATCAAACAATCAAGTGTGTGCACACAATATAAACGTTAAAATTCATTGAAACCACACAATAAGGGCTATGATCTTAGGTTGTCCCACAACGCACGGCTGTTAAGAAAGCACTCTGTGTGACTTGACCCATGCAATTTAAAATCAATTGGTCAATCAGTATCAGATATTTTTTTAAGATTTTACCAAAATAAAAATATTAAAACAAATAATAAATAAAATCCAAAAACCAATGGAGCATGACCATTTGAACATATTTGGTAGAGATCCGACCAAGCTACACCCCCCCCCCCCCCAAGTTTGAAGTGGATCCAACCAGGGACGTGCCGGGTCCACTTAACGGTTTTGAAGAAGCCAAAAAAGTGAATTATCATCACATACTCCAATGACGTATATGGTAATAAATAATAATGTATGCATTAACCGGTAGATTCCCGATTTGATAAATGCGTTCAAATCAGGGATCCAGCCCAACATCACTTAGTGAACAATTTTGTTTTGTCACTTGTACAACGATCATTTTCAGCCGTTTTAAGTAGAGTTGCTTGTTTCAACCACACTTAAGCTTACACTTTCAGAAAAATAAATTAAATTGTGCCAACAAGTGTTCACGACCTGTGAATCCCCAATCCAGCACTTTAATTGTTTGGCCACGGGGAGTGCAAAATGCCAGAACGAAGTTTTTTTCCTCTTTTATACAGTACATCCTTACACTTACTGCCCTCATACATCATAGCGTGTGGAGACACTGAACTTGAACAATTTTTACAAAGGCAGATTAATGTTCTTCATTTCTTGTCGCTACAATTCAATCTATTCATTTGATTCGAGACTGTGAAATGATGGTTCTTTTTTGCCACATATTGGAATTTAAGTTTGCTAATGTTCTCAGCGATCTATCAGTCTAAGAGACTCGCCCTTGTCTTTTACGTTTTTGATAGAGATCGGTTGGTGGAAAGTCGACGACTACGTGGGTTGTCAGTTGCTGCCAGTGGATACATGCAAGGAGTCTGTAGCGAAGGAGTCTGCACTTGGGAGATTTTTTATGGCTGTGTGTCAGGCACGGAAGTAATTTGGTGCCTTTGTGTTTCCGTTGTAGTCGATATGAAATCATGCATATCGTTAACTGCCCGTTCTCTATTGCGATGCACATAGAACGGAAATGTAACTGCACTAGTCTTGTAATAAGTCAGTTGGTGTCTCCTTCGTGTCTGTAGTTGAGAGATGCAAATTCAAACCCAATGTATCATACTGAGAAAAAATCAGCAAGTATAAAACTTTTAGAAAAGATGGTCACATTGAGTTTGACTTTGCGGAACGCACTTAAAACATCCATCGGTTACAGATTCATCTAACTTTCCATGAAAATAGTCGCCCCCAACCCGCAACCCCACCTCCAACATATCACCTCAGAGGTCGCTGCTTTCAGAAATCATATTTGGGACGAATTATCAAAGCACGTGGACGTCAAAAGGCTGTTATTGCCAAAGCGTGTGTATTGAGTGGTCATTTCAGCTGAAAACATTTGTTTAGAAACTGCGTGAAAATAATCGTCCCCACAGGCACAGACACGGGTGTATCCTTCCCCAGTGTGGACTCCTGGGTGCATGGTATCTCCCACAACAGGTCTCCCAAAGGTCTGAGGCAGCTGTGAATATTTCTTTGGCTATGTCAGTATACAATCTTAGTTATCGACTTTTGATGGGGTGTTTTTTTTTTTTTTTTTTTTTTTGGTTTTTTTTTTTTTTTTTTTTGGTTTTGTTTTTTGTTTTTTTTTTTTTTGGTTTTTTTTTTTCTTTTTTGTTTTTTCGTTTTTTGTTTTTGTTTTTTCCATTCATTTCATTGCCTGATGGACTCAAGTGAATATTTTCTCATAACAGACTAGGTATTCCAAATGAAGTAAATTTTATGACACAAAAATTCAGAAAAAAATCACAGATTCACATTAGGAATTATGAAATCGGATAACAAACAAACGAGTTAAACTGATGAATATGGCTCTTATTTTTATGTGGTGCAACATGTGCACTGGGATGCACGCACAGTATCCTAGATGTCTAGTGTCTGAGTTTTGAGAATAAAAACCCGTGTTGCTTAATCTGAGGGAGAAACGTTTGAGAATTTTCGTCGGGAACATTATACACAAGGTCACAGAATGTAGAGATATACATCAACAGCTTCCAAGAAAGACTATCCTTTGTCATTTGTGTCCCCAATAATTAAATGAAGTGCCTGGCCAGAACAAAAATATATTATCTAACTGGCTGAAAAAAAAATTGAAATAGATCACATCATCAAAAAGAAGAATACCTCAACAAAAGAGCAATTACAGAGACAGAGACATCAGAGAAAGGATGATGATTGCATGAGCAAAGAAGTGATTAATGAAAAAGAAAAAAGCGGGAAATTACGAATATTCATCCAAAAATCAGTTTTATATATAAACAGGTAATAAGTTCCAGTGAACGGGACATTTTATGAAGTTGCGTCCTGACATTATTTTGGTTCACAAGTTTGTCAAATAGTGTGCATTTCTAGTGTTCTTCACACTCACAGTATATGCCGAAGGTTGCTGGTTCGAGACCCGGCCGTTCCGTGGTCACAAAACATATATTTTTGGTGCTCCTTTGATGCTGGTGGACTTATATATGTACAGTCCCTGATCTGGGACAACTCTGAATACAGCACTTGTGCTGGGTTAATACAGTGAACTGGGGAGTGTCGATTATGGCATTCACGTTGTACCATTCTTTTTAGGAATGAGGGTTTGGTGCAGTTGGTATGTGCCTTTCCCATTTTCGGCTAGGTGATTGGTGCCGAAGGTTACTGGTTCGAGACCCGGCCGTTTCGTGGTCACAAAACATGTAAAACGGTCGCAGAAACTGGTTTGATTTTGCGGTAAAATATGTGTTAAGGGTATATTTTCATATGCAATTGCACAAGTATTTTTCATTTTGTTTTCATTGACACCCATGGCACAACATTTTAAGGCCTGACAAGCTTCACCCCACCCTAACGGACCCATCCCCGCCACTGATTTTAACAAAGTATATCCCTGTAAGAGGGATCGAAGTGATATTGATTGATTTTCATTGTATCTTTAATAACACGTCTACATCCAGACAGACAGACAGACAGACACAGTGCATGCACACTTCGTCAATATTTAGACCAAATTGCCATAGAGTAGAAGTTAATAGATACCCCTCTTATGAATGCCGAATCCGTTCCAGCTGAGAATGTTTCCACGTCAAATTTCAGTTTCCTGCAAAAAAAAAAAGCAATATTTTATATATTTTGACGTTCTTAGTAACATTTTTGCGACCAAGAATTCCGGTGTTAGTTTTTAGTTGACAACAAAGGTATTCACTACATGTGACAAAGGTTAATCCAGAATGCAAATACGTTATTAATGATCTTATGATACAAGTGTGCCAAAGGGACATACAGCTATTTGCGTTTACAGTAATAATAATGTAATTTGCACAGAAATTGCTCCTACTACACATACATATATAAATGACTAAGTTCCACATACATATCATTGAGGACGCCGCTGAACGCTCGCCACCAGGGGTCGTTGTCACTTACTGATGTAATATTCACTGGTGGCATTGAGTCCTGAATGATAAATTTTGACAGAGTATAACTTTAATACTATCGTAAAACATCAAAACGAACAATGTCAATAAATAAAACCCACCATAAACAGCTTAAGGAATATCTGTCTAGCAATTGCATATCAGTTCAAGATTAAAGATGACGTATTAACGTGTTAACGATCGTTTAAATGTGTTTCATAAGTTAATTTGGCTTTCTATGAAATATTTCAAGACATAGACCTTCTTTTTGAGCCATATATTTCTAACATGCTGTGACATGCATATTTCAAGCAGTAAATCATAATGTTTGGTGGGAGGCCTCTAATTCAGATGCCTATGCACCAAACCGCCTTAATGTGCATGCGCAAATACTTTTCAGGTCGGAAATTTATATGTTGTGATGCTTACTATGTTTGCTTTGTGTCCCACGTAAGTCATTCCTGTGTATAACATTGCGCATTATGGACCCAAATTCTCAAGAGAAATAAATAGCATTGACCTGAGAGCGATGTTGATACCAACAATGGAATAACTCCAGAGCACCATCTGCATTAGGTGGCACCACCGGTCCAGGGAGTCACCGGTCATCTACGCAGTCGCAGGTGTCAGATGATCACACTTAACCGGTGGTGCCCTCCCGCAATATCGGTTCAAGGCTGATCACATTACTTTGACTTCCGATTACTGAATTTATGAAAAGACGCACACATTTGTTTTGTGCAGCTAAAGTGAAACGCTATACCTGATTTTTAGCAATAAGATGCATACCTTGTATGGTCGTTTACATGCGACACCCTCACCACATTCAGAAACCCAATCATCTATCATTTGGTCTACTTCGTCAAGTTTGGCAGGTGGCACGCGAATATCGAAAGCTGAAAATTAGTATTATTACTATTATTATTATCATTATTATCATCATAATTACCATCATTATCATCATAATTACTGACTAGGGACAACCGGCATTTGGTGCCATGTATGACGTATATCAAGTTTTTTTTTGTAGGAAAAACAATAAAAAATCGTGACCTCATGCAGTCCATTTGGTCAAATGACATTTTACCGAGAACTGGGAAGGAAAAGTATATCATAGGTGCAAATATTGAGTTTGTTGGCATTGTGGATACAAATATCTTGATGTGGTCGAGGCTCGCAAATTATAACGTATTTATTTGCCTTCAACATACCTTTCACTAGGAAATCTATTCACACTTTATTGCCCCCCCCCCCCCCCCCCCCCCCCGTGAGTGCCTGTCAGAAGCTTCATCTTTTGAGGTATCCGCTTTATGGAGACTGCTATACGTAGAGCACAAGAGCTAATATGCCTATATCGGAGTTTTTGCCTTTAAATACTGCGAAGTTCAAATACCCCCTTTCGAGACCGAAGAGAATTCCAACATGGGGTACGGGCAGCACAACTGAAATTGACGTTTAGTTTTTATGCACAACATTGGTCATTTATTCCAAAAATTAGGCACTCGTATACACGTAAATGTCAATTTCTTCATTGATTTGTTGGTACTGTTGCAAACTTACCAACATTTACAATTGCATTTGTGTCTTTTCATCATTGATCAAATACAAAACTCTTTTGTATATGACGCCACCTGGTGTCCACGGTGGCGCCAGGGTTATTTCGTTGCAAATGACAACAGTCGTCAATTTTCAGGTTTTTAATGGCCAGTTGCACACGTCGGTGTTAACCCCAGAGTTAACTCATGGTCAAAATAGGTGACTCCAGGTCATGAAACCACAGGTTAACTAGGAGTTAACTCCTGGTTGAATGACGAAAGGTTGGTTTGCAGAGGGTTGAGTCAAGTACAGGTTACACAACCACAGGTTGAATCCACATTCACATGCCTCAAATAAACGTGGCCACTTTTCTGTACAATCAAAGGCACCTGTTCAACGTGTGTGGTTTCATAAATGCACAGGACTTGCATGGTTGCAGAGATAGGACAGCAGAAAAATTGTGTCCACATTATGACTGGAAAAACTGAAGTGAACTTTACGCCATTGGAAAAGGAGATACTGGCAGAGCTCGTTGAAGAACAAAAAGATATCATTGAAAACAAGAACAATGATGGGTGTATGATTTAAAAGAAAGAAAAAGCATGGCAAAGCGTAACTGAACAATTCAATTCCAGAGATGGGAGTACACCCAGGAGTGTCACACAGCTAAAGAATTTGTGGAGAAATCTGAAAAAAGAGCAAAAGCAGAAGTGTCTGATGACAGAAAAGCGAAGAGGAAAACTGGAGGAGGAAAGCAAACTGGAGGCATTTCACATATTTCAAAGATGGTTGCAAATATGGTGCCCCAGCAGATTAGTAGCCTAAGCAACCTCTTTGACGATGATGCTGAGTATCAAGGGGATGCAGTCTCACAGACTGAGGTAGATGTATAATGAATCATACCTATATTGTACGTGACTAAAATCAAACAGACCTGAAATAATAAGTGAAGTTCGAGTGGGCCATGAGTGGTCACTTCTGTAGGGAGACCACCTCCTAACAGTATTTTTGTTTGAATGTGTTTCATTTTCCTTTTTAACTACATATCAAAGCCATCTCTGGAGTATTCGTCTCCTACAGTGGGCATGCACTGTTGTTTGGTTCCAGGAGTATCCACTGTAGTGATATTTTACTGTACATATGTGTACATACATATCTCCTGTCTTTGTAATGAATTATATTTAACTTGCAGTGTATAAATTATCGAATTCCTTTTTAATGGATGTGCAGCTCACTTTTTAAAATATATTTAACAGAGTATTGCCATTACACATTGGTACACAGTTTTCCAATCAAAATCAATTATAATTAACTGAACTGTTAAATTCCAAGTGTGGAAAAATTTAAAATATCTTGACACATGGATGTGTGAAATTCTTGAATTTTCATCAAAATGACTACTTATACAGTTCGTGCACAACAAACGTCATATGCCTGGAAATTGAACTCAACATTTCCGTATAAATCCTGAATTAAATGTTCATAGCCATGCATATAAAGAAATTATCTCATAATGTTACAAAGATACTTCTGAAATATAATCTTGTGTACCATTATTAGTCAGCATAGTGTTCACCTGAATATATACATGTTGCCTGGCTATATTATGAAGCACACCGCATGCAACAGTTACAGCCAGGGTAGTTTCCAGCTTTAACCCCAATGTGCAGGAAAGACAGGGGAATCGTCTTTTCATTACTCCAAACAGATTTTCAATCTTTACTCTAATACGGCAATGGGCATAATTGTATCCTCTCTCTGCTCTCGTTGCTGGGTTGAGGAGTGGGGTCATTAGATATGGGCGAACAGGATACCCACTGTCCCCAAACAAAATGCCATGTATTTCTCCGTTTTCAAAGTTTGCACAAACTTCACCATTATCAAAAATACGGCTGTCATGGGCACTTCTAGGCCACCGTACCACAAGGTTTCGAATTTTCAGCTTGGCATCCCTTATAGCTTGCACATTTATTGAAAAAAATCCTTTTCAGTTGCGGAAAAGTTCTGCATTCTCACCCCCTGGAGATCGAATAGGAACATCAATACAATCAACGGCACCGACAATGCCTGATGAACCTGCTATGGTATAAAATTGTTCCTGTATCATGTCAACTTCTCTCCCCAGTGGAAAAAATATGAATTGGCGGTATAATGATGCCAGGGCTCTGCTGCAAACAGGTATTATCCTGCTCACCGTGCTGGTGTTGACGCCAAATAAATCTCCATCATTCCTCAGAAATGTTCCATTAGAATAAAACTGTAGTGTTATCAATATTTGCAGAATTGGAGGCACAGACGCTACCTTTGTCTGTGTGGGTTGAAGTCTGGCTTCTCTCAAATCAAGTATCTCCAGAACTGCATGTTTAGGAAGATGAAATCTTAACATAAACCCAGCGTCGTCATACTTTTCAAATGGATTGCTCCTGTCCTGAATGACTGGAGTTTTCCTCAGAAGTCTTTCTACAGTTTCAACACGATCGAGAAGCATTAGATATGCAGCCATGTTAGTTGTGTGCTCTATTCACCCTCCACTGCAAAGTGCAAACCACTCCCTAACTGCTAAGAATCAGGGGAAAGAGGTATATGTAATACCAAAACAAAAAGCCAAGTAAAACCAGCAGTTAACCAAGGCCCAGGGCATGGTCAGGGTTGACCACAGTTTTAACTCACAGTCAGCAATGACACCGAGGTGTGCAACCCAACATTTCACTTAACCATAGGCTAACACTTGGTTATTATGACCACGGATTAACTCAGACGTCTGCAACTGGCCATAAGTGCTTCGTCACACTGAGCTTATACATAGATAAGCTCAGTGTGACGAAGCAGTGGTCTAGGGCCACCTACCCCATGTCATTAGCACGAATGATTGACTGCACAGATGAATACACAATTCTTTATTGCAGATAAGGCCCCAAGTGGGTCATTGCACGTACAGATGTTCCAAGTTCACCCTCCCCTCACCACCCACCCACCCACCCACCCCCGCGTATATTAGCACATATGCTTGACTGATTGAACGTTACGAGCGCCTGTGTGTGATACCGACGTTGTAATGAATAGTGAATTGATAAAACCAAGCTTACGATGCTACATCTTGATGAGAACGTCAAATTATGCGGACGCAATTGTGAATCATTTCCATGAGGCTGCAAGTTATTCATGGCTTTACGGTGTGTGTGTGTGTGTGTGTGTGTGTGTGTGTGTGTGTGTGTGTGTGTGTGTGTGTTTCCTTTACAGCAATTTCATGTGCATTTGCTTTACATCATGCTTAGTACATTACGGTGAATAAAAATGAAACTCTCAGAAGGCAAATGAATTCAAACAATATCTTACTAGTCTTAAATTCAGTAGGGATGACATTCGTTTGGACTCCACCCTGAAATGTAACATGCAGATCACTTGGATCCAATTGATGTTAACACGAACAAGTCCATAAAATACGATCGAAATCATTATTATCACATAACAAACAACATATGCGGACTTTCAGTAACAAAAATATTCACAAAATCATCGTTTTGCTTATCACCACATTACCTTTTCATAAAAGCAATGCAAGTCCTAATCTCAAACTTTAAGCAAATCATTAAAGAAATCATTGTTAGATTAAGAGCTGAAGTATTTTATTTGGGGGAAGTATTTTGTTTTGTGTGTCATATTTCAATATCTATGAAAAACGCGTTGAAATGCAAACAAAGTGTCCACTTGAACAAAACGGTGATTTGCAGAACAATTCACATTAATACATTTCAGCATAAGTACTTGCGTACTTGTAGGTCATGTCTTCTGATAGTAGAGTGCAGATCAAACAGCTTTTATTAATAAACATTTGGCAGAGGTCTTTGGTTTAAACTTCTTTCATTTCCTGAACGAAAAAAAAAATGATTAGGGAGCAGGCAATGTCTATATGAACCCTCTCGTGGCATAGGTCTTTGAGGGTAGGAAGGTCATCATAGCATTACAAATCAACTTTGTTTTTTTCTGGGAATCGGGAATGATGAGGTGAGAACGAAACTCTTTTGGTTTGTTTTTGTGGGTTCTGTTCAGGGGGAAGGGAAACATTTCACATTTGATGGCTTTAATTAAGGCATCCTTATGCTTAATTCAAAATGCTAACGATAACAAATGATATGTGCACTCGATGTCGTCTCTTTGGCTATAGAGTATAAAGAGGGAATTCATCTCTCGACAACATGGGAAGAAGAAACATACACTCCACAGGAATGCATAAGGAGAAAATGTTGAAATGCAACTTCTTGCCTTGAGCTCACACGTTAAAGAACAAAATGCAAAATTTGACAATTCTTCTCTTTGGAAAGAAGTGAACGATACATAAACGTAAAATTCAGACTCTTAATTTGGTTTGTGAGTGTATACGTAGTTGAAGAATGCACAGCATCGAAAAGATGAAGGAATATTGCCTTCTCTTGGAATGGGTACACATGAACCGGAAGACTGGTTAACGACAAACAGAGTGAAATTCAAGACGAAATGTATGAAGACGCAAAGTACTGTGCCTATAGGTACCTCCTTACCTGGCTTTGTATACCCCATGCGTGGAAGTACTAACCTCTATCTTCGTAAGATTAACCGATGTCACATCTCCGAGAGTCAAACATGGGCTACTCTTTAATCTGGCAGTGCGGATCAAATAAATGTTACAACTAGCATATATTACGGAAATATTCTACACAAAGTATCTAATACTGCATGTATAAAATGATAGAAACATCCTGTTTGACATACGTAGGTATCCATTTGTATTTTCGACAGTAAAGGGAGGGTCCACGTAGTGTGATCTCTCTTCAAATTTATTTGCTCTGTGGCTTTACTCTTGGAGTGCTAGCCTTAGGACTCATGCTAACTTTATGTGATCAAACAAAACATTAACATAATAGACGCACACTGAAATATGTCGTAATCACTTGGGCAGATCAACTCTAATTAAGACAAACACAGCTGGCGTTATCATGGAAGCAGCCCTTACGGGTCAGTCGGGAGTTTTTTTATTATTGTTTGTTACTCGTAGTATAAAGGGGGTCAGATGTCCACGATGATAGACATACTCGTTTGACTCGGTTTGTGCAATTGCACATTCAAATGCCCCATATAAACGTCTCCCAATCGAGTATCAGCATGCAAAGTCCAAATTCCGTGATTCCAGGAAAAATAAACGGCCCAGGTCAACAGCTGCCCTTGGCACACATTTAACACTATGGGCACCGAGGAAAGCTATTGACTCAGTTTTAAAAATTAGCACTTTAAGCACGAATGTTAAGAATTTGCTCTCATAGCACACATATTACGAAGTTTCACGCTATCTGTTAAGACGGCGAAAGAATTCGTAATATGCGTGCGAGATGCGCGATTTCTCTCATTGCCAACTGCGACTAAGGTCGAACCACTTTAAACGAACTGCTCTGAATTGTAATAAGGCTGTAAGATTCGTGTTCTTGTAAAAGGGCATTTTTGTTCAAGTATCAGCATGCCTGGAGTTGCAAAGAATATATTAGTCTGGCTCAACAGCTTTCCTGGGCGCGCTTTGGGCGCAATGCGCCAATAGCGTAAAGAGGAAATGTGATGACTGAGCCCAAAATGTTGCACTCATGGAGTTTAGCCATTTCATGTGTATGTCCATTGACTTAAAATGAAGTTTCGCATTTAAAAAGTATAAATCAAATAGTTCTCCGTACAGCAGGTGTCCATGTTTTTTTTTTTTTAGTCGCATTTTCATCAATGTTGGTAATTCCAGAACAACCAGTATCAATCTACCACTGGACAGATACTCAGAAGTCAAGGATAAAGAATGATGAATTAAGCCGTTCCTTTGTAATCAAATTGCTCCCAAAGGGTACGAATTTGACGGAAATTAAAGAATCAGCAGCAGAGCACCAGGAGTAGCATTAACTTTAATTGGAAAATAAATTTGACGTTGAGAAACGAACCTTTCTTTCTCTTTGTCCCTGAATTCCAGAAATAAATTGATGATTTTTCTCTGAAATATGAGTGACAGAACAGATCATGGAAGCCAAATCAAAATATCAAAATTTCACAACTTATGTATGCAGTGCTTTGGCTTCAAATTCTGTATTTAAAAATCACCGTTCAAAACGATACTGCATTGTGCTTATGAAAAACTGATGCTGTACGAGAGAGAAAACAATCATTTCAGCGCTATCACATTTTCACGCTATAACATACGATACCAAATCTTGAAGCATTCTATCAGGGATAAATTAGGTGTTACAGTATATAATTCCAACATGTATATGTATCAAACATAGTTGTACTATGTATTTTATGGTGTTGATAATTATCTGATCCATCAGTAACACGTGAAAGTGGTTTTTTAAAGACAAAGGGCTCGGTTATTACTATATGGAGACAAACATCTCACCATTTTCTCAGCAGCCGTGTTTTCAATCAGTCTTGAGCCGTGCCCGGGATTTCCTTCGCATTTTATTTCAACAACTTGAAAAAAGTATTGGTGTTGACACCATTTGTTTCACATTTTTAAAGAAATTTTCATAAATTAACATATCTTTCAGTTCCGGTATCACAAAGTAGTAGAAATAAATTGTGAGATACTATCCGTAGCAAACAGATCTTGGCTTCTTGACAAATCTCTAAGATCTTTATTATATTGAGCATTTTTTAGCATCAATAAGGGTTGATATTTGCTCTGATGTATAACCAAGCGACACTTTATGTTTCACATATTGTAAGACTATTTCATTAATTAACATATCTTTCAGTCTCGGTACAATAAAACAGGAGAAATAATTGTGAAATATAACGCGTAGCAAACAAACCTTGGTTTATTTTCGACATACCTATAAACAAATTAAGCAATTTTGTTCAGCATTTTTAAGGGTTTATGTATATGTTCTGGCATATTACCAAAAAATACACTTATTATTTTTGGTCGACTACAACCAACCGGTTTGTCTGACTGACACGCAAGTAGCATTTCACCAGCTACAGAGATGTGAAAATAAATTTTGACAATGGTAATCATTTTTTTACCGTTCTGCACCCTTTCGCCATTAAAGACTTTGAATCTTTCGTCGGGGCTGGCAAGCCCTGAAATATGAAAATATAAGCCATCGACTTCAACTGTATTTCTTTGACGTACCTACAAACTCAAGTATATATAAAGTTACAAAATTACAAGATAAAAACAACAAATGTATTCTTCACAGTTTTGATATCTTAAATTTTATATTGTACCCTAGAGAAGAGATACTTTTTATTTTCGAAGAACGCCGTCTCTCTACATTTCGGTTATTTAGAGAGTTAAACTCAAGTTGGAAAGTAAGACAGTACTTCTTGTGATTATAATATGATGCGCATGTGAATTGCACTGGAAAAGAAAAATCGCAGGCAAGTTTACCTTCATCCAGGGCCAAACCAATATTCAATCTGACAAACCCATCTGTCTCAACGAATGTTTCCATTCCGTTCACTCCACCAATTTCCTCATCTACAAAGAAGGTTAATGTTTGCTTCACGAATACAATACGGTCAAATTAAAGATGACAAAGTACCCTTTTCAAACTGGGTCTGGTGTGTTAGAGATCTTTACTCACTCTGTCATTCTGATTTGCTTATTTATGTTTGTCTTACACACAAAGCAAACGGAGGTTAAAAAACTATTATCGCTGGTTTAATACCATAATTTCTTACATGCTGTACCATTAATTACCCCCCCCCCCTTTTACGAGGGGGCTTAACTTTTTTCTACAGTATAATTATAGTAACACAATTATCCTGTTGGTACAAAAATAAAAGATGTTAATGGTAACTAGTGATCATCATCATGATCGCAGCACCATACCCGTTGTAGTGCATGAAATATTTGTGACAGATTTCAGCCAAGGCTTGTCTTTGTGTTTTAAACTTTTAAGCGTATCGCAAAATTTGTCGATGTGGTTTCCTTCTGCAGCTTTTAGGTGGTCCTTGTATTGGTTACGAGGTGTGTTATGAGCGGCCCATGCCTGTGTATCGTGTTTCCTCTCTTTCGCTAATTTGTAAGGTCGAATGACTTTCCGCTTCTCACAGCGGAGTCTGCAACCACACCACGGAAGAGCAGTGGGACGTACTGTTGTTGATTTATTAGGAATACTATCGTATGGGGATGGAAGAAACGGTTTTGTCTGGTTTTTGTAACAATTATCAGTATTTTCAAAATTGAAACAATCATCCGAATTCATTTGATGAAGTTAAATTCTAAACTTATCAAAGCCCGCTTTGTCATATTGCCACATATGTTTTGCAAGAGATGACTCTTAAAGGAGATTTACACCTACTACTGAGCGGTCACGTCTGGAAATGGGAGGTAAAACTCGAAGATCTTTGGCACCGTTCGGTATTTGGTTATAATTTGATCTAAGCAGGTAGAAGCTGTAAATAAAGCTGAAGAATAGGATTTTGCAGCATGACACTGGAACTCCAATTACCTGGCATAAATGTAACGTGGATGGTCCTCAGTGGCTTGAAACCATTTTGTCTCAGTCTCCGTATGGCCTCCAGATATCTGCAGTACACAAAATGATATTCACGATTTTGCTCGTCTCATTTCACTGAAACTTTTACAAACCTATACGAAATGTGATGAAATCCAATTATTCTATAATGGTTTGAATTTTAATTTCTTTACCTATGCATTCTTGGAAAATAACATCACCCAAGATTCTCATCTGTTTTATCTGGGTTCTACACTAGGTCTGCTTAAGGCTATTTATGTCCTGATCACTAGCACAATTCTCACATGGAGATACCTTTTCACTTCAAGAACTGCGCAAATTAATGCTGTTTTATTTTTTTATTTTATTCTATTTTTTTAATCCACAGATAATTTGTAATTTCCACTGAAGAGTCATCAATCCAAACATCCAAAACGTTTGTATGTGTAACTCTTTTCAAAACTTTATTTTATATCTGAATTTTTAAAATTATGAAAATCATCTCTTTTTATAAAGTACATAGTATAATTGGCTTGTCAATATTCAAAGATGGTCTTAGACCATTTATTTATTAGTTTCATACTTATGTCCACTTTTCTCTGTACAGTATCTTTGTCCTTCCCAGTAAAAATAAACTAGTATCATCGGCAACTAAAAATGACAGACATTCCTGACTAACATAACCTACATCATTAGCATATGTCGAAAATAAGTGTGGGCCAAATCTTGAACCTTGTGGTACGCCACAAGATGTATATGAAGTTGATGATGTTTCATTTCAGTCGAAATTGATTTTCCAAATGAATATGCCGTCTAAGCTTCTTCAGCTCCTCTGTTTACAGGTTGTCTCTCTTGTATTACTCGCAATACAAGGGATAAATGTAACTTCTTGCCTAACATGTATTATTAATAGGAAAGCTGATTTTAATGTACACTGTAACTGAGAGTGGTTATGTGGTAGAATAAAACGCGATTGAGCTTTCCCTCACAAGCTGTGAATTGTCTAATTAATCCAAGGAGTCTCAGATTGTGTCAAGCAATATGATTCCCACAAACAGGCCGACACAAGCTTTCAAGATCAGGACTTCTGCTTAAATACAACAAAGACGTGGTACATTAATACCCAGAGGCTGAGACGTAGGTCAAGTGTACGATTTCCGCAAGGCAAACACAAAGCATTATGCGTCTGGCAATTTTACATATATCTGCCGAGAGAGAGAAGAGAGAGAGACAGAGAGAGGACTCGCCGTGGCCAAATGGTTACAGTC